>CM032446.1:131973285-131975785 GCA_019049505.1 Pachyrhynchus sulphureomaculatus
AACCAAAGCGAGTCCCTATGAATAGTTTGAAATTAGGCTGTGTAGTTTTGTGGTTACATATATATTGGCTTGTTGTCGTGACTGCAGAGAAAATATATAGTCTGTAGTTTATAGAATGTGAACACTATAAATTAGGTAAAGTAAATAGGGCAAACATATAATAATGTCAAAGGATTTACTTCAGAAATTTTATTATTTCACGTTACTATTTTCAGAATACTATTTGTCCTTCTCTGTCAGGTGTTTGTCAAGTAAGAGTGTGAGAGAAACAGTAAAAAAGTACAATTTTATTTTGTGTCGAGACTAATAAGAGTTTTGGATCCGGTTTTACTTTCTTTGCTAATAAAATCACCTTCCGATATTTGTTGCTTTTCTTCACGTTTTAGGATTCCTAGATCACAAAAAACGTAGTCATTCATTTCGGTCGATATGTCTGTCTGTCGGTCTATTGATCTGTCGGTGTGTTTGCACAATAATTCGCCAACGAATGAGATATTGTTTTCAAATTTGGAATAAGTTAAAATAAGTGTTTTGAGCATTATCGCTTCCGGGAAAGGGTATGAAAAGAGTGAGTTTCGATAAAATGTGTACAGTTTTAATAATATTTTTGTACTTTTTGTCCGTTTTTTTTTTTGTTGAGATAATAAACTAGTTATAATTATTCATATGATATTAAACCATATGAAAGGTTAATGAGGTGAGGGACGAGGTTAGAGAGGTTACTTCGTATATATTGTGTTATATGTTCTTTTCATGATTCTCGGAGTCCAGGAGTCCAAGAATTGGGTTATATTTTCATTGCTTTCTATTTTAACCGGCAAATAGGGTGAGTAAGATGGCGCTTGTTATAAATTATATAGTTTCTATAGCATTGTCAGCTTTCTTTTTAATTGACATGAAGAACAAATCTTAAGCATATTATTTCTACTAAAAACATATGAGCGAATAAAAGGGCCAGGGGAGGGAAATATAGGGGTTTGCTTTGTATATATATCATATTATTTGTCCTTTTCAAGATTCTGGGAGTCGAGGGATCGAAACAGGGGTAAGAAGTCGGTTGTTGTGTGGTTCTAATAGTATTTTTAGAATCTTGCTGTGTTTTCGGCTGGGATAAGGGACTAATTTTAAGCATAATTATTTAAAGTAAATTATAAAAGGTCTCTATGAGATGGAAAGGGGAGTTAGAAGAGTGTCTTTATATTTAAAATTCTAAGAAATCTAAACAATATATTACTTTTTCAATAATTACAATATTAATAGAAAAAAAGGTTTAAAAGGTGTCGGAGTAAGTAAATATTGTATAGTTGCGCTAGTATTTTCATAATCTTTTTTTGCTCTTAGAAAGCTGAATGGACAAATTTGAAGCATAACTATATAACATAAAGAGTAAAACACAAAGGCTTAAAGGGCGAGGGTAGTGGTTGGAAGGATGCCTTCATATACATCGTGTTACACGTCCTTTTCAAGGTACTTAAATTCGAGAAATGTAAAAAAATTAATAATTTTTTCATTGCTTAAAATTTTTTGATTAATACTTATTTATAAAGGGAATTATTATCAAGTTATTTTTAGTGTAAGCTAGTTAAATTTAGTATTCATTAAATAACTGCTTGTTTGCAGGGAAAGTACTACGCAGTATATATCACCACTTCACCAAACACTTTATTTTTGCACTCGACGTGCGTTTCGCTAACCACATTAGCTTCATCAGGAGCGATGATATATATATATATATATATATATATATATATATATATATATATATATACATGAATATATATATATATATATATATTATATATATATATATATATATATACATGAATATGTATATATATATATATATATATATATATATATATATATATATATATATATATATATATATATATATATATATACATGAATATGTATATATATATATATATATATATATATATATATATATATATATATATATACATGAATATGTATATATATATATATATATATATATATATATATATATATATATATATATATACAGACCGAACAAAAAGTGAACCTGGATGAGCTCAGATGGTAAAATTAAGAATGAGATAAACTACGTGCTAACATACCACAAGCACATAATCCGAGATGTGCCCTTAGTTCCTTCACAACTAGCAGTAATCACAGACTAGTAAGATGCAAAATCCTTATAAATGAAAAATTAGAAAGATCCAGGTGATTTAGTAACAAACAAAAACCATTAGATGCGAGCTCACTGAAGGAACACAAAGAAGACTGTAAGAGACAACCAACACAAAAATTAACAAAGGAATCCTCACAGCTTCATGAGAATATATGAAATGAATGGAAGACTGACAAAATTGATAAAAGAAACTGCAGCAAACCACATGATATTAAAGGAACAAACAAAGGATAAATTGACACAAAAAACAAAACAACTACTGGAGAAACGGAGAGAACTAATAAGGTCGAATAAAGGAAATATGGTGGAATATGCTGAAATCAACAG
>CM032446.1:131980785-132118285 GCA_019049505.1 Pachyrhynchus sulphureomaculatus
GAAAAGTTGTTAATTGCTAATAAATTGCTCAGTAGCACAGATGAACCATCACAGCACGCTAGGGTTGTAAATCCAAAAGTTAGGAAAGAAAACTTAAAAGAGGTAGTTGATGGAGGATTGGTAAATTTACTTACCAAAGAAACGTTTACATTCTTTGACCAATTTAATATAAAAACAGATTTCCTAAGACAACATCCAAACACCTGGCCTCAAAATAATGACTTCCAAGAAGGATTGAAAATTGTCAAAACATTAAAAGTAGTTAATGATATGGCTGAGCGTGGTGTTAAATTAATAACCGACTTTAACGACCTTCTGACAAAAGATGAAGACCAAAAGCAATATGTCCTGCAAGTTGTAAGTAAATGCGAGCATTATATCCTGACGTTTCAAAAACTACTTTAACAAAAGCTCTAGAATAGATTAGATAACTATGTAAAATTATCAACTCATGTAGGTACTACGTCTGTATCTTTTCTGTGTCTGTTTTGTATGTATTATATACCTAATTTTTTATATTTTAAAATAAAAAATGTCATTAGACTTATCAGTATTACTTGTTTTTTTATTATATTTCTACTTTAAACTCAAAAATATACCAAAAAAAAGCAAAATTTATCACTTATTAACAAAATATACGAAGTATGCTCGTAGTGGTACCAGGTCACGTTTTTGGGGCTAATGGCTGTTGTAACTCGGTTTGACTTAAAATAACAACAATTATGTATAGAATATAAATTTTGAAGAATAACATTAGCTTTCTTTTTGAGATATTAAGCGTGTTTCTATTATTTACCGTTCTGGAGTTAGGGCTCCATATGTCAGCTTTTTGGCCAAAAATTTGGATTTTTTCAAATTTTGAGCGACGAGCGGCACGGGTTAACGTCGTTTAATCGAGCTCAAATTTCGGCTATCTCAATATCTGGAAAGGGGAATCGTTTTGTGGGGTCCAGACGAACAAGATTCCGACATTTTTTTTCCCCCTCTATGAGATCCGGTCACTCTTTTTATATATATATATATATATATATATATATATATATATATATAATATATATATATATATATATATATATATATATATATATATATATATATATATATATATATATATATATATATACAATGCGTGTGCGGAAAAAGCAATTCACTTTGATCTTGAATCGCTGTAAACTTGTACTCGGTGGTAAATACAGTCCTGGGCAAATTCTTTCAAAGGAATGAGGTTCTCCATATAAAAGACTGCTTGAGAAGTGTTGTACGAGGAGTGACAAGCTGAAATTCATACGGATGTGAAGTATTAAGGCGACGTGTAATCCTAGCATGCACTGCTTTGGCAAAAATTAAGTGAACTAGATTCATCGAACACTTTCCATCAAAATACTACCTTTCTAGAGTCTCTAATCAGGAGAAAAGCTTGCCTTTGAATAGAATCCAATAAATGCAAGTAGCCAACCGGTCTTCGATGTTTTGATGTTGCTGGCCAGTTCCGGGTCTATAATCAGGCAAACAGCTCTCTTCTGAATAGAATCCAACAAATGCAGTGTATGTTTGGGAACAGAGCCCCAAACATGAGAGCAGTATTCTATCATTGGTCGAATTTGAAGCTTTGTACTAAATTAACGGTTGTTGTGGAGTGTAAAACTTTCTAGTTCGAAATAATATCCCCCACTTTTGACAAGCTCTCAAATTAACGCCCGGTAAATTAAGTGACGATGTTAGAGGAATGGAGTGCCCTGACATAACCATGTCAAGTTCAGCAACGACTTCCTGCTGTCTGTAGATATTTATATGAGTAGCCGATGCTTGAGCGTTCAAAGTGAATGAAGGAATAAGCGTACCGTCATCTGCTCCAATGGTATGGAGCCTTGGAACACACCGGCGTTAATAGTAAAGATGTTAGAAAGAAACTCATCTACTACCACTCGTAAAGAACGCTCTCTGAGGGAATACGAAAACCATAAACACAACTTTTCAGACATACCACAAGAGCGTAGCTTAGCCAATAATCCATCATGCCAAACAAGGTCGAATGCTTTGGATATGTCAAATGAAAGCACTCGAGATTCTTCAAAGTGTCTAATTGCCATGTTCCAAACATGTCTTACATAAGTTAGATAGGTTAATCTTTGTTTGAAAACGCCATATTGATGGCCGCTAATAAAATTCAATCTTTCAAGATATTTTAAAAACTGCTGATTGATAGCCTATTCCATGACTTTCGATATAATTGAAAGCAGTGCAACTGGTCAAATTATTTCGTTTTTTATAGTATAGGTTGAAAAGTCTGCAGAAAACTGGTGTTAGATTTCTCGCGCATTTTTTTTGAGTACTATGACAGGCACTGGGCGTAACTGGCCCTGTCCTGTATGGCGGGACGCTAAATAAGCTTCGGACAGGTGTGAATGCAAGCAAACCCTCAGAAAATCGACATATATCAGCGAGGAAACAAGTTGTGAGAGCGGCGCAATACAAGACCAACAATATCTGCACAAATTTCGGAACTACTTGCATATCAGAGGATATTTTTCTGGTTAATAAGAAGGCTATTTATATAGCTCAATACTGGAGTGGAAAAATATACTGGGAAAGTAAGTAATATACATATTTACATATTATATATATATATATATATATATATATATATATATATATATATATATATATATATATATATATATATATATATATATAACAAATAAAGAGAGAGAAAGCAAAAGTTGCCTTATCTAACAAAATCCTAAGTTATGAAACTAGTTGGGGAACTCGGCAAAAAAGGCATCAACAGATGTTCATACTATATTCATTTAGCCAATATTTCGGTCCTAGGTTGGGACCTTCATCAGGGCACAAACTGAAAAAGAGATAACGAAGCAACCAATAAAGAAAATTAGGCATGAAGAATTGGTGTTGTTAAGTCAAGTTTTTTAATTATTAATTTTAATTATTAATTTTTAATTTGCAATTTTTAATTTCAATCTTATAATTATTAATATGAAACTATTGTAATTTAAAAGTATTATTGTTCTAAACAATCATAAATTATTATTATTATTATTATTATGAAGAAATGTCAAAAACAAAATGCGAGTGACTCACATGTAGCATGCAATTTAATCTAACAAGAATGACCATAAATAACAATCGCCATAACAAAGACCAACACTGAAATAAAACAACCACTATTCTCTAACATATTAATATAAAAACATGGCATTTACAGCAGGGATGCCATTAAAAACGTTGGATGCTGAAAAATCAAAATTAATTAACCACCTGCCATCTAAAAGAAATGTGACAATTTTGACAGGGCGATGACAACTTTCTATGACATATATATATATATATATATATATATATATATATATATATATATATATATATATATATATATATATATATAAAGTCTGAAATGGTGTTCTTTTTGTTTGCTGAACCTAGTCAACTGATGAGTCATGATACTGCGAAACGCGTCTTGGGATGGTCTAGCAAATACAGAGAGCACTCTTGGGAATTACCAAAGTGCGAAATTTTCGATTCGCCTTGGTTATTTCACCAATCTATGCCTTCAAGTGGCAAGCTTGAAAAGGTCCGCTTCTGTAAGTGTCAGCTGTGGTCTGGCCGTTTTGCTCGGAAATACTTTAAATAAGTCACCGACAAAGTGCAGTATAAGCATCTATTTTGTCATATATATATATATATATATATATATATATATATATATATATATATATATATATATATATATAATATATATATGTATATATATATATATATATATATATATATATATATATATATATATATATATATATATATATATACGAAGTCCAACGAGCCATAAATATACCCTGGTGAAGCAAAATCCAATAAAATGAAAACAAATAAACTTTGTCTCTAGATCAGGGATGTCAAAGATACGGCCCGCGGACCGCATACGGCCCGCGGACCGCATACGGCCCGCGGGCCGCATCCGTCCCCGGGACGTATCAATAAGGCCCGCGATCGCAAGAAGTAAGGTATCTGGATCCTCGAGCTCAAAATAATTACCCTCTTTTATAATAATTTAGTACATTTTTTTTATTTGAATCTGACCCGCCTACACATTCTAAATTTAATATATGCAAAATTGAGTTTGACACCTCTGCTCTAGATGATCCCAGAAAATCCCCTTTAATTAAGCATTACAACCATTAACTATAACTAAATGAGGTGGTCATATTTCGCAGCCTAAAACAAGTAGCAAAACAAATATATCCGTAAAAATGGACCTACGGTTACAATTAAAAGCTTCACATTGCTCCAATTTTTCAAAATATAATCAGCCAAATGCACTCCCAAAATCTAGTTGTTTTAACCTTTGGAATTCCTATAGACACGTGACCTTAATTCAGCAAGAGGCGTAATTTATCTCCTACTCATACTAATCGCCAACTAATTCCCCAAAAAGAAAAAACGTAAATCTGTTGACAAGGTTCTCAAATGTAAACCACTATGGATAATCTTCCCAAAATTTGCGCTTTTAGTATTACTGAACCACGCATAAAACTTCCAGAAAAATAGAAAAATCCTCGTTACATTTTATATCATCCATCTTATAATTCCGCAGGACAACGTTGTTATCAACTCTGCTAACAACCTTACAGTAAAATGGCTATAAAATTTGGCTTCTGTTCTATTCACTAAAATTGGCTGATTTTTGATAGTGACAACTCCTGTATCAAAATAAGTTGCACATTTAAAATTAATTATAGGTAAAAATTGAAAGATTATTAGCACTACAGATAAATTTAGCGACCATGTCTGAACGGCTGAATTCAAATCCATAAGAAAATGTAGCCTGTTTAGATAGCAAACTTGACCAGATCTACATTATAATTGTCAACTAATTGTTACAGTTGACCTTGAAAATTTATTTGAACTTATACAAGTTTGATGTGAAAAATCTTAACGAAAATATGTGATAATTCTCATCAGAAATAAATTTGTGATGTAGTCAAACGTTGTTGTTTTTGTTTATATTTATAGTCAGTAGTTTTCCAGCTGTCCCACAATAAACATTATAAACGGAGACAATTATGTATTGCACAGTATGTTTTTAGTGTTCCATACGGAACACTTATAGGATGACTTCGGTGTCTGTCTGTCCGTCTGTCTGTCTCACCCAATTTTCTCCTAAACTATTTGTCATAGAAAGTTGAAATTTGGTAATAATATAGGAATTGATGGCCTCATCACAGCCACATAGTTTTGAAAGTTAAATTTTGACTTAGGGGGGGGGGGGGGGGGGGGATTTTGGGGGGTAAAATCGGAAGTGAAAAAAAAAATTTTTCACTAGGTTGTCGAGTGTGGTGTCAAATGAAAGCTTGTGAAAACCCGAGTAAAAAAAATATATACAATGTAATACTTGCGCACACTTTTCTTTGTATTATTTTAAAAAAATCGCAAAAAATCGCTGTCCCTCCACCTTATCTCGAAAAGTACTGATCAAAAAATTTTGAAAAAATTCTGGAATATTCTCCATGGAGTGTAGATTGAACGAAAATTATCACGAGGGCATTTTATACTTCCGTAACAAAATTTTTTATTTTAAAAGCAATCAACGCACGGAACACTAATTGCGCAAGTTCAACTTGCACTTGACCGGTTATTTTATTTAGCACTGCTGAGTGGATAGTCAAATAATGTCAAAATAATTTAGACCCAAAAATAATGACTCAAGAAGCTAAAATATACTTAAAGTTTAGCTTAAAATGACAGTTTTAAAAAGTAAAATATTTGGTCCATATTTACCGGATATTTTCTTCACAAAGTAAAACCAATATAAATATAATGTAATGCAAGTAATAATGAAAAACACCGCGTAATCAGTAACACTAACCATAATTACATGATCAGGATTATGCATATCATTTTACGTGGAAATACATTGTTTTAAAGTTATTTAGTTTTGTTTCTTTTACTTGCATTTTACTATGGATATTTAGAATATTTTAACCGAATCTGGGTTTTTCAGAAATTTATAAAGTCAAAATTAAAGGTATACTCTACAGTTGGAAACATAAAAAAATCACATTAAATGAGCTTGGAAACACCTCTTTCCAAATATATCATTTTAGTGTTATAATTTTCTGCTAAAATATCTTTATTTTCATACATACATACCCGTGCGGTATAACTTTGTATATAGCAAGAGTAATCAGATAATTTAATAATAATTTACTCTTTTATAATAATTTACTCTCGCAGCACACTCGGATGCGGTCATTATGTTTTGATTGTTATATCCTATACACAGTATCCTTATCGCTGAAATCAGAAACTGATAAAATATGTATAGACCAATGTGATTTAAAGAGCAATGGGGAGCTAATTAAGGGAAATATTTGTCTAGCTCCATTTTGTAGTGAACAAATTACCTGATAATTTAATTGTAGTTCGTCGCTGAGAATATTTGCGCAGATTTTACACACAAGTGGTTTCATCCAAAGGACAGTAACTTATTTTGCACATTTATAATATAAACTGCATTAAGTATTTTATTTAATAATATTCAAGTTAGCACAATGAAGAAGATAGGGAGATTTGTAGTCAGATATCTGTGGGTTTGCTTTACAGTTTGTTAGGTGCATATTTCTCGTTACGTAATTATTAGTTTTACTGATTACACGTAGTTTTCCGTTATTAGTTGCATTATATTATATTTATATTATATTTATATTTATATTTATATTATATTTATATTATATTTATATTATATTTATATTATATTTATATTATATTTATATTATATTTATATTATATTTATATTATATTTATATTATATTTATATTATATTTATATTATATTTATATTATATTTATATTATATTTATATTATATTTATATTATATTTATATTATATTTATATTATATTTTATATTATATTTATATTATATTTATATTATATTTATATTATATTTATATTATATTTATATTATATTTATATTATATTTATATTATATTTATATTATATTTATATTATATTTATATTATATTTATATTATATTTATATTATATTTATATTATATTTATATTATATTTATATTATATTTATATTATATTTATATTATATTTATATTATATTTATATTATATTTATATTATATTTATATTATATTTATCTTATATTTATATTATATTTATATTATATTTATATCATATTTATATTATATTTATATTATATTTATATTATATTTATATTATATTTTATATTATATTTATATTATATTTATATTATATTTAACACCTACTTTGTAAGAAAAATATCTTCCTAACGTAAACATGAAGTACATTTTGCCTTCTTGAGACACTATTTTTGGGTTTTGTTGGTGTTGTGGGTTAATTACAAATCTACCGTGTAATATTTATTTGCCCCCGTTTTTAATTTTCGTCGTAGGAAAGCCTGGAAACTATCGACTTTAAATGTAAACAAACAACGAACCTAAACTTCTGATTACTACAGAAGTTTTTTAAATAACAAATCGGTCGGTTTGATTACACTCTAAATTATTTCTTTTAAGTATTGGTACAGATTTTAAGTAAGATCTGTCACATTAAGCTTATGAAAGTACAAATAAAGAACTCTGCACTGATCTGGATATCGATCAAATCAGCTAAAAATATAGTATGTTATGCTTCAAGCCATTTTGATCAAAAGTCTTCATGCACACAAAGTCCATGATTAGAAATTATTAAGAGTGGAATTAGTAAAATAACCGCTTAGAAAATGCCATTTTTGCGTTTGCTAAGGACATATTTTGACTAGAACATGATTTTACGAAAAATTCCAACGGAATTATATGTTTTTTGGGTTGCTAATTATGAATATAATAATTATTTTTACCCATTTCGCTCCTACTTAGGAATATTGGTCATTTTGGCAATTCCTGGAGTCTGGAGTCCAGAAAAGGGCCAAACGTTGGCCAAAGATGAACGATATTGGAAAGTAGGATTAAATTAGTTCAAAATAATGATTACATTCGTAATTATTGATTCACAAACATAAAATTCCGTTAGAATTTTTGGCAAAAATATGTTGTAGACAAAAAAAAAAACGGTCAAGTGCAAGTTGAACTTGCGTAATTAGTGTTCCGTACGTTGATTGCTTTTAAAATAAAAATTGTATGATGATCAATTGACTTTTTTCCCGATCTTTACTGAAAACTGTTGACCCTGAAATTTTTGTTTTTCTTATATACCAGATAAATTATTGAAGGTAATGCACTAGTAATAATTTTCGTTCAATTTACACCCTGTGGAGAATATTCTAGAATTTTTGATCAGTACGAAACTTTTCGCGATTTTTTAAAAATGATATAAAGAAAAGTGTTTGCAAGTATTACATTATATATATTCATGAACTCGTTTTTTTTACAAGCTCTCATTTGATATCCCACTCAATGACCTGGTAATTTTTTTTTTTCACTTCCGATTTCACCCCTCAAAACTTAAGCCAAAATTTTACTTTTAAAACTACACGGCTCTGAAGAGGCCATCAATTCCTATATTATTACCAAATTTCAACTTTCTATGTTAAATAATTGAGGAGAAAATCGGGTGTGACAGAGAGACAGACAGACAGATGGACAGATAGCCACAGAAGTGATCATATAAGTATTCCGTACCGAACACTAAAAAGCCGTAGAACATGCCAAGTATTTCCTACATTTCTTAGAGCATGATCTTAATGGTTCGTTTGTTGTTAATATTATATTTAATCTGGCAACATTGATGACAGACCGCTCATAGGGTAATATTGGAAGTAATTTCGGAATAAGGCAATATGGGCGGATATCCCTAACGGATTTTTTTTATTATTCTCGTATATAATAAATGTACTTACTAATTGATATTAAGTTTATTATAATTTTATTATCCAATGTACGATTATAGTATTACAGAATAGTAAGCTTCTTTTTAATCATATACATATACATATTATTAGAAAAGTACCGAATGGAATAAAAAAAATTTTTACTAGCTGGTCGTAACTAGTTTCTAGTGTCATCGTGGCAAAGATTCCAAAATCCCATGCTAGTCACAAAATAGGGAACTAGTCTTTGAAAAATATGGAAGTGGAAATCGAAGACGGGACCGGCTAAAGATGGAAGCATAGTTATTAAATCAATTTAGTTTTAAGATCTTGTATTTCGGTAAAAACAAATCTATAGTAGTTGTCAAATATACAGAGTTAAAAAGGTTTTTAGTAATTTAATATTTAGAAAAGGGTGTCTTTTTATAAATGGATAATACAGATTTTTTTATAGGTATGTTGTAGTGCAGTTTTTTTTTTTAAACACAAGATTAAAATTGTTTTACCCTAGTCTGGTCATTATAAAAAACCGGTCAAGTGCAAGTTGAACTTGCACAATTAGTATTCCGTACGTTGATTGTTTTTAAAATAAAATTTTTTGTTAGGGTGGTATAAAATGATCAGTGACTTCACATACCCCAAATGAGTTTTCAACAAAGTTTGTTTCCAATCTTTACTGAAAAAACTGGTGACCTTGAAATTTTGTTTTTTTTATATACCAGATAAATTATTAAAGGTAATGTACTCGTGATAATTTTCGTTCAATCTATACACCGCACCGTGGAGAATATTCCAGAATTTTTTCAAAATTTTTTGATCGGTACTCTTCGAGATAAGGTAGGGGACAGCGATTTTTTAAAAGTAATACGAAGAAAAGTATGCGCAAGTATTACATTATATATATATATATATATATATATATATATATATATATATATATATATATATTTTACTCGTGTTTTCACAAGCTTTCATTTGACAACACACTCGATGACCTAGTAAAAAAAAAATTTTTTCACTTCTGATTTCACCCCTCAAAACGAACCCCTTAAGTCAAAATTTATGTTACGGTGGTATAAAATGATTAGTGACTTCACGAAACACATCCCAAATGTGTTTACGACAAAGTTTGTTTCCAATCTTTACTGAAATCTGATGACCTTGAAATTTTTGTTTTTTTTATATACCATATAAATTATTAAAGGTAATGCACTCGTGATAATTTTCGTTCAATCTACACCCCGTGGAGAATATTCCAGAATTTTTTCGAAATTTTTTGATAAGTACTTTTCGATATAAGGCCCGGGACAGCGATTTTTCGCCAATTTTTAAAAATAATACAAAGAAAAGTGCGCGCAAGTATAATATTATATATATATATTTTACTCGTGTTTTCACAAGCTTTCATTTGACACCACACTCGATGACCTAGTAAAAAATTTTTTTTTTCACTTCCGACTTCACCCCCAAAACTAACCCCTTAAGTCAAAATTTAATTCTCAAAACTACATGACTCTGATGAGGCCATCAATTCCTATATTATTACCACATTTCACCTTTCTATGTCAAATAGTTTCGGAGAAAATCGGGTGTGACAGACAGACAGACAGACAGACAGACACCGAAGTGATCTTATAAGTGTTCCGTACGGAACACTAAAAATCAAATGTAATATTTCCGGCAGAACGTAAACTTCAAATAAAGGTATAATCTAACATATTTTAAAAAGTATAAAAGCCTAGTTCTAGATTTTCATAAAGAAGGTAACAAAAATGATTTAATTGCTACCTTAATTACGTCTTCACCGTGTTTATATAATTTTTTATAAAAAGTTACTTTAATCGTGATGTAATAATACTTGGCTCCTAATTGTGACTGTCTTGAAGTATATATACTTTAAGCTAAGTTTATTTTATGAAAAGAGGCCAGATTAAGACTGTATTTAGAAAGAAAACGGTTAAATTAATTAATAAATATTTTCAAATATATTCTTGATTTAAATCAGGCAGTCAAGGGGCCCAAGGTATGGAGGAGAAAGTTAGAGTTTTTACTTCGTTTATATCTTATTACAAGCCCTGTTCGTATATTCGAGGAATTTGAAAATTACATTTTTTTTATCATGTTTATCAGGTTCATATGAAGATTCAATTGTAAATATCTCTGCGAGCCTCCTTCTGCTCAACGTTTGTGTGACTAATATCCCATTATAAAGTACATATCATTTAAAATAATGTAATATTAGAACGTAAAATCCAAGTTTTGGAATTACGTTTTTGAGAGGAAAGCAAATCACTTTATGTTTTGATTTTCTTACAGTTTTAGCCTTATTACTATTTACTTCAGTTATCAGACGGAGAATTTATAAAACAATCTCAATATATTTTTTACTTCCTAGCCTTAGCAGCTTTTTGTAGAAGGGTTATGTCTGACACAAACAAAATGGAATTGAAATTTAATTTAATCTCAAATTCCTCGCTAATTTATGTCAGTTGATAATATTAATTAATTAATTTAACAGTTATCGTTCTAAATACAATCTTTATCTGACCTTTCTTTGTACGAGGAACTTAACTTAAAACACATTTCAAGACAGGATTAGCTCCACTAAGGAGCCAAATATTCTTACGTGACACAGCTGAGGTAATATTTTATTGCAAAAATAAAGTATTTGGTGTAATAGTGATTACTCTTATATAGTTAGTTTGTTCTGTGTTGTTTATTGTTCGGTTTAATAACTTCTTCTTTTTCCTGTTTTTGCTATATCTGCTTATTAAATATCCTTGCTCTCTTCTATAGACATCATCAACAAAACTCCTAAGACTTTTAAAAAGCCGCAGCATATAGCATCTCCTAGCCAGTGACTTCGGTGTAATCAAAATATAAAATAATAATATCTAAGCTTCAAACGTGTATAGTCTACTTTAATTGACAAAATTACTTCAAAATAAATCGAAATAAGTTTAGTATAAAATGATAACTACCGGCCTTAAGTAACCATAATTTACTTACTTTGGGATAACATATTTTCGTTTTAAGCTAATATATTTTTAGATTAAACCAATCGCATGATTTATAAATTAGTGATTAATTTCTATCTATCCCTAGTAGTGGATATACTTGCCCTTCATTTCCCTATAACTGTTTTTGTACTATGCTACATGCATCCATCCTCTAAGCTACTTTGCTAATATCAGTTCTTGTTTGTCTTATATCTTGTACCACGTGCTATATGCATTATTCTACTTCTTCTACCCTCGTTCTATTCAGTGATATAGATTTATTATTGTGTTTAGAAAATCTTTTAATTAGTCCTATTTCCTCTAATTTTTTTTTTTTTTTTCTTCTATCATTTCTTATAGTTTCGACAAACCCTCCGTAGTAAGCACTACATCGTCCGCATATTTTTTAGTGTCTTTAATTTTTGTACTTCAATACTTAACGCCATAGTTCTTCCGGTTTAATTTTTGAATGTATAGTATATTCTCTCGCTAAAATGAAGAGCTTCTGCCTAATTCCTCTATAATTTTTTTTTTTTTTATTTCTGAATATATTTCTACTATACTTTTTTTTTATGATTTTCTATAAGTTTGAGATATTTTAACCCTACGCGGCAATATTGTAACTCATTTATAATTCACGTATTTTGATATAGTCAAAGATCTTGTATATCCTCTAAATTCTAACTATAAATCCCTGTTATATTCCAAGACCGATGATTGAATAATATGTGTTATATTCTTCTCTGCACCCTGCATGCTCATTATTTTGGTATAATTTGAGTTTGTTGATTTTTGGTTAAGATTTATTGATCTATAATTCCCCTGCGCTACCCTATATCATTCCTTATTCAGTAATACGATAACAGCTTTGCTCTAATCTTATAGTATTTTCCTTTTTTTAAACATTTGTTTAATAATAGTTTAAGATTTTTATGAAATGGGAATAATGCCGTATTTTCATGAAACACAGTTTATTTTAACTTCTCTAATTACTTTTCTTGTTTCATCTACTTCGATTTAAGGTATCTCTTCGAAATCGGTGTTTGCAATGTTTTCACTTTAGTGCGTTTGATTTGTTGAGTTAGAACTGTACAGGGTTTGATAATAATTAACATATTATAATTATCATTTCTTCACTACTATTTTACCTCTTCGTCCCCCCATTCCACATAATTAATAATATAATGTTTGTGTTTATTTTCTTCATAATACTAAGATTTTATTTTCTTCAAATTATCTTTTGTACTATATACTCTGTGTTTCTTCCTATGCCTTCTTTTATTTCCATACATGTATATTTATTTCGTTTGATGTATTCTATGGTGACTTGCTTAACATGTCTCTTCGCTTTTTTTTTGATTATTTGTTTAGAATCATCTTTAATATATTTTTTACATTTTTTACTTTTTGTTGTTTATCTATTTTCTTTCCTGCTTGCGAGAATGAACTTGCTTTTCAAATTTTATTATACTTTTGGTTTCTTCTTAATTCCGGTCTTTGGTCTAAGAAATTCTGTCAATTTTATTTTTCTTCTTCGTCATTAGTTTTCATTTAATTCCATTTATTTGCTTGTTATCACTCACCTTTCAAAAGTAATTATTAAGCAATAATAATTATTACCATTTTAGAATAAGTCATAAGTAAATACTTATTTAGATGTTGTTAGAGTACAGATTTAAATTCATTATGGTATTCTAAATTTTAAGATGATTTACTGTAATTTAGTCAATCACAATAACATTTTAATTAAAAAATGTATAGCCATGAAACTTTTACATAATAACAAGACAGAAACATGAGATAATAGATATATTCGGCAATCTATTAAGTTGTTCATATATTAGAAATCAGGTTTACAAGGAAACTAACAATGAATCTTTAAAATTTTTAACACTTGATCAATTAAGAATACAAACCTGTATAATGAAAATAAAAAAAAAAAAACAACATTCTGTAGTTCATAAATAATTTATCTAATTTATTTTCTCTTTAATATATATATATGTATATATATATATATATATATATATATATATATATATATATTGCCGAAAAAGTATCGGAGTAAGTTGATTAAATTCAAGATGTGCAGTTTTGGTCGACAAAGCTATGTCATTCTGTTGGAATAACATTATTCCGTCTTGGTAAAATTTCTGGGATTGCTGGCAGAAGCTCTAAATCTAGGGATTGTCATAAGCCTATTTTGAAGTCAACTATACATCAGTAAAGGTTATGCATAGGCTGAAGCAAATGGTAGTCTAGCGGGATAAGAACTGGGCTATATGTTAGATATAGAAAAAACTCTCCATCCAAATTATCTTACTGCTGACAGATTGGTCAAAGATACGTGTTGATCAATTCTGGCGACTTTCTCTCAAATGCTGTTGCAATCAAACGTTTGGCTAGGTTCTAGCAGCTCATGATAAACGGATCCCTTGCAGTCCCACTAAACATACAATATCTCCTTCCTTAGCTTTAATCCTGGCTTTGCTAACTTTCGCGCAGCTTCACCACGTTGAGACCATGATCTGTTTCACATAATATTGGGGTCGTAGTCCATTTTTTATTGCTTCTAATGAGACTTTTCAAGAATGGATCGATATTGTCTCATATCAACAATATTTCGCAAATGGAAATTCGATCAATTAAATTCTTTACAGTTAATTCATGTAGTACTATCATCTACTTTACTTCGCAAAATAGTTTAAAACTATTTTATGACAGATATTTTCCTTAACGATATCATAACTGACACTTGTATGCCAGTCATGCTCTTTTCTCTAAGAGTTCACCGACACCCTCAGCGAGGTACATCTTTGATATCGAAATGTCTAGAATGAGCTCGAGCGACCCGTCTCTTGGCTATTGTTTTAATGTAGTGCCCTTGCCGTAAATAACACTAATTTCTATACAAGTCGGTACAGCGCTTTTCCCTCTATCGTAGTGAAATTGCAAAATATAGTGATTTTTTCCAGAAACGTCATTCATGTTCAAGTCACTGTAATTTTCGACCTAATGAAATCAAAGCTTAAGTTTTTTTTAACTTATTCTCTGAAATGTTGTCTTACAAATGGGCGCCATTATGAGCAGATCCGATTAGTTTTACCAAAGATGGGTGAATGGAAAAATAAGGGCTTATACTTTTTTGATAACCCATTATATATATATATATATATATATATATATATATATATATATATATATATATACATATATAGATATATATATATACATATATAGATATATATATATACATATATAGATATATATATATATATATATATATATATATATATATATATATATATATATATATATATATATATATATATACATGAAAACTTAAATCTATTGACAATATTTTATTAAATTTTGAACACCCTAAAGTCGAAGTTAATCAAATGATGTTTCCGAAAATTTCTCTGAGGAAACATCATTATTTTGTAAGCTTACATACTTAGGTAGACGATAAAAATGTCAACAAGCATTAAGCTAATTTTGCAAATGAAAATACGCTCGTCAGCATCACTATTTAAAATTCGGTAGCAAAATATTTCAAATAAATGAAACTTCCCTATTTTTTTTAGTTAAATAATTAAATTAATTTTATTGGTAGAAATATTATGCATTTTTTCATTAGAAAGAAACATATTGAACTGACTACTGATCAAATAAAAAAGGCTCAGTATTGTAGCATTTTTCCAGGTATGTCTCAGCTTTTCTGTGGGTGAACAAATATGTAAGAGACAAGAAGAATATTCCACTCGTCAGTAGCCTACTGCCATATTTGTGTAAACAGTACTCATCATATAACTATTCAATTTTTTGGTAAAGTTTCAAATTAAATAAATTCCACTCAGTTATATCTTGTTGCGAAGTCGTTTTCAAAATATAATAGAATCAGAGAAAATTGAGAGAATACTAACAAAGACATTTGCTAATTATTTAACCCAATAAGATTTATAACACCGGGGAGCATACGGTTGGATTATTCCTAAGTAAATTAGTGTAAAATATCGCTAGCTATAGATTTAAGGGAGGAAGGATTAAGGATTAAGGTATTGTCTTAATCTGTTTTTACTCATATTTAAGTAGTTCCTTCAAATGAAAGAAATATACACTAATTAATTAAAACTTAGTTTTATAAGTGGGAGAACGTTTTGAGGATCCATATTATGATAAAACATAATTATTGTTCTTAGTTTCGTTCTATAATAAAGTACAGTAGTAGAAAGCATTGAGGTAACAATTATTATAGATACATACTAGTCGAAAAGTTGTCTATATCAATAATAGAGTATTTGACATATTTTGGAAATATGTGTAATCTTATACTTGAGTTAATAGTAAGGGTTTATATTTAAGTTTTCTCTGAAAAAACTTGCTAATTTGCTGAAAACAATCGTTTTCAGCAAATTAGTTCAAATTTTCCTGCAGAAACTCCCACTGCGCACCTTATTGTGACGTAACCCCCTTGTAAACATTATTGACACCGTAAGACATTCCTGTGAGTTCTTATAAATAGTGTTCTAAAATTTGATCGAATTATTTTGTAGGATGACTACTAAATTATATACATCTTGTTCCTCAATTCCAAAATACGTCAATAAAAACACCTAAAAAATTATTTATATACATGACAAGCAATAGCAATGACAGGACGAAATAGTTAAAGCTTGACGCTCGAAAAATTCCTTCTGATTTATTTATAGAAACAAGATTTTATTTTTTATTTCATTCAGAAGAAAAAATTAGTTTGAGATTACGTTGAAAAGAAATAATAGTTCTATGCATTTTGTTTTAGAATTTTATTTTTATTTATTATTTCAGTTACCAAATGATATGGAAAATCGGGTAATACAATAAAATGTGTTCATTATAGCAAATCAGAATGGAACCAGTTGACACTTACCATCAAAATTTTAATGTCAACCTGACCGAAGAAAACCAAAATTTACTAGTGTGTCTCGATCACTGGCTACCAAAAGACAAATAGTGATGAGATTAGAAGAATACGAAAGAGAATTAGAAGAAAGTAAAGCAGTTACAATGGAGTGAAACATAATATAACTTTAACTGATCTTCCGGGAACAAGTACAGGTAACAAAATTTCATAAATATTTTCTTATTGTTTTTTAGCGTACAATAATGTAATACGTATGTAACAACAATGTAATAGCGTACAATATTGTAGCTTTTTATGTAGTATGCACTAATTTTGAAAAATTTATGTGTACAATATGTATTCTAAGTGTTACCTTTAATCAATAAAACTGTGGCTTCATATATGCCTAAGATAATGTAAAAATATACAGGTATATGAAACCTAACACAGAACCTTTATTCTAAAATAAAATAAAAATTTGAATGGTGTTATAAATTAAAATTATATTTCTTCTCAGTTGATGAGGAAATACATAGTGTGCCAGCAATAGCTTAGAATCAGTACACGTACTTACGAAAGCCCCTTACAGAAGCAAAGCTCCTCAGACTATGTTAAGATTAGAGAATAAGTTAATCACATCTATAAAACATATTCCTCTACTTCTACATCTCCGTTCAAATAAGAAATATGCAAAAAAGAAAAACCATCAACATCAGGAGTATTGAAGACTCTTGCAGGAGAAAAATGTGCGGAAAGAAAAATCTAGAAGACAATATTCCGCTGTATACACCATCATTCGTGAAGAATAGCCATAGATTCAGAATAATACGTCATTTAGGGAAATTCTTCATGTTGAAACTACATGCTTGAATAACTACAAGTTTAATATAAGTATTAGATGATGTTATAATAATAGCCGGTGGTTTAATTAATTTACCGGATTCTATTATTAAATCAATATATGGTTATGTCTTATGGTAATACTGTTTGCTTTCGTAAAGTGTTAGACATATACCATAGTTACTAAGTCTATAGTTATAGTATATAGTTATCAATCTCACTGTTGGACATAGACCGAAATGTATTTGTCTGGTTCGTTTATTTTCTAGGTACGAATAATACCATATCAAATACGAGTGAGTTAATTTTAAATTAATTGTTATCGTTAATTTTAAACGAATTGTTCTTATATAAAAGACAACATTTTTAAGTCTATATGTCTATATATTTTGTGACCTAAATTATTTTTGTATCCGTAAATTGAAACTGTGACTGCATTTTTAATTTTATTTTCAGAAATGAAAATTACACCAAAGAAATCTTTGAAGATGTCTAAAAACAAGGCCGAAACATTAAATAAAAAAAAATTAAAACAGAAAAACTCAAGTGCGTCTAGCAATGAATTTGCACGACGTTTTGCCAAAATCTCATTTGACATTTTCAAGTGTTCTTGCTGCTGCTGCCGCTCGAAGTTAATTCTATATGTTATAATTTATTTCGGAGGGACCGCCATGTTGGTCGGGGTGGAGGAGTAAGTATTTATGTCAAAGATGTGATGACTTGTAAAATAGTTCCCTCTAGTTGTAATATTGAGCAACTTTGGTTAAGTTTTAATTTAAACAATAAGAATATCTCGGTGGGTGTAGTTTATCGTCCACCTGATTAATATAATGAATTTCATAGAGCTATTCGAGCAAGATATTTCTCCTTTTTTGTCATTACATGATGAGTGCCTGTGTCTTGAAGACCTTAACGTTGACTTATTAAAACATGATACTCCGTGTGGCCGTCATTTTTTAAATTTAATTGAATCTTTAAACTTGTTCCAAATAGTGGATGCGCCTACACGAATTACCCTCACTAGTGCGACCTTGATTGACCTAATTTTAACAAGCAGTGTTGAAATTATTAATAATGTTCAGGTTGAGCCAGTTTATAATATATCCGATCATGATACTATTAAATGTGTTTTAAACATTTTAAATCCTCCGAAAATACCCCTTTTTAAAATTATTAGAGACTTCAAAAATTTGGACCTTGATACCTTTGTGGCCAATTTACATGCGGTTGCGTTCGATAATATTTTTTTGTTGGAAAATATAAAGGACAAGGTTCAGTTTTTTAATAATACTTTAATAGATGTTTTTAACGTTTATGCCCCTCTAAAGCCTATACGTATAACTAAGAAATTTGCACCATGGTTAACAGATAATATTCGTTTTTTAATATCTTTAGATCCTAGGTCATTCAAGGCGGCGTATAGGAGGATTTTGTTAAATATATAAAGATATAGTACTTATTTATGTAAATTTTCCTTCAGGAGAGAATATCACTGGCTCTTGAGTGTGTCTGTGCTCTGTATGAATTCTATTATTTATCTCGGAATGTTGGGGCGACTCGCCTCTCTGTTTAACAATTTAATAATTTATATCAAGGTTTTTTTTTTGTTTACTCTAGTTGTGTCATAAGCCATTCTTTTTTTTGTCTTTTTTTTCTTTTTTCCTAACACTTACAACATTACACAGTTTTATTAAGATACTAGCACAGTTTAATAGATAACTACTGTATTCTATAAACTTTAGTATTAGGATGCTTAAGGTACAGAACAGGGGGAATGTTTGTACCTTCGTGGTCTTACATTCCCAGCTGACCTTCGGCATTTTCCAATTTAATGTAGCATTTTGTTTATTTAGTTTATGATGTTTTTTTTTTCTCTTTCATAATTGGAAATAAAGACCATATTTATTTATTTATTTATTTATATATATATATATATATATATATATATATATATATATATATATATATATATATATATAATATATATATATATATATATATATATATATATATATATATATATATATATATATAAATATATATATATATATATATATATATATATATATATATATATATATATATATATATATATATATATTGTAACCTCGGCACTTGCCCGCTTTTTGAGGCGTCATTTTGTACCCTGTGAAAATTGTTTTTCCCACGCTTGGGCGCAATTTTCTTGCAACCTCTTTTTAATTTCTGAGAATGAATTGAGTGAATAATGATTTTAAAAGAACTAAAGAAATTAAACAAACACTAGCTCAGTTTTCCTTGGTAGAGAAATATGGGTAAGAGATAATTGTTATACGTCTTTTTGGAATTATTTTCTATTTTTAAAAAGCTTCAGTTGTACAAATTTTGGGCACCATTCATTTTAAAATAGAAAGGATCTAACTTCAGTTAAAAAAATGAAAAAATACTGAAGTGTTTTACGGTTATTACTAAAAAGAATTATTCTAGTACAACTTTTCTTATCCTGAAAAGAAAAATAGGTATTCAGTGAGACACTAGCTTTAATCAACAAAAAAAGAAAATTTATTCATGATTTAAAATAAAAGTTCCAACCTTTGCAGTTTTAAGGAATACAAAAAAAATTCTAGCCTAAAAGTAGTTTTTATAAATTAGAGTCCCTAAATCAGAGATTTTACTTCTAAATCTTGACTACACCCGAAATCGAAGAGTCGTGATTTTCACTTCGCGATTTTTTCAGTTCAAATTGCTGTTAAAACACTTATTTGCGGGGAATATATTTATTGATGTATGTTCTGGTAACTTACGGTTTTCCTACGGGCTTCTAGGCCTTCAATGCAACACAAAACCGATTTCACACTTTTGAGAAGAGCCTACTTTAGCTACTCCATTTAGAAAAACACACAAAGCCCACTACGGCTTTATGATAAAAAAACTCGTGCTTAACTTGGCTCTCGTAGATATTGTCGTAAGCCTCTACTGCGGCTCGGTGGAAATTTGCCTGGCTGCGGCTTGACGGTACTCAGCCTCTCTGCGGCTTGATGGTACTAAGCCTGGCTGCGGCTCGATGTTACTAAGCCTGGCGGCGGCTCGATGGTACTAAGCCAAGATTCGCGTCCTCCGGACCCTTAAATAAGCCGTGGGCACTCTGTCTGTAATATGGCGACGCCGGAACCAAAACTCCGGATACAAACATTTGACCAATCCCGGCGTATCGATAGATTCGGTCGCAAACCCGCACAGCACACTATATAACGAGCGGCTAGGAATTTCTGATTAATATACCGCTCGATACAAAAATGAAAAGAAGTACATTATTAAGAGAAAAATCAGTAACATTATATGGTCTTAAAATCTAGGAAAAAATGAATGTTACATTACCCCCTTCCAAAAAGAAATAGACTACACTAGTCTATTAAACTAAGGCTACTTATGAAAAGGTACAAAGTGGTACACTATCACTTAATACTAAGGTCAGAACTTAAAACAAAATTACAAACTTCGGACCTTACTACTAGACTTAATTCAATCAAGCACTAATATTAAGTACAATGAAAACCAAATGAAAATCTTTGCATGTACACAAGAATCTTATAACTAGACTTAACTTAATTAAGCACTAAGGTTAAGTACATCAAAAAGTAAATAAAAATCCTTGCATGAACATAAGAAATACCTGTTCAAAGTAACAATCGCGGTCTTCTTATATAAAAGAATCAGCTCTGTTATTGTTACCAAAACAAAAGAAAATATAACTTTGTCTAGACTCTTGTCTAAATCAAAAAAATGAACTGAAACAAAGTATGAACACCCCCCTTAAAATATTTTAAGGATTGTCTGAAAATTTTCTATTTCAGCAAAAGAAATTTATAAAAATTCTTAAATAAAGAAAAACAAAAAAAAATAAGTGATTCTAGTGCAAACACTAACACTAAAAGGAGAAAGTCTTGTAAGACCATTTAGCACAAGGCTAAGAAAAACACCTGGATGAAAATCCAGACAAACGCTCGGAAAAAATCGCCATCAATGCTCTAGCTCACCGCTAAGAGAACATTCTAAATCTAGTATCACTACTAGTCGCATCAGAAAATAATCGCACTCTATCGCGCAATGTCGACGTCCTAAGACATCTAGACATGCTAAAATCGCCAGGGAAAACGCTCTGGTTGATCGCCAGAAAACACGTCAGCTCATCGCCAACTAAACGCTCTGGTATATCGCCAGAAAAAACCTCGGCTCCTCGCCAAGAAAACATTCTGGTACATCGCCAGAAAAAACCTCGGCTCCTCGCCAAGAAAACATTCTGGTACATCGCCAGAAAAAAGCCTCGGCTCCTCGCCAAGAAAACACTCTGTAAATAGTCCTCGACTACACAAAGTCTGCGTTCTAAAAGAACAATCTCGCCATTAACATAGTGAGCAGCTATAAAAGCTAACAATATCACTATAGGCACAGTGAATAGCTACAAAAGCTAAAATTCACTCTAAACACAGTGAATAGCTATAAAAGCTAAAATTCACCAAACTGAATGATCCTGCTTCAAAAAGCAATGTTCACAAAGAACAGAATGATTAGTCCACGCGCAACTAACATTCAAGGAAACATTCCTAGCATAACTATGTGAGACAGCTAGTCTCTAAATAGGACCTCCCTAAAGTCATAATCCTATATATAGGAGTCCATAAACAAAACGACTCAAAATCACACATTTTGAGCACATGCCCTCAGGCAACCAACATACACTGAAATATATACAGAAATATATACAGAAATATATACAGGAGTTCAAATCCCAAACTCTTGGTTATGATAACTCCATACTGAGCTTGGTGAAAGCTCTTAGCAAAAGCTAATCAAATCTTCAGCACATCGCACCAAAGTGACAAATCTGCCTAGAAACATGAGCCAGAAAAAAACGCCCTCCGTCATTCTTCAGGGTGGCTACACAGAGATATAAAATTTAACCAGCATTGCGCTTCTCCAAGTTGCATGAAGAACCCTCGTGTACTGGTCTCGCCCTAGAACAACAACGAAAAACATTCAATCCATCCCACATAACAGGAGACAAACACCTCACTACGATATACTGAAAGGTGGAGACAATAGAATACGGAAATGGTGACCCTGGAGTCCACCAACAAAAGGGAGTAGATTATAGCATCCACTAAACTAAAACGGTGTCTACCACACCACCATAAGTCAAAAAAAAATTAATCAATAGGGTGTTCCGAAACACACTACTGCCAACAGCCTGTCACCACTAATAGGCTAATTGGAGCTGAGGTCGACTACAGTAGCTAGGCTCTCCTTTGGCTCAAATAGTAATAACCATTGAGTAACAAAACCTTTAAAGGTCCCAAAGGTCAAACGTTCGCCCTCCATAGACTACCCTTCCAATCAGTCTGTTCCTCAGGAAGACTAACTCCCTGCCAAACGTCGTAACGGCATCTGTTAGCACCCGGTGCATCACAGCCTGTAAAAAACAAATAACTCATGGGATACAACCTAAAAGGTTTACAAGGTTAGCTTAACCAAGCTTCTAACGGAAATTTCCAAAAAACGAAAATGAGCTTAAAAAGCTACATGAAGCAAAAATTTCTCTATTTTTCGGTGGCAATGCAACAAAACTTTTGAAGACGACAAGAGCTTTTCCAGCTTAATCAGAAACAAGAATAAAACATCGTTGACAGCTAAAATATTCGATCATGGTGTTAATCGTCTTCCTAGACAATAGCCTCTAGAAGAAACTGCTACAGGTATCAGGCATAACCGTTTTCTGTCAGCCCAAACTTCTAGATTATCTGGTGAAAATCTAAAAATTCGGTTAGGAATCTTCCTTCACTGCGCTTAGCCTCTCTTGACAAGGTTCTCATCTCGGTATCAGATTTTGATCATTTCTTTGTGAAACGACTGTCTTACTCTGCTCTCATCTCTTGTAAATGATCAGCCTTTAGTTCTCCTGCAGGACTTCAATTTCCTATCAATCTGATAGTAGACCGAAAAAACTCATCAGACGCCTATGAGTCTATGCAAAAATTTTTTTAAAAAATTTGTGACTCAAAGGTAACGTTTAAACGGCCCTGAAAAGAATAGAGTATACCCTCAGTTTGTCAATTCAGAAGAAGATCTAAATCAAAATAATCCAAGTCTTAGACTTACTGGATAAACCAAAATCAATTTACTCTTAATTGCACCGAAAATATACCACTAAGGTAATAGAAATACACCCACTCGGGTAACAAACTTTGAAATTGCTCAAAAAAATTTTGACTCTACATCACACTACACGAGCTACATCTTGCGCTTGTCCTAACTCAAGATCACCTTGGATTGCCTCTAATCAAAATTTCGCTTCCAAGTGTCAAGAACTGGATATTATTTGGGGTCTTAAGCAAATCAAATCCCGCGACCACCGACATACCAGTCTTATGATATATCCTGAGTGTGACTCCTTCGCAAGCTCGCTAAAACTGAGTCGATACTAAACATCAACCACAATCAACCTAAGTTTGGGATATGGCCAATACCCAAAACCTTAGCATTAAACAATAAAAGTAAGCTATTCTCTGCTCAACTTTTTTATAACAGTCAAAAAAAAAACGAGGTCGTCACCTCTACAGAGCAACATCAAAAAAATAAAGTAAAGCAATTAAGATAATGTAAATATAAATTATTCTTCTTCTGACAAACTTTCACTAGGGCTAGGTCCATTGAATGGTTTTAAGTCTTTAATATGCCATCGTCCTACTTTAGTCCCATCTAAATTAACTAAACCATAAACTAAGTCTGAAATCTTTTCTCTTATCACGCAATGCACATACTTAGGTACCAACTTAGATGTGAATTTATCAGCTGCACTGGAAAGAATTTTATTTTTTCGCCAAACGTGATCTCCTATATTAAAGGCAAAATCCCTTTTTCTAAGGTTGTAAGACTTACTGTTCCGTTCATAAGCCTTATGTATCCTACTACGCACGTCAGTGAAAATATCTTTTAAACCCTTTAAATTTTCGGCATACTCACCCCTGTTACCCGGAATTATTTCGCTGTCAACATTGACATCCAAATCCAAATTTTTATAATACGATCCAGATAGAGGTATATGTCTGCCGTAAACTAAGAAAGACGGTGTGAACCCTGTTACTTCGTGTCTTGCGGTATTTATTGCTTGTTGAATTTTGGAAATATTGCCATCCCAAGTGTCATGTGAATCAACGTAACTTCTTAAAGCGGTCCCGACTGTTCGGTTATTACGTTCAACAAAATTACATTGTGGAGAGTACACAGGATTAAAACGGATGTTAAAACCATAAGTTTCACTTAAGCTCTTAAAACTCTTAGAGGTAAACTGAGTACCGTTATCGCATATTAAGAGCGATGGAACACCGTGGATTAGAAAGACATCATTTTCCCAAAATTCTCTCTATATATCCAGCTTTAGAGCTTTTCAAAGGAAATAGCATGGTATACTTTGTAAACCAGCAAGAAACCACGAGAAGCCATTTATTTCCCCTTTTTGAACGTGGGAATGGGCCTACTAGATCAGCTGCTATGACTTGAAAGGGTAATTAACCGTTTTCTCTTTTCCCATCAGTCCCATAGGTAGTGTATTTGGAGATTTCTGCGCTCCACATACTTCACAAGTCCTCACAAACTTTAAGATATCAAAACGCATTTTTGGCCAATAATACTGTTCCTGAACCCTGTAAAGAGTTTTATAAAAACCAAAATGACCAGAAGTAGGAGGAGTGTGACACATGTCTATAATTTCCTCTCTCTGTGGTTTAGGAACTAGTATTTTCCACTCAGGTACATTAACTTTTAAAGGCAACTGGTTTGGGATAAACTTGTACACGAAATCATTTTCCACCTTCCACTGCGGAAAATTTTGAGGAGATTCTTTAATTTGCTGCCGTAATTTATCGTACCATGGATCAATGCGATCTATATCAACTGTATCAATTCTTACGCCAATTTGTGCATTAAGACTGTTTTCGTCCACTGTATGATCTGGGATTCTTGACAAAGCGTCAGGAATAACATTGTGGACTCCTTTTCTATGAATTAAATTAAACGTATGTTGTCTCAACCTAATCGCCCAACGCGCTAGTTTGCCACTAGGGTTTTTAATAGAATTAAGCCACAATAAACTATAATGATCTGTTATGACCGTGAAAGGAACACCTTCTATGTAAGGTCGAAACTTTTCGATGTTAAAGAGTACTGCTAAACATTCTTTTTCAACAACCGAATAGTTACGTTCAGCCTTTGATAAAGTTCTACTGGCATACGCTATCACTCTTTCCTGTGTTAGGACGCCCCCTAAACCGGTATTAGAAGCATCACTAGAAATATAAAACTGTTGGGAAAAATCTGGTTGGGATAAAATGGGAGCTGAAACCAATAGCTCTTTAATCTTTATAAAAGATTCTTCGGCTGCCTTTGTCCAATCTATCGATTGTCCTTTTTTTCGTCCTTTCAAAAGATCATTAATAGGCGACAACAAGGTAGAAAAATTCTCGATAAAACGTCTATACCATGAACACATTCCTACGAAGCGCTTAACTTCCGTAGTATTAGTAGGTCTCGCATAATTAACCATGCGTGCTACTTTATCCGGATCGGTACGCAAGGAATTTGAGCCTACAATATAGCCTAAAAACTTTAGAGAAGTTTTGAAAAAATCACATTTGCTCAAATTTATCGTCAGTCCGTCTCTTTCAATTTATTTTTTACTTCTTTAAGTAAGCGAATATGCGATTCGAAGCCTTCCGATGTTACTAAAATATCATCGAGATAGGTAAAAATATGTGGCTCATATTTCGGACCAAATAGAGCGTCCACTAAACGTTGCTGAGTTTAAAACAGCGTTCTTTAGACCAAACGGCATAGTGACGAACTGAAATAGACCTCGGCCTACTACTGCAAAAGCGGTCTTTTCCTTAGAGGATTTGTCCAAAGGAATTTGCCAGAAAGCCTTTCTAAGATCTATCGAGGATACATACTTAGCATTCCTGAGTGATGTCAAAATTCTGTCGATGTTCGGTAATGGATAGTTATCAAATTTGCTGACCTCGTTGAGCTTTTCTTCCGTCAAAGCATAGACGATATCACTCCGAGTTTCAACATTTCGTCTAACTCTTTATTTAATACTTTTGACATATACGGAGACATGGCGAAGGGCCTTGTCTTTACAGGACTGGCATCAGCCGTATCTATAGACATGGTGATTTTATTCGTTCGGCCTAACCTATCTTTACTACTTATTTCATTGAAAGAGCTTATTACGTTTTCTGCCTTTAAGCGTTCCGTCCGCGAGAGATCATCTAGGGTACATAGACGCGAGAAAAGGTTTTCTAAAGAACTTTCTGAATAACAATCTTTAAAACTTGTTTGAGAATTGACTTCTAGGGACTGTGGATACCACGAATTATCTTTAAAATTTACTAAAATTCCGAATTTCTGTGCAAAATCACATCCTAAAACCAAAGTATGTGATAGAGAAGGTACTACTAGAGCAGAGATTACTAAACAATGACCATTGCAGACTAGCGGCAACTCAACCGTACCTAAAACTTTTAGACGGCTGCCATCTGCAGTGGTAACACTTCTATTTTTGACATGGCATATTTTTATACTTAAGCGACTTAAAATTTTAATATCTTTCTGACCTACAACGGAGGCATTTGCACCAGAGTCAAATAAAGCCGAGAAATGGGCACCTAATAGATCTATCTTTATATGCGGTCTATTATCTAAATATTTATGCACGAATAAAGGAGACATGTGACCATTTGGAGAAGCAGGAGTTTTAACTTGAGAAGGAGAATTTTTATTAGACTTTAAAAAATCAGAAACTTTTTGTAACCATTTAGTCCAATCTGATCTACTGGAATATTTTTGTCCATCCGTGTTTCTAGAACGTTTTGGATTAGGGGCTATACTGCTAACGTGAGCTTGTGACTTAGCCGAATGTTTAGAGGCTTTTTTTCTGGACTTAGTGTATCCGCCTCGGTAATATACCGTCCTTACTCGTTTTTTGTACACTTGGGGCATGATGCTAGTCTCACACCAGTTGTTCCACATTTGAAACAAAATACCCTCTTCGGTGCTGTACAACTTTGGTAAGTGTGATTCGGACCTGTGCAATTCCAACACGTGAAAATTGCCTTAGGTGAAACCGACTTGTCGTTCACTTTAGCTGCAGTGTCGCTAATTTTAGAGTCATTATCTTTTCTTTTACCCGTTTTCTGGTTACTCCTAGGGTTCCGATTTACATTCCCAACCTTATTTGTCGAGACTCCACTTCGGCCATTTGGATTATACTCTACTTGATGTATATTAGTTTCGCCTTTTGGTCTGCTCTTTTCCAACAAATAATCGGACTCTTCAAGTTTTCTACATAACCCGGCGAGTTCGGCTACCGAATTAATATCTAGTAGAGCTAACCGATTGACGAAACTAGGCAGAATATTCCTCCGTATAAATTTAACTTTGGTACTTTCCAAAGGCTTGGTGGACAACCTACCAAATAAAGATTCCATGTGGGCAATAAAAATCACAGTGGACTCATTCTTCTTTTGTCGCCTCCTCTTTATTTCCGACCACAATTCTTCATCCTCATCACAGTGCAAGAAGTCCTTCTTTAGCCTATCTACCAAGGAATGCCAGTCGTTGACACTTGATTTTATGCTTCTAAACCAAATGGCATCGCCAGTGAAAAATTCAACAGCAGAGCTGAAAAGTTCATCTTCCGATACTTTCCTAGCTTGAGCTATTTCAGTCAGCCTCTCCAAAAAAGGATAGAGTCTCTTTGAGTCTCCATTAAATTTCAATTGCCATTCGCTGACAGGAATATTTCTGGCTGCGCAATTCACGATTGGAGCTGGTACGTTTATGACTGGGGTTGTAATAGGCAACTGTGGTAACTCATGACCAGGAGCTATCTTTTCTGCAAGATTTGCTTCCATGAGTACACACGTAGCTATTGTTTCTTGAACATATTTGGAAAACTTCGACGCTTCCTCTTCGTCATCCGGCATGGGAATTCTTTGTACGCGACCCGCTACATGCGATAAACGTGACTTAACCCGGTGTACAAGTGAATCATTTGGATCGCCGTCATAACTATCGATTAAGTTTTGGATAGAATTTAAACTCTTTTCGATACCAGCCGTTTCTTCTTTAATAGACAGAGTGTCATCCCCCATCTTTATCGTTTTTTTTTTCCGGGCTCATTAATTTCTTTACTTAAGATCCTCGTTAGAATCTTTCTTTTATCCGCGACCGGACGTTCTGAGAAAGTACGACGGATTTTCAGTTCATAGTCTAACTCATATTCTAGTAGGTGATTGACTTTAAAATTGAAGGCTTCCATGATAAATGAATACAATTTAAAAGAATTGTTTAAAAAGTCGTGAAAATATTTCTCCTGTGCTCCCAATAGTCAAAATAAAAAATATGTAAAGGCACTTAAAATATGTAAACTTCTTTACCAAACATTTAAAAAAAATCTTCAACAATTTCAAAAAAATTTCTAAGTATTGCCTTGTATTAAAATTCTTTTACCAATTATGTTAAGAATTTTCAACAAAAAAATCTCCAAATACCGTTTCGTATCAGCAAAGTATTTTTAATATTCATGCAAAACATCGGTGAGAAAAAAGTACAGTTTTTTCTTCGGTTTACCGCAAAATAAATCTAACACTGCAAAAATTAAAGTAAACCAGCACATCTGCTAATCTGAACTATAAAAGTAGCTTTTAAGAAAAAAGTAGGAATCTCTTATCTTAGAGTCGATTAACAAAATTCAAATATCTATACCACCATCAGATAAATTGAAATAAATAATTCTACAAATTTCCTGCTTTTGTCTTATTGCTATAGTGTAGCTTCGTTTAATTAAATATTATGAAATAAAAATATCTGAAAAGTTAGAGCTTTTACTTTGTTCTGTTGTTGCTAGTACACTGAACCCTTTAAAAAATAAAATTCCAAAAGCCCCGCGTTGACAGCGCTATTTTGTACCCTCCGTCACTTGCCCGCTTTTTGAGGCGTCATTTTGTACCCTGTGAAAATTGTTTTTCCCACGCTTGGGCGCAATTTTCTTGCAACCTCTTTTTAATTTCTGAGAATGAGTGAATAATGATTTTAAAAGAACTAAAGAAATTAAACAAACACTAGCTCAGTTTTCCTTGGTAGAGAAATATGGGTAAGAGATAATTGTTATACGTCTTTTTGGAATTATTTTCTATTTTTAGAAAGCTTCAGTTGTACAAATTTTGGGCACCATTCATTTTAAAATAGAAAGGATCTAACTTCAGTTAAAAAAATGAAAAAAAATACTGAAGTGTTTTACGGTTATTACTAAAAAGAATTATTCTAGTACAACTTTTCTTATCCTGAAAAGAAAAATAGGTATTCAGTGAGACACTAGCTTTAATCAACAAAAAAAGAAAATTTATTCATGATTTAAAATAAAAGTTCCAACCTTTGCAGTTTTAAGGAATACAAAAAAAATTCTAGCCTAAAAGTAGTTTTTATAAATTAGAGTCCCTAAATCAGAGATTTTACTTCTAAATCTTGACTACACCCGAAATCGAAGAGTCGTGATTTTCACTTCGCGATTTTTCAGTTCAAATTGCTGTTAAAACACTTATTTGCGGGGAATATATTTATTGATGTATGTTCTGGTAACTTACGGTTTTCCTACGGGCTTCTAGGCCTTCAATGCAACACAAAACCGATTTCACACTTTTGAGAAGAGCCTACTTTAGCTACTCCATTTAGAAAACACACAAAGCCCACTACGGCTTTATGATAAAAAAAACTCGTGCTTAACTTGGCTCTCGTAGATATTGTCGTAAGCCTCTACTGCGGCTCGGTGGAAATTAGCCTGGCTGCGACTTGATGGTACTCAGCCTCTCTGCGGCTTGATGGTACTAAGCCTGGCTGCGGCTCGATGTTACTAAGCCTGGCGGCGGCTCGATGGTACTAAGCCAAGATTCGCGTCCTCCGGACCCTTAAATAAGCCGTGGGCACTCTGTCTGTAATATGGCGACGCCGGAACCAAAACTCCGGATACAAACATTTGACCAATCCCGGCGTATCGATAGATTCGGTCGCAAACCCGCACAGCACACTATATAACGAGCGGCTAGGAATTTCTGATTAATATACCGCTCGATACAAAAATGAAAAGAAGTACATTATTAAGAGAAAAATCAGTAACATTATATGGTCTTAAAATCTAGGAAAAAATGAATGTTACAATATATATATATATATATATATATATATATATATATATATATATATATATATATATATATATATATATATATATATATATATATATATATATATATATATATATATATATATATATATATATATATATATATATATATATATATATATATATATATATATATATATATATATATATATATATATATATATATATATATATATATATTATATATATATATATATATATATATATATATATATATATATATATATATATATATATATATATATATATATATATATTTATATACATATATATATATATATATATATATATATATATATATATATATATATATATATATATATATATATATTTATATATTTATATATATATATATATATATATATATATATATATATATATATATATATATATATATATGTATATGTATATGTAAAATGTGCATAAAATATACATATAACAAGTATGTAGGTGAAAAAATAAACTTCTAAAAATCTATTTTTAGTGTTCCATACGAAGCACTTATAATATCACTTCGGTGTCTGTACGCCTGCCTGTCTGTCGGTCCGTGTGTTACACCCGATTTTATCCGAAACTATTTGACATAGAGTTGAAATTTGGCAGTAATAGATGATGGCCTCATTAGGGTCGTGCAAGTTAAATTTTGAATTAAAGGCTAAGTTTTTGGAAGTGAAAATTTCTTTTTTACGAGGCCATCGAGTGGAGTGTCAAATAGGAGCCTGTGAAAACACGGGTTCAAAAAATATATATAATGTAAATACTTGCCCACACTTTTCTTTGTACTATTTTTAAAAACTTGCCAAAAATAGTTCTCTCCCTCTCCAAAAGTACTGATCAAAAAAGTTTGAAAGAATTCTGGAATATTTACAGGGTTTAAATTGAACGAAAAATATCACGAGCGATTGACCTTTAATAATTTATCTGGTATATAAAAAACAAAAATTTCAAGGTCATCAGTTTTCAACAAAGATTGGAAGCAAACTTTGTTGAAAACTTATTTGCAGGTGTGCTTTGTGAAGTTATTAATCATTTTATACCTCCCTAACAAAAATTTTTATTTTAAAAGCAATCAACGTATGGAACACTAACTGCGCAAGTCCGACTCGCACTTGGCCGGTTATTATTCCAAATTTGTACTTCATTTTAGAATACTACACAAAAACATTAAATCTTTTTTAGGTTTTATACAGTTTTGTCTACATATATATATATATATATATATATATATATATATATATATATATATATATATATATATATATATATATATATATATATATATATATATATATATATATATATATATATATATATATATATATATATGTATATATATATATATATATATATATATATATATATATATATATATATGTATATATATATATATATATATATATATATATATATATATATATATATATATATATATATGTATATAGTAAGGGAAACTGTGGCATTTATTATATACATGCTACAGGGAAGTCTGTAAAACACTGCAGAAGCGACCCGTATGCAGAAAAAGTAATTCACATTGGTTTTGAATCGATGTAAATTGCCTTCAAAAGGGAGGAATTAAGCGGGCTACATCCATCGAAAACTTTTCATGAAAGTATTTGTATAATAGACTCAAGTCGTCAACCGGGTGTATACCGTATATCTTCAGGAGTAGATTCCCAAACATGGGAGCAGTATTCTTACGTTAGTCGAATTAGAAGTTTGTACAGAACAATCAGTTTTGTTGGAGTGTATAGCTTTTCTGTTCAAAATAAAATTCACAGCTTTTGAAAATATCTCTTTGCTATGCATGTAAGATGTTCATACTAAGATAGATTTGCTCCCAAGCTAACGCCCAGCAAATTTAGTGACGATGCTAGAGGAGTATTCCGACATAACTATGTGGGAGTCTGCAACGTTAACATTATTAAAAAAAGCAGCTGTCTGGATTTTTTTAGTGTTAAATTCTGCTTGGTTACTGTCATCCCAAAATAGAATTTCAATCAGGTCGTTGATAAGTTAAACGACTTCCCCCGATGTTCGAGCGTTAAAAGTAAATGAAGAAATGTGTATATATATTTTTTTATTGCGAAATACTGTAGAAAGTTGGAGAGTAACTACTTTTTGGAAAGGATAAATATAACATAGTTTGCTCTTATTAAAAGCAGAGTAGTCTAAAATATCAAAACAAGACTTGCTTATAAAACCGTTATGATCTTCCTTGAAACTCTGGAAATAAAATTGATTTTATGGACTTATATGACGATGATTTAGAAGATTTAAAATTAAAGGTTTAAGTAATTATAACAAATTTCTACAACTACTTCCAAAATTGACAACATTTTTTAGAAAATTATATGTACTGATTATTCTGCTACATCAGGTTAGGTCCTGTCCTAGCTTCGTGCTATTCTGTAGTACCAATTAGCTAATGCAAAACATGTTCCACTACTGTCACCAATAAGACACCCCTTCGTTAATATTAACCAAACTCAAACTTAAGTTTTATTTAATTATCAATTGATAATAGAATCGTAGCTATAATAGCTAAATAATTTTGACCCTAAAATATGCGAGTAAATTTAATTTTGTTATCCTATGAAAATTTATTTTTCTGACTTGCATGGTTTATGGACTTGGTCATTAACAAAACTGTTAAAACGCGTGTTATTTGCAATAATGCCAACATGAATAAAAAAAATATAAAAATGCATATTTTGAATTAAATTATAGCATATAGTAAAATTGTTTTTTTTTTAAATTTGTTTGGCTGTAAAATAATCTGCCACCTCTATTCTAATATATTTAGAATGTAACATTTAGATCTATTAATTCTATAATGCAACCAACTTTCTTTTGTAGAAAAAATTATTGCACATTGTGTTGTTTTTTGTTATATTTCACTTTAAATCCTAAAACAAAAAAAAAATAATTTTAAAATTTTTATAATAAATCATTATGGAAAAAAGTTGTGGCAAAAATTATGAATTTTTTTCAAGTAGAGCCTTACAATATTGTTTTATAAATTAGATTATAGTACTTATGGAGTTTCATATAGACCTCCAAATCGCCATAATTCGGAAATTCATCAGCATCACCCAGCTTAAATTCCTGATCAAAGCCACACCCCATCCCAACCCTACAGTCAGGACTGCCTACCGCCCCCGTCCACACCAAGCACGCTATCATCTACCAAAATACAGCTAACCTCTGCCTCCGGATTAGCTTAAGGTAATCTTAATTACTATTAAGTTTAATTTTAAATTTATGTCCATGAAATATCTTAAGTTGAAATATCTTAAGTTTTCTCAATACAATTATATAAATTCCTTACCTAGGCTAAGTTTGTTAGGTCCCTGTCATATCTTAACAACCAAACTGTAAATCATATTCTAACTAAATCATTGTATAATAGTTATAGCGTAGAAAGTAGCTAGTAGCTCAATAAAAGCAATCAGCAATTAGTACATATCGATACGAGGTTAAATCTACTATAATTAATTTCATAAGTAAATATATTTTTAAAAAATCATATAGTATTTCGCAAAAATAATTATTAAATACACCAAATAGCCAATGTTTAACCTTAATGCAACTGAACAGAAAAAATTAAAAGTAGTAATCGAGAAGAACATTTAAAGAAAATATCTTAAGCTCAGTTTGTCAAAAACTAAAATTTTGGTGTAAATATGGTGACGAGAGATTTGTTATTTCGCGATGTGATACAGAAAACTTAAATGTCTTTTTGACCTCAATTAACAACATTCAAATATAAAATTTACAGTGGAAACTCAATCACAAGGTAACCTCATCTTCAAGATGTACAGGTACAAAGGAAAAGTTCAAAGCCTTACATCTTCAAAAGACACAACTCGTTTACAAACAGATCTCTTTAAAATTCTCAGTTCCCATGGTATAGTGTATATAGAAGAAATTGGAAGATCACTAACAACTAGTATTAAGGAATATGAAAGATTTATTAAAAATAAACAAATTACACCATCAGCTGTGCCTGAACATCAACTCACTACAGGTCATACCATGAATGTAAGATAAATCGCAGCTCTTGATCTATGTTTCAATTTTATAAACGAAAGTTTAGGAAACCAATGTAAATTGACAAACACCCTTACAACATGATTAGGGACTTTGGTTATGATCGGCATCACACCTGAGAATTAATTCAGGAGAGTTCAGGAGTTAGGATATTATATATAGAGAAGTTTCCTGATCGAGATCTTCATAGCGACACAAGTATCCGTTGTGCAAAAATTGAGAGATTATAGAGCAGGACAAGAAATACAAATTTCATGTTGAAAAGGTCCAGGCATTATGTCTTGAAGATCATGCTTCAAGGCGAGAATATTGCCATTGGTTTAGCCAACAATTAGAATACGAAATTAAAAATGTGGACTAGTTACCTAATCGTGTAGAAGTGGTTGTATAGGAATGGGATAATTGTACTTAATAATTAGCAAACAGTGGACATTTTCAACGTCTTCCATATTAAAACATAGGTAAGCTTTTCTATTTATTAATTTTATTACAGACTTTAGTTTAAATTATGATTAGAGTTGCTAGATTTCTTAAAATATTTTTGCTGTTAAATTATACATATAATGTTTAACTACTATACCAAGGAGTACTTCCTATATTATATTATTTGAGTTTTTTTGTAGCAAATTATCTATAAGAAATTTTTTATCATGGCCTGTTTTAAAATCTACACTGGTTAGTTAATATTTATCTTAATCTGATAGCCCTTAGTGTGATTTAAATAATTTTGAAAATGCCTTACGTAACTTTTTATTAAAATAAATGGTTCCTAAAATATAGTTTATAGAGAAGTATTTTTTTTTTTCATTAAAATTTTTTAACTGCGAAATTATTAAAAATTATAATTTTCTCGTTGAACTAGTTTTGTTTAAAATGAATTATTCTTTTTGAATTAAAAATATATACTAAAGAAAAACCTATAGTTCTTGTAAAAGTCGTATATTTGGGAACTCTGAGGAATAATTATTATGACGTCACTATCAATTGCAAACTTATCAATATGGAGGAATAAAATATCGGCAATATAACAAAATGTATAATTTTATCGAAAGCATGTGCGATTCTTTCTATAAGATGACTGCCGCAACGATATACAAAACATACTTACCCTTTTGATGATCAATTTTTTTCTTCATGTATACTCTGCCTTCACTCTTTTTGTATAAAATCTATTCCCGCTAGAATTTTATTATTTAGGACGATTGTTTTGGCGAGTCAATAACACACAGGTTGGTAGATTCATCCAAAGACATGTTATTATTTTTCACGGAAGAGGACGAGTTTGAAGCCACCCACTCATAAAAGGTTTAATTTAATTAATAAATTAAAATGTTCATTTCTTTTAAGCAAAAATTGATCGACATTAATTTTAAAATATTTTTGTTTAAGCAAAAAGGTGTTATAAATAATATTAGTAATATACTATATATATATATATATATATATATATATATATATATAGTATGTGAAAAATACATATTTATTAAGTACCATTATCCCATTCCTATACAACCACCTCTACATGGTTAGGTAACTAGTCCACATTTATAATTTCGTATTCTAATTGTTGGCTAAACCAATGAAAATATTCTCACCTTGAAGCATGATCTTCAAGACGTAATGCCTGGACCTTTTCAACATGAAATTTATATTTCTTGTCCTGCTCTATAATCTCTCAATTTTTGCACAACGGATACTCGTGTCGCTATGAAGATCTCGATCAGGAAACTTCTCTATATATAATATCCTAACTCCTGAACTCATATGAACAAATCCTCAGGTATGATGCCGACCATAACAAGAGTCCCTAATAATGTGGTAAGGGTGTTTGTAAATTTCCATTGGTTCTTTAAACTTTCGTTTATAAAATTGAAACGTAGATCAAGAACTGTGATTTCTCTTACATTCATGGTATGACCCGTAGAAAGTTGATGTTCAGCCACAGCTGATGGTACAATTTGTTTCTTATTGATAAATCTTTCATATTTCTTAATACTAGTCGCTAATGATCTTCCAATTTCTTCTATATCCACTATACCATGGGTACTGAGAATTTTAAAGAGATCTGCTTGTAAACGGGTTGTGTCTTTTGAAGATGTAAGGGTTTGTACTTTTCCTTTGTACCTGTACATCTTGAAGATGAGTTTACCTTGTGATTAAGTTTCCATTGTAAATTTTGTACTTGAATGTTGTTAATTGAGGTCAAAAAGACATTTAAGTTTTCTGCATCACATCGCGAAATAACAAATCTCTCGTCACCATATTTGCATCAAAATTTTAGTTTAGACAAACGGATCTTAAGACATTTTCTTTAAAGGCAGATATATGTTCTTGCCGATTACTACTTTTAATTTTTTCTGTTCAGTTGCAGTGCGGTTAAACATTGGTGATTTGGTGTATTTAATAATTATTTTTACGAAATACTGTATGATTTTTTAAAAATATATTTATATATCAAATTAATGGTAGTAGATTTAACCCATAATATCGATATGTACTGATTGCTGATTGCTTTTATTGAGTTACCAGCTAGTTTCTACGCTTTAACTATGATACAATGATTTGGTTAGAATATGGTTTACAGTTTGGATCTTAACATATGACAGGGACCTAACAAACTTGGCCTAGGTAAGGAATTTATATAAATGTATTGAGAAAACTTAAGTTATTTCGTGGACATAAACTTAAAATTAAACTTAACACAATATTAATTAAGATTAACTTAAGCTAATCCGGAGGCAGGGGTCGCTGTGTCTTGGTAGATGATGGCGTACTTGGTATGGACGGGGGCGGTAGGAAGTCCTGACTATAGGGTTGGGGTGGTGTGTGGCTTTAACCAGGAATTTAAGCTGGGTGATGCTGATGAATTTCCGGATTATGGACATCTGGAGGTCCCTATGAAGCTCGATAAGTACTATAATCTAATTTATAAAACAATATTGTAAGGCTCTAGTTGAAAAAAACTCATAATTTTTTGCCAGAATTTTTTTCAGTAATATGGCTATAATGATTTTTATTATAAAAATTTTAAAATGACAAGGTAATGTGCAATAATTTTTTCCATAAACGAAAGTTGATTGCATTATAGAATTAATAGACTTGAATGTTACAGTCTAAATATATTAAGAATAGAGGTGGCAGATTATTTTACAGTCATACCTAAACAGCCAAACTAATTAAAAAAAAAACAGTTTTGATATATTTAATTCAAAATATGCATTTTCATATTTTTAATTTGTGTTGGCATTATTGCAAATAACAAGCGTTTTAACAATATTATTAACATTCAAGTCCATAAACCATCTAAGTCAAAAAAATTAATTTTCATAAAATAATAAAATAAAATTTACTTGCATATTTTAGGTTCAAAATTATTTAGCTGTTATAGCTACGATTATATTATCAATTAATAATTAAATAAGACTTACGTTTGAGTTTGGTCAATATTAACGAAGGGGTGCCTCATTGGTGACAGTAGTGAAACAAGTTTTGCACAGGCTAATTGGTACTACAGAATAGCATGAAGCTACAATTTTCTAAAAAAATATTGTCAATTTTGGAAGAAGTTGTATAAATTTGTTATAATTACTTAATCTTTTAACTGAGGGCCTTTAATTTAGAATCTTCTAAATCATCGTCATATAGGTCCTTAAAATCAATTTTATTTCCAGGGTTTCAAGGAAGATCATAACGGTTTTATAAGCAAGTCTTGTTTTGATATTTTAGTCTACTCTGCTTTTAATAAGAATAAACTATGTTAAACTTATCCTTTCCAAAAAGTAAATACTTTCCAACTTTCAACAGTTATTCCACAATAAAAAAATATATATACAAATTTCTTCATTCACTTTGAACGCTCAAACATCGGAGGAAGTCGACCTAATTCACCCCTCAAAACGAATCCCTTAAGTCAAAATTTATGTTACGGTGATATAAAATGATCAGTGACTTCACAAAACACACCCCAAATAAGTTTTTAACAAAGTTTAATTCCAATCTTTTCTGAAAATTGATGACCTTGAAATTTCTGTTTTTTTTATATACCAGATAAATTATTACAGGTAATGCACTCGTGATAATTTTCGTTCAATCTACACCCCGTGGAGAATATTCCGGAATTTTTTCAAAATTTTTTGATAAGTACTTTTCGAGATAAGGCCCGGGACAGCGATTTTTCGCGATTTTTTAAAAATAATACAAAGAAAAGTGCGCAAGTATTACATTATATATACATTTTTTACTCGTGTTTTCACAAGCTTTCATTTGACACCACACTCGATGACCTAGTAAAAAAAATTTTTTTTTTCACTTCCGATTTCACCCGCCAAAACTAACCCCTTAAGTCAAAATTTAACTCTCAAAGCTACATGGCTCTGATGAGGCCATCAATTCCTATATTATTACCAAATTTCAACTTTCTATGTCAAATAATTTCGGAGAAAATCGGGTGTGACAGACAGACAGACTTCCGAAGTGATCTTATAAGTGTTCCGTACGAAACACTAAAAAAGGTAAAACCATCATAGTTAGATCATTTAGGCAGACAAAAGTTCAAAACTCTATTTTTGCTGATCCACGTTTACAGATATTAATATTACAAAAAACATTTTATCGTTTGGATTACTCTAATACTATAAGTTACAAGTCTTTTTGTTTTCACTTTTTATAATTATTGGTTAATTTGAAATAGTCGTGGAAATAATTTTGTATTCAAATATGTTTAATATAGATTTACATAATTTAATAGCTTAATATTAACTATAAACCAAATATTGCTAGCTATTAAGGCCAAATTTAAATTTTTGGGAATTATACAAATTAAATATAGGTTTCATCTGCCTGTATTTACCATCAATAAGATGGAATCTAAAAACACTGCAAGGACTGAAAAGCAAGACAAATAATTTATAATAAAACATACCCTTGAATAGAGAAGATAAAATATTCTACTAATTTTCTCTGGTTTAGTGTTACTGAGGAACTTTAAATGTATTGTTGAATTGGGAAAGAGCATCTCCTAAGTATTAGTTAGAAAATTTAGTTTGGCTGTTTGAAACTAAATAACCTATACATGAATAATAATAAACTGCATCCAGTACAACCAGTGCTGGATTAAGCTAGATTTAAGATATCGTAAAAGCGTATTGTTAAAAGCTGTTAGAGCTATCCCCTACCCTCAACTATAGAATATTTAATAATATTTGACCCATATTCCAAGTATAATAAAAAAATTGTAAAAAAAAATTATACATAAGATTTCTACCATGTACTTATCACCCTGTATAATCATAATCTTGATATTATGTTAATACAAATTTATAATAGTTACTTATCATCTGGTCCTAGTTTACTATATGAGAACATCTAAAAGGACTTCCGGTCGACCGACAGTTCGTAGCACGCGGACGCATTTTCCCGGTTGGGGCTTCTGAAGGCGAAGTTCGGGCGTTTTGGGGTTTCAAAGTGTGGATCGGTAGTTCACAAATTGCTTGGTAGGGGTTCTAATCGCATAGGGTTGCTAAGCGCTCGGAGGGGTGATTCCTATAACGTCGGTTGAGGTTAGGTGATTTGAGCAGTAAGCGAACACGTGGGGCCGTGTTTTTTGTGTCAATCACGTAATCAGACGGGCGGTCTGACAGAAAAGGTTATACCCAAAACCAGTAGCAGTTCCCGAGGACATCCTTTATCAGTGCCAAAAAAGAAATTAAGTTATGAAGACAAATAAATATTTTTTTGGGGGAGTAAGACTACGTTGCTCTTCACCTGTAGAAGGGATCCAAACTCGAGAATGTGTAACGCACCACCGAAGGGTCGCCGGTGCTCTGCCTAAGCACGAGGCGGATTCAAAGCTGAGTAAATTATCCAAAGAAGGATAGAGCTCAATAAAAGAGAGAGAGAGAATATCTAAAATCTATATTGTTTTTGTATAGTGATTTGTAATATTTTTTTTATTTGATTAGGAATTACTTTATCAGTAGACCGCTATTGTGAGTTAAAAAAAATAAAAAACTCAAAACCTATATTGGGATTTAATAAAGTTGATAGTAGGAATTGAAAGAGAAAATTCCATGTTGTTTGTGAATAGAAAGGTTAACAAGGTAACGAAGAATAAAGCATGCATATTTTTTGTGGTGCAGTTTAACCTAAGCTTTGGCATTCAAGTTACACTACCTTATTTTTTATAGAATCAAGTATGGCTTTTTGTTTACCGGTAATTTGGCAGTATGTGTTGGATATTAACAAATTATGATCAAATAAAATATTGATTGCTTTAGAAACTTTTTATATTTAACTTGGGTTTTCGACAAATAGCCCTTTATTCTTTAGAGTATTAAATTTTGAAGTTAACGAAACTTAATTTTCTAAAAATAAAATTTATATATGAAAATTTCTTTTATTGTGAAACTGTGAACAGATTAACACTTTACTTTTAAGATGGTTTTACCTTTCTCTTAAGATAATTTATTTAAGAAACAGTCTTGATGGATCAATTTTTAAGAAAGATCTTTTATTTTGCATTCTTAGATCTAATTCATTTGTTTATATTTTTGTAAACGTAAGAATTTACAAGCACTAGTAGCCAACATAGTTTCTTGTAAGAAATTTGTAGCATTATTTTTACTTTAGGGTAATAACCACTTTCTGCATCCAAAGCTTTCTATAAATGTAAAATAATTAAAGAGATATTCGAATGCAAAAATTGTGAGTACCAGGTATTATCAAATTCAAAGTTTTATTATTCGGATACATCTAAATATTTTCACCGTTACTACCTACTATAGTATTAAAAAGTTGAACCAAGGTCTTCAGCGGGGGTTAATAAACTATGGTGGTATCAGTAATAAGTAAAATAACATAAATGTATTTTTAAGTATATAAAATGACCAACAATATAATACATTTAAAAATTAGTTATATTGCAGAATTTGCTAAACCTAACAGGCAAGTAACAAAGAAGTTACTAATAGCTAAGTACTATCTGTTACTATTAAAAATTAAGCATTTACATATAGGTTATAACTTCATACTTAACAATTTACGTATGTACGACCTTTTGGGAACAATTTTAAAAGATTTTTTAATTTTGCAATTTTAGATCCATCCGAGTATATTTTTGTAATTTTTTTTTTATGGGTCGCTACAGGAGCGACACGTGTGCGGAAAAAGCGATTCACGTTGTTCTTGAATCGCTGTAAATTGTACTCGGTGGGAAACACAGTCCTGGGTAAGCTATTCCAAAGGGATGATGTTCTCCATATAAAAGACTGCTTGAGAAGCGTTGTAAGAGGAGTAACAAGCTGAACCTCATACGGATGTGAAGTATCAGCGCGACGTGTACTTCTAACATGCACCGCTCTGGGAGGAATTAAGGGGGCTACATCCTTCGGACACTCTCCATGAAAATACTTGTAGAATAGACTCAAGTCGCCAACCGTTCTTCGATGTTCCAGCGAATCAAGGCTGCCGGTCAGTTCTGGGTCTCCAATCAGACGAACCGCCCTTCTCTGAACAGAATCCAACAAATACAGTGTATGTTTGGGAGCGGAGCCCCAAACATGGGAGCAGTATTCCATAGTTGGTCGAATTTAAGCTTTGTAAAGAATTAACAGTTGTTGTGGAGTGTAAAGCTTTCTGGGTCGAAATAATATTCCCAACTTTTGAGAAGCTCTCCTTGCTATGCCTGCAACATGTTCATGCCAGGAGATATTTGCTCCCAAATTAACGCCCAACAAATTGAGTAACGATGCCAGGGGAATGGAGCGCCCCGACATAACTATGTCGGGTTCAGCAACGTTAACTTTTTTAGAAAAAACTGCCGCCTGGGTTTTTGTAGCGTTAAAGTCCACTTGGTTACTGTCACCCCAAGATAGAATTTCTTCCAGGTCTTTGTTAAGTTGAATGACTTCCTGCTGTCTGCGGATATTCGCTTGAGCAACCGATGTCCGAGCGTTCAAAGTGAATGAAGAGATAAGCGTACTGTCATCTGCAAAGCTGTAGATTGGATTCCCGGTCTTTCCCAGCAGATCGTTAATATAAATAAGAAAGAGAGTAGGAGACAGTATGGAGCCTTGGGGCACACCGGCGTTAACAGTAAAGGTGTTAGAAAGAAATCCGTCGACTGCGACTCGTAAAGAACGCTCTCTGAGGAAACATGAGAGCCACAAACAGAACTTTTCAGACATACTATAAGAGCGTAGCTTAGCCAATAGTCCATCGTGCCAAACACGGTCGAATGCCTTGGATATGTCAAGAGCAACCACTCGAGATTCTCCGAAGTGTTCAATTGCGTTGTTCCAAACATGTGTTACATAAGTCAGAAGATTTCCTGTTGATCTATGTTTACGAAAGCCATATTGGTGATCGCTAATAATGTTGAATCCTTCCCTTTCCATGACTTTCGATAATATATAGAAAGCAGTGCGACTCGTCGGTAGTTGTTTGGCAAGGTCTTCTTGCCTTTTTTAGGTATCGGTTGAACTGTGGCACATTTCCAGCAGGAAGGAAATATTCTCTTTCTGTAGGATAGGTTGAAAAGTCTACAGAAAACTGGTGTTAGTTCCTTCGCACAGTTTTTGAGAATCATGGCAGGTATTCCGTCAGCGCCAGAAGCTTTTTTGGTGTCTAGCTTCGTTAAAATATGTTTTATGATGCGCTGTCTGAAGACAACATCGGGCATCGTTGACTGCACTATCGGATTAGTAGGTGGTGTTTTTCCTTGGAAATCGGCAGTAGAATGTGAAGCAAACAGTTCGGCCAACAAGTTTGCTTTCCCAACAGGTGTCGTTGAATTATCTGGCCATGTGAGTTGTGGTATGGTGGATTTGGTGAAATTTTGATCAACTGTCTTAGCGACTGGCCAAAAGGACCTGGAATTGTTGGGACAAGCGAGAAGTTTGTTTCTAATTCGCTGATTGTGTGCCTCCTTGGTTTCGTCGATAATTTCTTTGCATCTGTTTCGGGCACGAACAAAGATGTTACGATTTATGGTGTTAGGATTTTCACGCCATTGTCGATAGGCAAGCTGTTTAGAAGCAACAGGTTCTTTGCATTTTCTATCAAACCAAAGCTAGCCGTTAGAAGGACATTTCTTCGAAAATGGAATGTAAGCTTCCATACCGGCTAAGATAACATCGGGAACCTCCCTGGCGCAGTCAGATGGGTCGTCGGATCGAAAACAAACGTCTAACCAAGGGAAAGTTCGAAAATATTCCGTGAGATCTTCCCATTTAGCAGATTTGTAATGCCAAATCCCAGTATAAATCGATCCGGAAATCCATGCTTTTTAAATTTTGTAGCAACTTTAGCCCTTATACGCGACGCACATTTTATCTCTCTATCTCTTTCCTAAAAATACCTAATAACACAGGGGAACAGCTGTTTTGGTGTCGAGGTTTTTTGAGCTGATTCTATATCAATTTGATGTCCTGAATTCAAATAACGTATTCATTTGTACCTAGGAGCTCAAATTTTTAAGATATACAATTTTAGAGAAATATAAGTTACATTATTGTAACTCAAATCCGTAAGTGTAGTAAACAAAAGTAGATACGAAATTTTTATTTTAGTTATACAAAATACAATATTGTGTCGTACTTACAAACAAAAAAAAACATTGAAGAAATAAAATAGTCACTCAACACTTGGAAAGCTTCTTTTCCGCGACATTCTTGAATGTTTTTTTAAACAGTCCCTTTTTAAACTCCAGCAGTAATCTGCCATCATGTGCATGTCCCATCTTCCTTGGTAGCGGTCCTCCATAACTTTAATATCTTGGTGAAATCTTTCACCTTGTTCCTCACTCATGTCTCCTAAATTTTCTGGAAAACGGTCTAAGTGGCTGTGTAAATAGTGCATTTTAATACTCATATTGCACCCTAAGGATTTGAAACTATTAAGCATCTTGTTAACCATTTCAACATAGTTTTGAGCTTTATGTTTGCCTAGAAAATTTTCTACAACTGCAACAAATGATGTCCAAGCTTCTCGTTCAACTTGATTCATTGAATTTATGAAGGCAGGATCCTTAATTAATTGTCTTATTTGTGGGCCGTCAAATATCCCTGCTTTGAGTTTTTTTCTGTGCTCAACTGATGCATTTTTACCCCTATATATGCAAAACAAGACCCATTCTTATCAAGAGCCTTTACAAATTGCTTTATTAAGCCCAACTTTATATGTAACGGAGGAAGTATGATTTTTTCTCTTTCAACCAAAAAAAAAAATGACATTCTTTTCCCCAACGTCCATGTTTTCTCTCTGAGGCCAATCTTTTCTAACCCAGTGGTGTGTTTTGTCCCTACTATCCCAGAGGCACAAGAAACACGGATATTTCGTGTAACCACTTTGCTGCCCAAGAAGAAAGTTTACCATTTTTAAGTCTACACAAATCATCCATTGATGTTCGTAATACTTTATTTTCTGCAAGACCAAAGCTATGGTATTATATTCTTCTTTCAGTTTCGTTGAGTGAGCTAGTGGTATTGAACCATATTTATTCCCATTATGTAAAAGGACACATTTTAAACTTCGCTTTGAACTGTCAATAAATAGGCGCCAATCATCTGGAATATATTCAGAAAGTCCCATTTCTTTCATGAGTCCCCTAATTTCGTGACAAAATACAAGATTGTCTTCTTGAGAAAAGAATGGTAGCAGATCTTTTTCTCTTGTACGGTAAAAGGTAATTTTGGTTCCTTGTTCCAGTAAATTTTTGTCGTTCAACCTAGAAGCCAGTACTTCAGAAGCTTTTTTCGATAAATTGAGATCCCTGGTGAGATCATTTAATTCATTTTGATTGAAGCGTTGAGGAACTGATGACGTCCCCTCATAGCCTCCGTTAGTTTCATTAGCATCAGAACTTTTATTAGCATCAGAAGAGCGATCAGAGGGAAAATATTCGTCATCAGAGATATGTGGTAGCTGATGAAATGTTGGAATCGGTATTTCATCTGAGTGCGGGATAGGGCGTATTGCCGAGTCTAAATTGGGATAAGTCCACTTACTGCGGTTATTTCGATTGATTCCATTAGTATTTACTAAACAGAAATAACAATCATTGAAGTGGTTTTTTGGTTCTCTCCAAACCATTGGTACGCCGAATTTTAGACATTTTCTCTTCCTGGTAGTCCACTGCCGTAAATGCTCTGTACAAGTTTTACATACGAGATGCGGGGCGCACGTTTTGTTCTGATCACTAAGCTTAACTCCAGAGTATCCAAGATACGCTCGCTTTACAAAGTCAGTAATAGTTTGTCTGTCTTGTTGAAACATGTATTCTCCGCATATATAGCAAAACACATCAGGTTGATTTACACAACTTCTTCTTGAACTGGAACCTGAACTCATTTTAATTCTGTTCAATAACACAAAAACACTCTTTTCTTAACATAAAATAACACGCCGAATTCGATCTACTCTCATTAGTAAGAACGCACAAACTGACGAGACTTACCCGAGTTAGGTGATTAAAAGGGTCAGTTCAGGTACCTGATAGGCAATGGTTCCACTATTTATAGATTTACCTGGAATTTACTCAATTACAGACTGACAATAAAACCATTGTACCTACATTAATGAATATATAATAATTTTAGAACTCTCATAAATGAATATACTGAATAAAAACCATATTGGTAGATAAGTTGATGTATCTAAAAAAGTAGAGCTGATAGAGAAAAACGGATTGCATGTATAGATTTAGCGCCCCAAATAGAGTTAAAATCAGCTCTAAAATCCCAGGCACCAAAACAAAAATATTTTTTTGTTGCCCTGTGTAATATAAAAAAGTATAGTTTTTGCATCTAAGTGGTGGACCGGTTTTTTGTGTAGTGATGTTTTTGTGCGTTTTTGACCGTTTTCCAATTAATTAGGCATAACAAAATGATTAGAAAGTAGCTTATTCAGTATCGTTAAAAAACAACGTAGCTCAAATCTAGTGGAATATTATGAGACACCTCGCCAAACCAAAAATTAATCTACACTGTTCAGCATAAGTGAAGGTTCTTTCTTTTACGAGAGATACGGTATTTTTGTATTCGTTTAGGCGATGTATTCTTACCTGTCTTATTTTAGACAGAATATTTTATATAGTTATACAGTCTAATTATTTTCAGAATAATAAATTATTCTAGGATAAATGTGCTAAAATTTTTAATGACTAAGTAATGTAATTCTATATTACAAGAATTCACCAAATATTTAAAAAGAATGAAATATAAAATTTCAACTGCATCTAATTCCTGTAGAGCTATTAACTGTCTTTCTTTATTAAAAGAGTAAAAAACTTGATATGAAAGTCCTAGTTCTACAGCTTCTAACTCTTAATTCAATATAACCTACAAAAATTAACACCAATTTTTGTAGTACGTTCTATCAGTAAGAGCTTGCAGAAGAAGCCAGTTTCATTAAGCCCGAATTCCAAGTTATGACCATATATATATATATATATATATATATATATATATATATATATATATATATATATATATATATATATATATATATATATATATATATGTATAATATATATATATATATATATATATATATATATATATATGTATATAGCAAACTTGAAATTTAAGGGGTAAGCAGTCATGGGAATCGAGCTAAAACATTTTTAACACCTTTTTAGCTACGAAAATATTTTATTTTCTTCTTCGGAGCTACACATACAGTAGATTATCAGTATTCTAACGTTTACAACAGAAAGCAACCCAAATTATTAACATCAACACTACTTACTGCTAAGTGATGCTTTTTGGATAATTCCTTTCAACAAAAATCCACATTACTGTTAATATTTATTAGAAAACGTGAGAAAATTTCGACAAAAGTATTTTTAAAGAATATAAAAAAATAGTTTAGCCCATTTTGTTATGTATGGTACTAACAACTGTGCGGTTCTAAGGTAATTTTATTTAATATTTTTTTATACATTTTACAATCCTTTTGTTAAGGCCAGTGTCTTTTTACCTTCCAGTTGATTTATTCTAGAGAAGACAATGACGTTTCGTTTAATTTTTCAAAAGTTTGTGAGGCGCTTACCCCTTCAAGTTTGCCGCTTAACTATATGTTATGACAAAGTTCTGTAACTGATTGGCTTTGCTCTGATTTTTTCAGATTTCATGAACTATCCAAATGTCCATTATTAAGACATCCAGTAACCAAAACTTTAAAACTCAGTGTACATAATACAGAAACATAATGAAGTCTGTACGAACTTGTGTATTTGATTATTTTGGTCATAATTTTATCAGTTTTTTAGTAGTTTCTATTACATTGCATTTGTTTGTTAAAAAATGTTTTAATGTAATTTTAAATATATAATCATTGCATGTCTCATAAACTTTTTTTATTTTGGAAAATAATTTTGGCAGAAATTTATTTTCAAAAATACAAGAAAATTAGCTATTAGTAGTTCTAAAATATATAAACTTACATTATTATTTTTATTCTTTTCTGTTCATATCAATAACAATGCACTTTAAAATTTAGTTGACCTAGATATGTATTATTAGGTTTTAATAGTATTTTTAAAAGAAAGCGCTTATTAACTAAGTTTGGATGATGTTATTAACAAAAAATTTGGTAATATAGATGTTCTAATAAAAGCTTCCTAAAACTACAACAAAAGTTAAAAATTAGCTTAAATTTACATGTCCGCCCACCACGAGATTTTCTATCGATATATTAGTTACTATACATATTATATCCGTGACGTTCTCATAGAAATAGCTGTTTTCAAATGTCGTATTGTATCCAACTTTACACGAAACTCTCGAATATTTTTATTGGTTATTTGCGCTTTTGCAACGCTTATTTTTCACTTGCCCTTGTCGTTATCGTTGTATCAAACTAGAATTACGATAAAATGAAGTAAAAGTAAAGTTAGGTTAGTATTCATCTTCTATATTTTTTTCATTCACCTCACGACCCGCTGATGTCTGCTATATAACTAAGTAAAAAAAAGACCCTACCATAATAGCGATAAGAATAACGAACTTCAAATAACCTGTCTTATAACTTCCTTAACAAGGTAAATCTTTATCTTTAATAAAGGTTTTTATTATTTTGTTTGAATACTGCGCAAGCTCAAAAAGGTGGGCGCATGCTTCAAATAACGATTACAGTTGAGTCCGTATATTTAATTGCTTCCATTTGCTGTTGCGCATCTTCGAATAAAGATAAGGTTAAAATAAGCGTTGCAAAATCTCTCTAATATTTTAATATCGTTAAATTATGAAACTTGCTTTGGTGAGTGGAGATTTTTTAAATTCCAAGCTTTTATTGTTTCAGTTATACCAGAAGTCAGTTATCATTCGCTGTCTTATGATCAAAGTAGGATATGATAACATCTAGTATTTTATAAATATTATAAATAATATTAACTCTGCCAGCAGTGTTGATGGATGGATTGAGTAGTTCAACACTGTTGCCGGTCCCAAGCCCGGATAAAGGAGGAGGGTTGTGGCGTTAGGAGTTAGCACCCTAACACACGTAAAACTTAAACTGGGAAATGCTAGTTGTTTTTGAAAAGTAGGATGAAAAATCACAAGATAAGCAAAAATGCCCCGGGTGGCAATCTACACCTTCGAAGAAGGGAGCCCCATCGGATACGGGGGGGGGGGGCAATTCTACTTCAAAGCGAATAGTTAACTCAAGCTTGAAACTCAGCCAAACGAAACAGAATAGCTGCTCTCGGCACCTGGAATATACGGGGATGGAGGACAAAGAACATCGAAGTCATACAAGTGTTTAAGAAGACGAACATAGACATTTTAGTAATAAGCGAGACGAAGAAAAGGGGAAGTGGAATAGAAGAAATAGATGAAGTGATGCAATGTTGGAGTGGAGTAAAGAAGGAAGAAAGAGCAAAGGCCGGAGTTGGAATATTAGTAAAAAAGAAGTGGAAAAAGAAAATAACATCTTGGGAACCCATCAATGAAAGAATCATAAAACTAAATATAACAATGCTAGGAAAAGACATGGTAATATTAGGAGTATACGGCCCAACAGAAGACAGCACTATAAGAGAAAAAGAAGAAGGTAAACAAAGGACAATACCGTAGGACCATTAGGAGAAGAGATTATTAACGACAACGGAGAGAGACTAATAGAGCTGTGTGAACTAAACGGCCTCAAAATAACAAACGGATTCTACATTCTATAATTAAAAACGATACCACTATCAAAATAAAAGACGTAAGAGTAAAGAGAGGGGCAGAATGTGGAACAGACCATAGACTATTCATAGCAAATATAAAAGTACCGTGGTACAAGACAAACAACAAAAAGAAAACAGAAATACTAATGAAATAACAGAAAAAGTAGACAAAGAAATAAAATACAAAATACACTTACTGCAAGACGAAACGATAAGAGACCTATATAGACGATGATTAGATCAAAAATTAAATGAATTTAACTACGACAACCTCCAACAGATGTATGACTACATAAAAGAATGCATCAAACAGGCGTCCCTAGAAGCATTAGGTAAAGAAGACATCAAAGAAACTATAAAGGAGAAAAAAAGACTATACGAAAAATGGCTGAATACAAAATCAGAAGAAGATCTACAGAAATATAAAGAGAAAAATGCAGGAACGAGGAGGATGATAAACAAAGAAAAGAACGAGAGATGGGAAAAATCGTGCGAACATGTAGAACAGTATATAGGAGGAACTAGATGTACAGAGTCATGGAAAATAAATAAAGCATTAAGGACTAACAATAGAGAGAGGACGTATATAGAGTACATCCCAGAAAGCGAGTGGGAAGAATATTATAAGAAGCTGCTAACAGAAGACAGACAAGAATTCCAGGAAGAGGAACCTGAAGAAGAACAGAATAAGGAAAAAAAAGAGATAGAACTAAGCTATGAAGAAGTAAAGAAGACAATAAAAACACTCAAAAATAATAAATCTGCAGGACCTGGGGGTGTGGTAAATAAAATGATTAAGTACGGGTCTAATAAATTACATCGAATGCTGAGAAACATGTTCCACAAAGCGATAAATGGAGAAAAAATACCAGATGAATGGTCAAAAGCTTATATAGTATCTATATTTAAAAAGGAAGACCGCAGAAAATGCACAAATTATAGAGGCCTAAGCATAATATCGAGTATGGGACGTTTGTATGGAAAAATTAATAAAAATATCATGGAGGAATATATAAAAGGAAACATTTGAGAAGACCAAGCAGGCTTTACGGAAAATCATGTATAGACCACATTTACACTATAAAACAAACAATGGAAAAAAAACTGGCAAAGAATAGAGACGTTCATCTAGCCTTCATAGACATAAGAAAGGCCTATGATTCAGTACCAAGACAAAGATTATGGAACGCAATGAAAGAAATAGGCACTGACAAAGAACTAATATACGCAGTAAAAGCTCTTTACGAAAACAACACAGTGAACATAAAAATAGGATATAAAATAGGGAAGAGACTCCAAACATCAAAAGGCCTATTACAAGGATGCTCTACATCCCCAACACTATTCAAAATATACCTCGAACAAACATTAAAAAAATGGAAGCAAAGATGTAGTGGAATGGGAGTCCCAATACGAGAAGATTACTTTTTTATACTCTAAGTTTCGCAGACGACCAAGTAATCATAGCGCAAGATGAGGAAGACCTCAGTTATATGGTAAGAAAACTGAAAGAAGAATACACTAAGGCAGGATTAGCAATAAACTTTGATAAAACGGAATATCTAACAACAAAGGAGGGAAACGTGGAGAATCTAGAAGTAGATAACGAAACAATAATCAAAGGAACCGTTAGATTTAAATATCTAGGAAACTTCATTTCAAAAAACGCAACATCAGAAGAAGAGATTAAAGCTAGATTAGGACAAACGCGAACATGCATAAGACAATTAAATTCGATCCTGTGGTACAAGCACATTACAAAGAGAAACAAAACACGCATATACAAATCAATAATATAAAGCATAATGACATACGGGTCAGAAACATGGACGATCAATAAAAGAAATAAATCTAAAATTAACGCGGTAGAGATGGAGTATTGGAGAAGATGTTGTAGAGTGACACGTATGGAGAGAATAACAAATGAAGAAATAAGAAGCAGAATGAACATCAAAGAGAACGCAATAAACACCATTGAAGAAAAACGATTAAAATGGTATGGACACATAAGACGAAACGAAGATAATAGGTGGATAAAGAAAATAACGGAGTGGAGCCCTATAGGGAGAAGAAAAAGAGGAAGACCCAGACGATCGTGGAGAGACGATGTGGACGAGGCTATGGAGGACAGGGGTCTAACAGATGGAGACTTCGAAGATAGAAACAGATGGAATCAAATGCTGAGAGAAGGAAGACAGCGCAGCTGTAGAAAATCCTTGTTATATATATATAAATAATATTATGTATTTTGCTCTTATTTTAGGGCATATCAAATAATTATCTTTATAGCCAATTATCGATTAAAGCAAAGTGTGTCTGCTTTAAATTTAATACTCACTTTTTTGCGACCGTGTCAAGGGCATACTGGACGATTTCAATTATATTTGCAACTTCATATGCTATTATTATTATTGTTCTTTCTTGTAATAAATGTCTATAAAGCCTCCAGTAGGCCACGGGCGATATATAATATCGAACCTGTCACGGCACTTGGTAGTAAAATACTTTATAAATAACGTTTTACTTTTATATATTTAACTAGACAGCTACAAAATCATTTGGTTCCATAAATCGCTATATAAAATGGTCGAATTATAAAAGCCTTATATTTCACTCAATAATATACAAAAATGCTTTTTATACGTTTCAGGAACATTTCCATTATAAAGGTCAGCTTGAGCGGAAATGCTTTTTAAAATAATTACTTGAAATATTTTTGGAGGAATAAACTGGTAAAGGATAAATTTTTTAATTTATATTTATGAGCAGTCTTGTTACCAAAAGATAATTTTTTTTAAAGTTTGTAGTCGGATATAGAATAAAATATTCTTGTATCAATTAATGAAGGTTATAGGGCAGAATTGCGATAAAATAAAGTAAAAGTAAGGTTAGGTTAGTATTAGTTTTTCTTATCTTGTTTGAATACTGTGCAAGCTCCAAAAGGTGGGCGCATGCTTCAAATAATGATTACAGCTGAGTCCTTATATTTAATTTCTTCTATTTGCTATTATATATATATATATATATATATATATATATATATATATATATATATATATATATATATATATATATATATATGTATATATATATATATAAATATATATATATATATATATATATATATATATATATATATATATATATATATATATATATATATACGCGGACATAAAAAAATGTTGTCTTAACCGGACAAAAAACAATAAAAAATAAACGCCTTGTCTCGTTTTTCTCTGGTGAGTATCGCTGTTGCGTTTCCCAATCGCGCCGCGCGCCAATGTCGCTGCCTGCCTTCACTGAGGGACTTCCACGAGTAAATCGGGGATTTACTGATCTCAATTTTTTGGTACACGTGGAGAATTGATATTAGTCTGACGCCTATGCGAGAAAGAGACACAGTGGGCGAAACATTCATTGTAGAAATGGCCCCAAATAGAAAAATTCTCACGCTTAAACAAAAAATTGAGATTGTTAAATTTCACAATAGGGAAAAGTTAAGTGTAAGGGACTTATCCAAGCGTTTTAATATCGGAGAAACACAAGCTGTTGATATAATTAAACATAAAGAATTCCTTCTAAATAAGTGGATGTCGAAAAACAATTTGAATGAAAAAAGAAGCTTTTTAACTGGTGATGGTACCAAAATTGACAAGTTGTGTTATAACTGGTTTATAGCAGCGCGCCATAAAGGAATTCCTTTGATAGATATGCACATGAATTATTCTTTTTTATAGAAGGTTTTCTAGAATTAGTGCATTGATTTTCTCTCGATATCAATTCAAAGAACAGATAAAAGGGGTGAGACTATCAGTACGCTTCTCGTGATAAAAGTGCAAAAAACTTATTGTTAATATTTTTTTCAGGCCTGCTAATACGATGCAAAGCAAAAGAAATGACCGAGTCTCTGGGACATTCTACATTCAGTGCTTCTTCTGGTTGGATTAATAAATTTAAAATCCTGGATGGATTAATAAATTTAAAAATGTGTCAAGTTTTAAAGCGATTTCAGAAGAAGGAGCTTCGGTTATTGCTGAAGATGGTTCATCATTCTGGGAAAAATATCCTTCTTCAATTAAGGGATAATCACCGATACATATCTGTAATTCCGATGAGACAGACCTGTATTTTAGGGCTCAACCCAACAAAACGCTAACATTAAAAAAAGAAAAATGTGTTGTTGGTAAATATTCCAATGAGAGGTTTACAATTTTGCATTGTACAAATATGGCGGGAGAAAAAGAAAAACTCTTAGTCATTGGTAAGGCAGCTAAACCTAGAGCATTTAAAAATATTAACATTAACAACCTGCCTGTAACTTGGAAATATAAGAAAACTTGGATGATAGGAGAAATTATGACAGAGTGGTTGCGAGATCTTGATTGGAAAATGACAAAAGAAAAAAGAAACATTTTGTTATTTATAGACAATGCAGAATCGCATCCAACAGATATCCGCTTAAAAAATATAAAAATCTTGTTTCTGCCCCCTAACTGTACATCAGCTTGTCAACCACTTGACCAGGGAATTACAAAAAATTTTAAAATTTATTACCGATGTCTAATACTAAACATTGAAACTGCTGGTACAGCTTTTGAGTTAATTAAGAAAATTACGCCATTAAATACACTTTACTTTGCAAAAACCGCTTGGGAACAAGTAACCAAGGAAACAGTTAAAAATTACTTCCGTAAAGCGAGATTTAAGCATGAATTTTCATGCTTAAATATGCAAAGTGAAGACCAGTTAATTGAGGCTGTTACATCTGATCCAGAAGATGACTTACTACTTAACGTACTTGCAGATATCCTCAAAAATAAGAATTTGTTTGAGTTTTTTTTTGTATGTTAAAAATCCAGATTCAGAGCAAGAAATTGAAAAAAAAAATCCAGTTAAAATACAAAGACTTTCCGAAGATGCTATCCTAAATTATGGTGAAGCTATTACCCTAACCAAACTCTATCCTATTATAATTTATATGTATCTAAAGGTAATAATTTTTTGTTTTTTCCTTAAGTTTTAAGTTTTTCGTTTATTTTAAAAATATGCACATACTAAGTATACGTTTTAGATGTCATGTATGCCAAATTCTTTAATTGCAGTTTTCATGGACACTTTCGGTCGGTCCAGTTGGTGTCCGCCCAAGGGAGATTTTACTCTATATATATATATATATATATATATATATATATATATATTATATATATATATATAAATATATATTATATATATATATATATATATATATATATATATATAACATATATATATATATATATATATATATATATATATATATATATATATCTGTATATAATTTTCTATATAATGTAGATCCCGACGAGGTGTCGTGATATCCTCCAGCGTTCTCGACTGCTGCCACGAAAGTTGTTGGTTTTCTGAAATAACTACTGTAATGGACGTATACGACAAGAAGAATCAAAATAGTATGTGTGTAATCATTCCATCTTGAAGTATTTCCTTTAAAGGATTTCCACTAACCCGTTAAAAAACATGTTCCAATAGTACTTTTCCTTATTTTTAAAAATTTTTCAGTTTCTCTTAAAACAGTATTAGACTGTTTTAGGGTATGAGTTCATATTATTACTTTATTAGATATTTAATCAACATTTGTAGATGAGCAATTAATAGCTAGAAGATATAAATTAAATCCAATAACTTAACTTCCGTGGAATACCGTTAACCTGAAATGACTATAGAAAACTATTATAATACACTTTTATGTTTAGAAATAAAAATGTTTATTACTGAAAATTTAAACAGAATCATAATCATTAATATTTTCACCATCTGTTTATCACAGCTGTTAAATATGTAATTCCATCCCTTTATACTACTATCAGGATAACGGAACAAAATCCTCTTGTAATTTCGTGTACCAATGAAAACGAATCCTCAAATACCCTGAAACCCACAGTAGTTCATTTCTGTTGTTCTTAGAGAATAGTTCTTACAGGTAACTTATACACTTCATCGTGAATTTGAAGTCGGATTGATATGCATCCTAAGCCAACAGCTTGACTGCCTGAGATGATATAACATATATTTCTTGGTTACTGTAGTCTTGTCCAATATTCTCGTGAACAATGTTTATATAGCGTAAATTTCTACCTGGAATATTATTGCACTTATCCCCAGTGGGATGCTAAAACTTCACCTGGGTGATTCTGCATATAGGCCAGCGCCTAATCCGCTCGAAGTGTTTGAACCGTCAGACCAGACCCGTTGCCTTCGTCGGAGTTTCCAGCTCCATTCATTTGGACCACAACCATCAGGTTTCATATTCCAGAGTTTATTGTCGATTAAATCCATAACTTCTGTGTGCCTAAATTGTACAAGTTGTTTCCACTCCCCATAAGTTCACCTTTGCGGTGCGATTCATAGCTTCACTTTTTATATATTTATCCAGTGTTATTAGTTCTAGAATTATTTCCATAGTGGTGGTGAGGATGCCACTTATAGCTCCTTTGTAACATAAGTAGCTTCTGCAGCCGATTCAGCTCCGTGGTTGTCGTTCTCTGCTTTGTGTTTGTCTACCATACTGTTGCTCCGTATGTAATCATAAGTTTAATGACCGTGACTTATAGCCACCATCTTTAGTTTTCCAAACAAGCTCCTGTTTCTCATGAGACACATTTTTACTTTATTAAGGTTTTTTTGTAATTCGTTTGTTCCCCATTAAATTCATGTCTAGCGTCAAGCCCAGATATTTGTACTTAATAACCGTTTTTATCCATTCCCTGAAGATACTCAAGGAGTTATAACATAATTGCCTTGGATTCTTCTTTATGTGAAGGGTATAACAACTTGCCGATTTAAAAGCATGTTGTTTATCCACCTGCTTGTGGTATCGTCGATATCATATCATTCGAAGTCTGTAGTCATTGCGATGAAGCAGAGGTTTCCAAACTTTTTTTTCTCATAGACCACTTGCAAAATTTTACTGGTTTCGGTGGACCCCCTGCTGCTACATTTCTACCATATTCTCAAAAACTCGTCAAAAAATGTAAAGATTAGATCTAACGATGGAAATTTGCATCGTGGCTGAATTCCAACCCTAAATTCGTAGTGGTAAAAATAAAAAGAAAAATAATATATTTTCTTGTGTTCTATTTATTAAAATAAAATGATTGCAGACTTAATAGAATTAAAATTAAACACTAATAACGTACCGTAACTTCAACAATGCAAATCAACAATTAAAAAAAAATAGTCATAATTTTAATGGGAGGGATATACTTGATGGATTGACAGCAAATTATCAATATTTGGCTTCAGTTTTGTAAGGAATAACCGCAAATCTCCCCGTTCTGTGATGTTCAATCTGCTCCTTTTTTTTGTCAATAGGTTTGTAACGAAACTAAAACTTTTTTCGACAAGGTATGACGAGGGAAACGCTATCAAAAGTTTTCTCGCAATTTCCCACAGCTCAGGATATTTTTCGGGTATTTCTGCCTGCAGCCAAAATGTTTGATAGCCTTTTTTAAATTTCACCTTCAGCTCCACATTGGTGCTAAGCTCGAGTAGCTCCTCTTGTAATACCACATTCGCCACTTCCGTTTCATCAAATGGAGTTATGATCCATGGTGGTATTTTCATCGTCAGAATATCTTCAAATCTATTTTTGAAGTCATCATGCAGGGCATTTAAATGTTGAACGTATGTCTGAATATCCTCATCAAGTCATTCTGCCTGTGACAAGTTTGGAAACTGGGAGAATTCGTGCCGACTAATATTTTGCTTTATAAATTTCAATTTTCCAAGAAAAGCCGAAATTACACCCTTTGTTTTTATTAAATTTAGGCTGTCCCCTTTTAACTGCAAGTTAATGTCATTAATTTTTTTGAACAAATCTGTCAAATACGCGATGTCTGCTTTCAATTTGATCAGGTTTTCTTTTAAATCTGGATCTTTACTTTCCAGAAACTCTAAAACTGATTCAAAAAGTGAGTAAAATCTTGTTAAACATGCATCTTTCGACAACCAGCGTACTTCAGTATGTAAGAGCAATCGTTGGAAGTCTTCATCATTTTCGTCACACAATTGTGCAAAATAAACGGGTATTCAACGCATTGCTTCTTATTTCGTTAACTGCTTTAATCACAAATTGAAGCGATTGATGCAATCTATAACTTAAATTTTTAACTACCAGGAGTTGTCGGTGGACGACACAGTGAATTGCAGTTACTCCTGGTATAATTCTTTTAAGATGGCTTATAAACCCACGATATCGCCCGAAGATGGCAGGAGCTCCATCTGCTGCCACCGAAATATTGTTTGTAAATGGAATCGATTTTTCCTTAAAAAAATCACTCAGTACATTAAATATTGATTCGTCTTTATGTCCGTCTCCAAAGTTTTCGCGAATAGCAGTTCTTCATGGATTTCTTCGTCCATAACAAATCGAACATATGCCAATAATAATGCTTCATTACCAGGTAAAGTTGACTCGTCCAGTTGAATAGAAAAATGAGTTGTTTGCAGATAATTACACAAGATGCTTTCAATATCAGAACTCATTTCATCAATACGTCTTTGTACATTGTTGTTACTCAAAGGAATTCTTTTGAGTACGTCAAATGGAGGTTTGTGCAGAACAGTTTTTAAAACCTCTTCAACAGCGGGTAAAATTAACTGTTCTCCGATGGTGTGCAGTTTTCCAGATTTCGCTATAAGCAATGAGATATTGTAAGATGCCCGCAAGCCATCATCGTTACTTTGAGACGTTGAAGCGAACATACTGTGCACGGCGGGTCTCTTTTCATATTTTTCCTTCAATGTTTGAAAATATTTTAAATCTTTACCTATTTTATCAGGATGACACCTTCTTAGATGATCTTCGAGCTTCGATGGTTTCATAGAGTCATTGCTCAAAACTTTGTTGCTTAAAAGGCATATGGGCAATCGTTTGTCTGCCTTTGATGGAAGAAAACCAAATTTCAAATAATCAACACTGTACTGTCGACATTTCTTCTTAGATTCAGCCATGTTTCGTATCAATTACCTACCTGTAAAGAAAAAAAATGTTTGTTTTAGTAATCATAAGGCGACTTTAACAGGATATGGCTATTTTAACAGAATAAAATAGGATTAATTAATTATCGCAATGAAAAAAAAACCAAAATGCCGGCGGCAAAACTGATTTTAATTATTAAAAGCAATAAACTGCTAAGACCCGTATAGAGGTTTTCACAAAACGGCTGAACCTATTTTAATGTAATATAAAATATTTTTTGATTAATTATATTTTGATACATTTTTGTAAATTCGAGAGAAAATACTTTTAAAGAATATTTTGACATCAAAACTCCGCGATTTTAATGATTTATTTATTACTTTGATGTACGTTACGAGTGGTACATGTACAATTTATGAAAATATTTTTAGTCATTTAGCATTAGCAACTACGAGGGCACTGAAATATGTACAAACATGCAGGTCAATCATATATCTCTCCTTTGGTGAATCACCACAGTCGGGTAAATAAATAATTTTATAATAAAAAGTACTAAAAGTTCAATCTTTCTCGGCTTTCTGTTCTTTTATAGAAGTATCGAATAATGGCCCTGTTTAGTATTTAATTTTTATTACGTACCTACTACACGCAAACATAACAAATATAATATTATTACAATATAAAATAAAAGTATGAATAACAAATAGGCAGGTACTTACTTTTTCCGGCACTGGCAAACACTGAGATCGATTCACTCACACTTTTCTTTTTAAAATTCCGGAAACAAATGAGTAACGTTTGTCCTTGGCATTCGTATTTATACTGGTGAAAAATCAAACAAGTTCATGCAAGATTGCAAGCACAGCACAAGTCGTATTTCGTCCCTTTGCATGTCTGAACGGGTTGCGTTGCGGGCGGGCACGCGGGCGGGCGGCGATTTGCAAGATTCGACGCGCGTTGTACTGAATATCGAATATGCAAGTTTTTACAAGTAACAGTCGGTGATCTTCTTAAAATACACTACTCAAATAAATTAAGGGAGGTTTTAAAACAAGGAAATTAATGCTAAATAAACAGGCTATCTGATCCATATGCCGGCCTAACTGAAAAAATTTTTTTCAAGCCCGTGGACCAAAAAAAAGCAAAATATTTGCAATATTATTTTTTCGCGCTATCTGTTAGGATTGCATGAGAACCGTAGCTCCTAAAAAATTTTAGCCAAAAAATCTGAAAATTAGAATCTTAAAGCTTCAAAATGCTTTTTTTTAAAGTCTCAATACGACCATTTTTCACCGAAATACAGCCTGTCAAAAATCACCGAAAAATTTGGAATTTTTTTTTGCTCCCTTAATTTTTTCGAGTAGTGTATTATCTGCCTACATTGATAGGTAAACCCAAGCCAACATTTTTGTTCTTTACCAGATAAATTTTCGTGGACCCCCACTTACAACTTGTGAACCCCCATTTTTTTTTTCACGCCAACGTAGACCCCCGTCGAGTCTCCCGTGGATACCTGGGGGTCCACCTGAACCACTTTGGAAATCACTGCGATAAAGGATACTTCTTCAAAAGCTACCGTGTGTCAATGAAAGCGCCCAGGACAGCCCGTTTGTGTGTACAACAATGATTTGGCCCGCAATATTAGTATGTATGTACATGATTTACCTGAAGTTTACGTTTATGTAGAAGGTAGTAGTTTACCTGATGAGGTTCGAGCACACCTCGATGGCCTCTGTCCATCCTGAGCGTTACCAGTAACCGAAGAAAGACCTTGAACCGCCGAAGAATGACCTTGAGATATGCATAAGTGGGCGACAATGACGTAATTTTACCAGAGGTTGTTGAAACAGTGCCCTTTTGCCATCTTGAGCTTTGTCAAAAGGTCACACAAGGAGCTGAAAATGTCCTGAAAATTTTGCAAGAAGTCGAAGAAGCTTCTGAAAAAGTGTGCAAGAAGTGATCGTCAATGACGTCACAAGTCCAGAGGATGTTGAATCGGTGCACTTTTGGTAATAAATTAGGATTCAATATCGTGTTTATCGTAACGGTAAATGTTTTACGGTACCGCTACATATAGTTGTTGCAACAGAGCTGATTTTGGCAGGGTAACTTAACTTCGGAAAATTTCTCCTTGAGAGAAGTTGCTAGTCGAAAACTTCTCCTTGAGAGAAGTTGTGTAGAGGCAAAGCGGGTAAAATTGAATCGGGAGGTAATTGTTTTTGTAGAATTGTGTGCGAGTAGTTTAGACGTGTGTAAATAGGTCTAGCTTCCCCTATTATATAATAAATTTTTGCGTAGTTGAGATTCGGCGTCATGTAGTCTATAAAAATGCGGAAAATGTAAACAATTGGAGCCGTTTACTCTGTAAAAAATCTAGCTGATAAGGACTTAACTAAACAGAATATGCGATAAGCGTGCAAGAATAGGTTGCAAAACTTTTAATTAGTCGAGAGGTCATCACATTTGATAAGAAAGGTCAAATTTTGTTAATAAGGTGTTGAATAAAAAGCATTGTATAAGTTTTAACTTGAGCCCAGTAAAGTATATTTGAACAGCGTAATATCGTAAAAATAGAAATAACGTGATGCAATCTGAAAAATAAATATGAGCTTAGCCTAGCCTAGCCTAGACGAGTTTGAACTCGTTGAAAATGATTTCGTTGGTTTCTATATGAGAGGTTGTAAATAAAACACAAGTACGATTTAAGAAATCTATTAACAAAAAATGTTCACGACATCAACATTACAAAAAATTATTTCAAAATTCTGTTTTTAAAAATAAAATACAAGTATGAGCAGAGTTAATAACTTTATAAATTTTCACACAACAAAAACCTTTCTCAAAATGTTTTAAAACACAAGTATGAGGAGCAGAGTTAAGAGCTTTATAAAATTTTACACAACATGAGAAAAACAAAATAAAATAATATTTTCCTAACACCTTTGAAATGAGCCTGGCTGAATTCTAACAAACAAACAAACATATTATAAAACTAAAATATAAGGACAAATTTTCATCTTACGTTACTAAATAATAATAATAATTTTGTAAAAACTTAAAAGTACAATTTTAATCGCTGTAAATATTATTAAAAAACAGAGAACTTAACAAATTGAATCCTAAGAAGTATAGTTGTTTCGCTTAAACAAAATGTTCATCCTAAGAAATATATATCTATAAATTTAAATTTCGGACTTCTGTCTGTGATGATGATAAATAACTATGAATTGTAAATTGCAAATAAATAATACGAATTTGCCTGGTACGAAATGACACCGACAAAAAACATTTGTTAAATTAGAGGTTAACAAAAGTTGATAAGAAAGATCAAATTTTTAGTGATAAGGTGTTGAATAAATGTATCGGCTAAAGTAATAATTGTATAAATTTCTCTACTAATAAATATATTTCCTACTCTCTAACTGTTTTTTTAAATGAATAATTTCTACTTTTTTCCCAAAAGATTATGAGCAGCAGCATTTTAAGAAATAGAGATTTTTAATTAATAATGTTAGATTTATTTCCAATAATGTTTTTTTCTTAAATGTAATTTAATTTTTCCCAAAAGTTTATGAGCAGCATTTAATATCGTTGTCGTTCCGTTAAACATTAAACGTATATATATTTAAAAAAATTTTGTTGAAATAACTAAATAGTGAAAGAGTTTATATACTAGTTTTACATTGGCTAACGCACAATGCCGTGGATTAATACTTTTATGAAAATAACATTCTGGAATCTTCTTAAATCGACTACAACAAAGATTACCTATTTTTATATTGACTTAATCATAACAAGCATTTTAAAATGCTTGTTATGATTAAGTCAAGAAGACTTAAGAAATAGAGATTTTTCCCCAGAATTTTTTTTTCTGTAGTAACTTGATCGATCTTTTGGTAAATAGTTTTCTCATTTGCAGAAGATCGACTGGAACTATGTCAAAATAATGTCCAGTAGTTTTAGTTTTTTTTAATGTATAAAAAAAAATTTCTATCTCGAAAACCAATATTGACCTTGGTAAACAGGCTGCGTACTTTTTCAAGAGACATGTTTACCTGTTTGTTGTCTTTCATGAATTTTTTTATATGGCCAACAGCACAACAAATAATTTGTTTACTTTTAAACTAATTATTTTTGAGTTACTTAAAATATATATAGAGGTCATGAACAAATAACTTGTAATTTTCCAAATTAAACTGTTATGTTGCAATAATTGCAAAAAATATTAATAAAATGTAAAATCTGTTTCTATTTATACTGATAAAAATGCTTAATTATCATAAATATTCCTAAAATCAACTGCGTAGCAGGTGGCCAATAAAAATAAATATTTTTGACTATTTTTACTATATAAGCAGTAAAGTTCTTACTCCGAGTTAAATAATATCTGTGTGTAAAGCTTAATATTTATTCGCTATTTAAACAAAAATGGTCTTTTTAATTTTTGAAGTAGCAGATGATAAAGTACCTATCAATTTGTATGTCTTACTCCAACATTTATTCAAGTGAGTATTTTTCCTATTCACATCCTGTTTTTTATTATTATTTTCATAAAACATAAGAAGAGTTTGAGTTTCATAAAAAAATTGCTTGTAAAATAATTTTAAGTCTTCTAACGTATCTATTTATTATTATTTTCAGAGATAGTCTGCAAACTATAAGAAGAGTAAATGGACGGATTCATGTATATTTGGAGGAGGAACCGTCACAAAAAGAATTGGATGAACTTGCTAGGCTTTCCGTGAACTATATACGAGTCCACTAGAAGAAGAAAAAAGATTTTTTAGAAGTAATAAATTCCACTTGTTATAGAGTTAATATGTATTTAGATTTGTAATAAATCAAAAAATTTTATCAAACATTGCTTTATTTTATGTCTAAATTACCAATTTACTAGCCTAAACTTATGAATATATACTAATAAGGATAGATTCTTAACTAATCTGGAGTGAGAAATTATGATTGTGAGCAAGAGTCCTGCTGTACTGCAATAGGTAAATAAAAGACTTTGGTAAATAATTTTTTTTTTATTTATCTTTTGTGGAAATATAAATCATGTTAAAATCGAGTTTCTCATACAATTATAGTTCAAAATATAAAAAAAAAACTTATTCAGAATCAGAATCTGAAAAAACTAAATTTCTCTTACATCTATTATAGTCATCAATTTCAACATCGGTTTGAGGTTGTGGACAATATTTTCGAAAGAACTGTCCAACAGGAATTTTATATTTTCCCGAAGAACCAAAATTGTTGGATTTTCATATAAAACTATTTTTAAGACTTATATTTCTTTCAATCGAAACATTTGACAAAGGACATATAGCTAACTGAGCAATTTATCCATATTTTTCCAAAGTAATGTTTTCATCAGCGATAAAATAAATAACAAGTTTTCCATTATAGGTTGCATCTACAATTCCTGTACAAATAGTTCCTGTAACACTCGTAGAGGATCTTCCAAAAATTTGTCCATAGAGTCCTATAGGAATATTTACTTTTTCAATCAGTTTTATCTTTGTGGCTTTCGCTGCGGGACAAAATGTATCCTTTTTAACACAAAGCATCTGATGGAAAGGCTTTCCAACAAGAATTATATCCAGGAATAATTACCTCTGCTTTCGAATTACAGTCGACTGTTTGAAGTGCTATTTCTATACGTAATTGCAAGTCAGAAAAATAAGCTTTATTTTACATTTTTGAATAATATTGTAAAATATATATTCGTTAGAAAAGTTGTATTTTGATAATAATTTGAAAAAATCAATTTGAGCATTTACATATTTGGTTTCAAAAATTAAATCTATTTGGTTATTTTGTTTTTTCATTTTCATAACAATGTCCTTAATATTTAAATCATTAGGGATAATAATTACAGACGGAAATCGTTCAAAAAGATTTATAGGAATTTCCTTTATTTTAGAGATTATATTCTTTTCATTGAAATTTTCAAACGATTCAAATATTATGAAAAAATATAATTCAGAAAGACGTGAACGTTCAAAAATCGATTTATCTGTTTCTTGTGGTATTTTATTCATAAATGTTAAAGTGTAAAGATTTTGACTAAAGGAATTTGGTTTTTCACTATTACTACTACTATTTTATAGTTTAGCATCATCATAAAAGTGTACATTTAAATATTTTTTCAGAAACCTAGTTTTTCCTATACATGTAAACCCATCCAAAAATATATTTTTGCAAATTGGAAATTTTTCTTTGGTTTCATGCTGATGTATAGTAGAAAGTTGTTCTGCTGCATTACCCATGTCAATTATCACAGTCTTACTCTTCGAGGGCTTTGGAGTAGAATTATATTCGTTTAATAGCAACGATGACTATGGTGATGACGACAACATACTGAGAAACAAACAACTCGAATTATTATCTTATCTTCATGCCCTTGAACATTTTTTTATCCTCAATACATCAATTAAACCTTATATTGTCCCTTCAGTCAAAAGTAGTACTCACCTGAGATTGTTGTTGGAATTACACACAGTGCCACAAACACGAAGAACCATGTGTGAAGACAACCGACGATTGTATTGCCAATTCAATCTTTTTATAACCGACTAAGTGAATTCTAGTGAGAGAGAGAGAGTAAAATGCATTTAATGTACATTTAAAAAAGAGCGTGCTTGTATGCAATGCATAAATTGTTTTTAAATGTGTTAGTAGCATGCATTTAAAAATAAAAAAAAACTTGTACTGTTTAAGACCTTTTATTAAAATTACTACAAAATTACTAAAACTTAATATTAAACGGAAATATGTTAACAACAATTACATCGTTCTTGTTGGTCATTTCTTGCAAAAAGACAGGACTTCATTGATTGAAATTCCATCATAAATAGTTCGTTTAATTGCTGATATTTGGAGATGAGTTACCAATTGACTTTATTGATGCAAGTACTTATTAGATCTTCGTCTTTACCAAAGGAAATTAAATATGCAGGGGCTTATTTTGTACCATTTGTTAATTTGATCATTTCTTTAGTATCAGATGACAAACATTTTTCATTTCATATTTCGCTTTCACCTTTACATCTGGGACACTTTACTCGTACAACAACTGGCATTTTAATTTTTATGGCTTTTTCTCTCTTAGAGTTATTAACTTTTAAAAATCCATTTTTACCTTATATAAATATATATATATATATATATATATATATATATATATATATATATATATATATATATATATATATATATATATATATATATATATATATATATATATATATATATATATATATATATATCACTCTCCCTACCTACCTAAATATTCTTCACTAGTTGATAGAATCATGGAAATTATGCTATTTTTCCCCATATACATAATTAATTAAGCAATATTTGCAATTTTTCAGTATTCTAAGTCTCATCATAGAGACATATACCTTCATAGAAACAACTTTGTGCTGCTGCTGCTAACAAACATGAATTTTACTTATTTATGTAGTGGTTGTTGGAGAGAAACAAAACGTATCCCATTTCAACCGCGTATAGCTCAAGTAAATTTATTCACTAGACGTAGTAATACTGTTCAACAACTTAAACCTCGAAAAAGACTAAGGGATTATTGTTACAGATGTGAGCGTACGACAATTTGGTATATCATAGAGGAATAAAAAAGGTTTAGAATAAGACAATAATACCTATTTAGAGAAAAAACTTTTAGTATGTAATTTAAATAAAACGTCTATTTAGTACATCAAGATGTGTGTTTTGTTTTTTTTTCCTAAAAATTGATATTTCTTATGAGAAGTATATTAAAATAATGTATAGGAAATAAAACACAAAGTTAAATGTTTTTTCAGTTTATTAATTATAAGGTGTATGTATTATTTAAAATATAAGTTTTTAATGACGGATATTTTTGGATTGTTTGTATGAAAATTTCTCTCTCTCTTCTTCATCTGTGACTTCTACTTGGATATACCTAACCGGTATCATCCATGTTATATCTCATAACTTGGTTGGTGGAACTTCTTCTGTCAAATATAAATGAACCTGTTGCTGATTAATTTCAATATTTTTCATATCACATCTGAAAATAATTATAAAAATACGTGTTGTAAGAAAAATCTGAATTATTTTTTTGTGAAAAGATGTTTCACTATATAAATATTAAGAATATTGTTATGAAAATGAAAGAAAAAAAAATAACCAGATAGATTCAATTTCTAAAACAAAATATGTAAAAGCTCAAATTGATTTTTTTACTTTGTTATCAAAATACAACTTATCTATATATATTTTTACCATATTATCCAAAAATGTATAATAACTCTCATTTTTTCGACCTAAAAAACAAAAAAGAATATTCACTTGAATAAATTTTTGAGTACGACGTATAACACCTTAGTTGATAATACATTCACCTCTTCGGATTCGAAAATTATAAGAGGTATTTTTGTTTTAAATAGCGAAAAAAAGTAAAAAATTAAAAAGTAATTATTAAGCTTTACATACAGAGATGTAATTGTCTCGGAGTAAGAAATTTAATGCTTATATAGTAAATACAGTAAAAAAATATAGTAGATCACGCCATTTGATGTTTGAAAAATTTATACAAATTATAGCAATAAATCATCAATTTTTTCCACAATTCTATCGCTGTTTACTTGGTTTCTTATCTTTTTTATTTTTATAGAATAACTGACTCCAGTAGTTTACATTTTTGCTTATCTTTTGGATTTTATAAAGACTAATTGACTCCAATAGTTTACATTTTCGTTGATCTTTTGGATTTTTATAGACTAAATGGTTCCAAATTTCATTTTATCATTATGCTTTAAAAAATGTGATTCCTATGCAAGTGTTTAAATCCATATATAATATGTGTATATAAAGGTATTAAAACCAATATATCCTCTACCTTTAATCTGAACACGTTAACCTTTTTTAATAATATTACTAATACTAATAATGATGATGATGATGACTGAAAAAGAATATGTTAATGAAGTTGACAAAAGAAATAATGAATTATTTTATTGGAAAATAAAGAAAAAGAAATGGTTGAAATGGAACAGGAAAGCGAAGACGATTTACCTTTAAATATACTGAGAAAGCGATTGTTAAAAGAACAAGAACAAGTAAACTATGAAAATGAAGAAGAAGAAGAAGAAAATGTACCTCTCGCAATATTGCGAGAGAAATGGTTGTTAGAGCAACAACAAGAACAACAACAAAAAGATGATGATGATAAGATGAAAACGGATTCAGAGGGTGCAGACGACAATGATGCTGATGATGAGGATAAATATTTGAGTTGGGGAGATGTATGTGAATTAGGATATATAATATTATAATTTGTATATATTCTGTAATAAAAGTCTAATAAATAGATTTAGAAAGAATTTTTATTAACCCGCCAATGTCTATTTACGTACTATTTTTACAATAACTTCTAGATATCTTTATTCAACTCAATACTACTAAAAAACAAAAAAGGTCAAGAAAATCCGTTAAGTAAATACAAGGAAAACTCTAACAAATTTCCTCACAGTTGTTTTTCTCTCTATGGTGAATCATCAATGCTGATATTAATTGTTGCATCATCCACAACGTCATAAGTTGTATTAGTTTGTATGTACTATTTTTGTAAAATTTAGTTGTAAAGTAACTGTAGCACGATGAAGTTGGCTGTTCTCGATGTTCAGGGATTTAACTTTTTACTTTCTGTCGATGATGCTAATGATGAAGTTTATGTGGAAGAATTCCATGCTAAAGAAATTACGATATCAAATAGTTTACAGACAAGTCATTACTTGTTGAAACCGAAACTTCCATTTGCAAAATTATCTCGACTCAATAAAAAGGTTTGTAAGGCTGAAAAGAAACATGGTTTGAGATATTCATCCGGATAAATAAATTATAATTTAATTGGAGAAATTTTGGATAGAGCATTGGCTGATTGTGATGTGTTGTATGTGAAAGGAAAACATATATTTCGATTCATTCAAGACAATATTACTGCTACTACTACTCCTACTAATCCCAATTTCAAAATGGTTGATATAGATACTTTCAATTTGTGGGCCTACAACGATAAGGTTCAGTGTAGTACCACAAATTGTTTTGCACTATTGACACACACAATATTCATCCCATAATGTCATCCTCCTGCTGCTGCTGTTGCTGCATCGGCATCAATCTAGAGGATTCTGATACTGTCGATCTTTCTTCTTCTCCGTTGAAACAATGGGAAGACAATATATTTAATAATAAAGTTAGATTTAAGAAGAAATTTGCAACCAAAGTTAAAAACAAATAATTTGTAGAAAAATTGATTATGATAGTTTTGTTAATAAAAATTATTTTTAAACTTTAGTATGGGTTTTATATCATTAAAAAGGTCTTCAAACTAAAACACAAAAAGAAACATAGTAGTAATTTCAACATTTTTATTCATCTAATATCCTATACATTAAATACTTTAAAAAATTTGGTCGTGGAAAGTGTGATTTAATATATTTATCTAGAATATCATGTGTCCCGGATATCACTACATTTAGAATGTATTCTTTCCCTCTTGCAGCAGATGGTTATCATGAACACCACAGGCCATGCATCCACCATTTCGATATAAAGCATTTTGCAATCATAGTGATGGATCAGATATCGAAACTAGTTACCAGTCTATTGTGCTGTTTAAAAAAAATAATTCTAAGACAATAAATAAATGGTAAACTCTATCTAAAATATATAAACAGTTATAGAACTCGAATAAATATTGCAAATACTGCTTAAGTAATTATGTATTATTAAAACAGTATAAAAAACTTTATTATTTTATTTTATTTTTTAGTCGAATCTTTTTGATTTTACCTATACAAACACCACGATTGCGAGAATTTTTCAAAATTGCTGTTTTTTGTTAAAAATATTGGTACTTTTATTGAAATCAGCCAAATGTTTTCAAAAAAAAAAAATGTTGGTACTCTTAATGCAATTACATCAGCCAAAAATTTTCCAATCACCAGATAACATTATAAAAAACATGTTTATGTGTTATGCAGTTTGTTTTTGTAATAAATCAAAAAGATATCGCTGATTAAGTCAAAATTTTCCAGTCATCAGATATTTGTTATTAAAAACATGTTTTCGACATTTATCTCTTAGCATTAGTATTTTTGGGATTTTTTATAGACTATTCGACTCCATGTGTAGTTTCTAGTGAAATGTTGGAGTAAATAAAATGTGATATTATGCATACAAATTATATGGGTACAATCGAATAATATACTGTGATTCTTGTACTGAAATAGTTTATTTCTTAGTTAAGAATTATAAAAGAAAAAATAAATCAATAAAAGGTCTAATATTCCTTCAACTCTTATTATTAAATTGTTGGACAAAGTTAATTTCCCAATGGACCAGGTAGAAGTGTTAATGGAGGAAATGTTTACGTAAGAAAAAACTATTATCTGAAAAAAAATTCTTAGTAATAATGCTGTTCGTTAGTTACCATAGGAAGCTAATTTTTGTTTCAGTTTTGGTGTGAAAAAATGGTGGCCAAAGGTGATCGAATTTATATAAGTCTTACATACACTCCAAATCATAGAACCTTAAGTTAAAAAATTTTTTTTCATTTTTTTTTTGTCTTGGGACATTTAGCCATGAGTTTAATTTTATTCATAAAGTAATCCAATACTTAAACCTAACTTAACCTAAACACACAATTTACACACATATATACAAGGGACAAATCACAAACACCCAGCCGTCACACGGAATCGAACCGCTGACCTCTCGAACAACAGCAGGCAAAGCTAGCGCCTTAACCCACTGCGCCAATCGGTCCAGCAAGGTATAAATTTGGTAATTTACCAATTCAGTATCTACGAACAAAAATGGAGAAACTGGATAAGGATCTCAACTTATTTGAAATGGTTATGAAGAAGTATAAATTTAACCTTAAATCACCTCTATCACCTACAAAGATTTATTCCGATTCGGATCAAGAAGAAGGGAGCAGCAACAAACCTATAAACAAGAAGAAAAAGCCTGCACCTGTAAGTACTCTTGATAATGATGAAAAATTATTGGAAAGTTTACTATAGGTTTAGTAGTAATTTGATTTATATTATACTAATGCTATGGTACTCTCTTCTAACACTATTAATTTCGTTCTAAGTTTTTATTTTTTTCATCCAAAAGTCACTCCAACGTCAATAATAATAAAAAAAAAAATTTAGTTAAAATTTGACAAGGTGGAGAAGAGTCCGTGCATTACACATAAATATTTAGGTGATAGGTTATCAAATGCAAACATACTAAGTTTGTTGTGTACATTTAAGAGACAAATAGATATTAACACATTAGAGCTACCAGAATCATGTAAAAATCATACACAGTTTAAAAATCATTTTGGTTGTGAATTTGATTATTAATTTACCACCTTTGTATAGAGAAAAATTGTTATTTCTAAATTAAAAAAACTGTTAGGGAGTAGGTTGTTATAAAAGCAAATATTTGTTAATAATAAATGTGTTTTTTGGGTAAGAAATCAATTGTTACATAAACAATAAATCAAGTGAAAATATACCTTTTTTTAACAGTTTTATTGAGTCAATCGATATAAGGAAACTCAAAAGTGACTTTTTTTTAAATTCTTAAATGACGACTACATACACAACTTTCCAATTCAACTAGAACCTAAATTAAGTCGATCGTAGCCAATGTAAAACTACTATATAAACTCTTTCATTATTTAGTTATTTAAAAAAAAAAAAATTATGTATATATACGTTAAATGTTTAACGTAACAACAACGATATTAAATGCTGCTCATAAACTTTTGAGAAAAAGTACAAGTTATTCATTTAAAAAAAAACAGTTAGGGAATTATTGGAAATAAATCTTAAATTATTATTTAACTAGAGAAAAATCTCTATTTCTTAAAATGCTACTGCTCATAAACTTTTGGGAAAAAAGTACAAGTTATTAATTTAAAAAAAGAAAACAGAGAATAGGAAATATATTTATTAATAGAGAAATTTATACAATTATTACTTCATCCAATACATTTATTTAACACCTTATCACCAATAATTTGATCTTTCTTATTAACTTTTGTTGACCTCTAATTTAAGAACTGTTTTTTGTTGGTGTCATTTCGTACCAGGCAAATTCATATTATTTATTTGCAATTTGCAATTCATAGTTATTCATCATCATCATAGACGGTCGAAACAGCGCTTCTGAACAGACGTAAGTCCGAAATTTAAATTTTCAGATTTATATTTCTTAGAATGAAAATTTTGTTTCAGCAGAACAACTATATCTCTTAGGATTCAATTTGTTAAGTTTTCTGTTTTTTAATAATATTTACAGCGTTTAAAGTTGTACTTTTAGGTTTTTACAAAATTATTATTATTATTTAGTAACGTAGGATGAAAATTTCTCCTTATATATTAGTTTTATAATATGTTTATTTCAAAGGTGTTAGGAAAATATTATTTTATTTTGTTTTTCTCATGTTGTGTGAAATTTTATAAGATCTTAACTCTGCTCCTCATACTTGCATTTTAAAACATTTTGAAAAAGGTTCTTGTTGTTGTGTGGAAATTTATAAAGTTATTAACTCTGCTCATACTTGTTTTTTATTTTTAAAAACAAAACTTTGAAATTATTTTTTGTAATGTTATTGTTGTTGTGGAAATTTTGTGTTAATAGATTTCTTAAATCATACTTGCGATTTATTTACAACCTTTCATATAGAAACCAACGAAATCATTTTCGACGAGTCCAAACTCGTCTAGGCTAAGCTAGGCTAGGCTCATATTTAATTTTCAGATTGAATCACGTCATTTCTATTTTTAGAATATTACGCTGTTCAAATATACTTTACTGGGTTCAAATTAAAACTTATACAATGCATTTTTTCAACACCTTATCAACAAAATTTGACCTTTCTTATCAAATTTGATGACCTCTCGACTAATTAAAACTGTTTTTCAAAATATTTTTACACGCTTATCTCATCTTGTGTTTAATTCTTTTCTTATCAGGTACATTTTTTACAGACTAAACGGCTCCACTTGTTTACTTTTTCCACATTTTTACAGACTAATTGACGCCTCATCTCAACTACGCAGTTATTAATTCCAAAGTAGGGAAACATAGGCCTATTTACACACATCTAAACTACTCGAATAAGGCCTTCTTGCACACAATTCAACAAAAACAATTACCTCCCCATTCAATTTTACCCTCCACACAACTTCTCTCAACGAAAAGTTTTCGACTAGCAACTTTTCTCAAGGAGAAGTTTTCCGAAGTTAAGAGACCCTGCCAAAATCAGCTTTATTGCAACAACTATATATAACGGTACCGTAAAACATTTACTGTTACGATAAACACGACATTGAACCCTAATTTATTGCCAAAAGGGCACTGATTCAACATCCTCTGGACTTGTGACGTCATTGACGATCACTTCTTGCACACTTTTTGAGAAGCTTCTTCGACTTCTTGCAAAATTTTCAGGACATTTTCAGCCCCTAAAGACCTTTTGACAAATCTCAAGATAACAAAAAAGGCACTGTTTCAACAGCCTCTGGTAAAATTACGTCATTGTCGACCACTTCTTGTACACTTCTTGCACATCTCAAGGTCATTCTTTGGCTACTGGTAACGCTCAGATTGGACAGAGGCCATCGAGGTGTGCCAGAACCCCGCCAGGTAAACTACTGAGGGTTTTCTAAAAGTGCTTGCTCTCTTATATGTCCATCTATTAATTTTTCTGGTACCTTTCATAGGTTTCATATATCTATTAATTCACATCCTTGTATTCTTTCAAATTCTCAATATGCATATATATATATATATATATATATATATATATATATATATATATATATATATATATATATATATATATATATATGTATATATATTGCAGGCGACGGAAAATAATGTTTGAGAGCTCGAATTATTCATAATGGCGGGTCCGATATGACGGCTACAAGTAAGGTATGCGTCGAAAAAAGTTATTAAAACAATAAAAACAGCTATAAAATATTCGAAAAAGCATTCAAATTGCTATTTATAAATTTTACCTATCCACCTTCGTGCGTTTGCATCACTGTTGAGAAATTCAAAATGGCAAGTCTTACATGGCGGACCTCAAAATCAATCCGATCTCTGATTCTCATGGAACTTGATGTATTTACGTTTTTTTTTTTCGGCTTCTAAGATACGATTAAAACTTGTATTTTTAAAGTATGTTTAACTTTTGAGTGGTAAGACCTAATGTCCTAAATAGCTGATCCAATATCACGGTTGCAAATGAGGTAAGCGTTAACCCATTTCAGATTAGAGATTTTGAGTAATTCTGATATGAAATTGTTTCTATTTCAAAGGTTGCCAATGGTTACTGAATACGAATCTAAAGTTAGATTAAAAATTCGGGATGTCAGATCCAATATGGCAGACGTCGATTTAAAAAATTGGAAATTATAAAATAAAAAAAATATTGTCGTATTATACATAAAATTTGCAATAAAAAAGGTCTCTGGTTATTTTTCACTAAAATGCATAGATTACGAGAAAACAAATTCTAAACTATCCGTAATTTCATATTTTGGGTACTAAAGGTCCATGTTTTCAAAAAAAGCTCTCTGTGTTTAACAGGGTTGAAACTGTCTTCAAATACAATTTAAAAGCCCACATCCATTTTTTCAATGGTTTCTGTTTATTTTTAGTTTTCTTAAAAGTTTTTTTATTTTTCTTTAGTTATTTAAGGGATTAAACAACCCTGAGATTTTCAAAAAGTTATTTCTTTTTTACTTAGATTTATTAATTATACCTAAAGTTAGATTTTAAAAATTCGGGATGTCAGATCCAATATGGCAGACGTCGAATCAAAAAATTGGAAATTATGAAATAAAAAAAATATTGTCGTATTATACATAAAATTTGCAATAAAAAGGGTTTCTGGTTATTTTTCGCTAAAATGCATAGATTACGAGAAAACAAATTCTTAACTATCTGTAATTTTATGTTTTGGGTACTAAAGGTCCATGTTTTCAAAAGAAGCTCTCTGTGTTTAACAGGGTTGAAACTGTCTTCAAATACAATTTAAAAGCCCACATCCATTTTTTCAATGGTTTCTGTTTATTTTTAGTTTTCTTAAAAGTTTTTTTATTATTTTTTTTATTTTTCTTTAGTTATTTAAGGGATTAAACAACCCTGAGATTTTCAAAAAGTTATTTCTTTTTACTTAGATTTATTAATTATACCTTGAAAAGTATTTTAAGAGTTCAATTATACCAATATTCAGATTATAGTTATAGTAATTTGACGAATAGTCGATTATAAGACTCTGGCGCGATATTTTTTTTTTGCGTTTTTCTCGAAACTACTTTTTTTGAACTGATAGAGACTTCATCTATGAAAAAAAGTAATGAGAGCGTTAAAATAATAGTTAAAGACAGTTTCAATCCTGTTAAACGCAGAGACCTTTTTTCTAAAACAAGTTTAAAAACATGGACCTTCAGTACCCAAAATATGAAATCACAGATAGTTTAGGAATTTTTTTCTCGGAATCTATGCATTTTAGTGAAAAATTATTAGAGACCTTTTTTATTGAAAATTTTATGTAGAATATGACTTCATTTTTTTTGTTTCCAAATTTTTAATTTTTGCGATCGATGTCTGCCATATTGGATCTGACATCTTGAATTTCTAAAATCTGACCTTAGATTCGTGATTAGTAACCAATAGCAACCTTTGAACTACAAGCCAATTATTATAATTGCACTTTAGTGGCCTCAAGAACACGTAATATATCAAGTTCTATGAGAATCAGATATCTGATCGATTTTGAGGTCTGCCATGTTGGATCCGCCATTTATTGAATTTCTCAGCAGTGATGCAAACGCACGAAGGTGGATAGGTAAAATTTATAAATAGAAATCTGAATGCTTTTTCGAATATTTTGTAGCTGTTTTTATAGTTTGTTTTAATAATTTTTTTCGACGCATACCTTACCTCTAGCTCCCATATTGGACCAACCATTTTAAGTGATCATGTTTTGCCACTCAACATTCCAAAGTGCTTTTTTGTATTCCGAATAATTCGAGCCGCCAAACATGATTTTCCGTCACCTACAATTTTGGGCAGAGCTTTGTTCCAGTTGACGTGAAACGTCCAATATTTACTATATATATATATATATATATATATACATATATATATATATATATATATATATATATATATATATATATATATATATATATATATACATATATCTATATATATATATATATATATATATATATATATATATATATATACATATATCTATATATATATATATATATATATATATATATATATATATATATATATATATATATATATATACATATATCTATATATATATATATATATATATATATATATATATATATATATATATATATATATATAGATATATATATATATATATATTATACTTGGCTTTATCAACCTTTATTTTATATTTGGATTACCACCAATCATGTTAAAAATGTAATATAAAATAAATATTTTATGAGTACACAACATTTAATAATAAACTATCTATTTTTTTTTCGACGCATACCTTACCTCTAGCTCCCATATTGGACCAACCATTTTAAGTGATCATGTTTTGCCACTCAACATTCCAAAGTGCTTTTTTGTATTCCGAATAATTCGAGCCGCCAAACATGATTTTCCGTCACCTACAATTTTGGGCAGAGCTTTGTTCCAGTTGACGTGAAACGTCCAATATTTACTATATATATATATATATATATACATATATATATATATATATATATATATATATATATATATATATATATACATATATCTATATATATATATATATATATATATATATATATATATATATATATATATATATATATACATATATCTATATATATATATTATATATATATATATATATATATACATATATCTATATATATATATATATATATATATATATATATATATATATATATATATAGATATATATATATATATATATATATTATACTTGGCTTTATCAACCTTTATTTTATATTTGGATTACCACCAATCATGTTAAAAATGTAATATAAAATAAATATTTTATGAGTACACAACATTTAATAATAAACTATCTATTTTATTTATTGAATTTTGAACAAAAATAGTTTTACGCATCTCTAAACAGAATAAGCATATTCTGTTTAGTACGATAAATCGTTCCTATATAACCCGGTGATAGTGAAAACAATGCTTAATCAAAACAATACAAGAATATTTTATTCTATACCTGATTACAAGCTTTAAAAAAAAATTATCTTTTGGTGACAAGACTGTACACAAATATAAAATAAAAAGCATTTCCAAGCTGACCTTTATAATGGAAATTTTCCTTAAACGTATAAAAGCATTTTTATATATTATTGAGTGAAATATAAGGCTTTTATTATTCGACCATTTTATATAGCGATTTATGTAACAAAATGATTGCTGTCTAGTTGGATATATAAAAGTAAAACGTTATTTATATAGTATTTTACTACCAAGTGCTTTGAGCGGCTCGATATTACATAAATAAGAACGTAGATTATGGCGGCCGGCTCGTGGCTCCGACATTTATTACAAGAAAAAACAATAATAAATAATACCATATCTAATATTGAAGAACTATAAAATGAAGTCGCAAATCTAACTGAAAACCTCCAGTATGCTCGTGACAGGGTTCCAAAATAGGTGAATATTAAAGAAGACACACTTTCCTCTAATCGATAATTAATTATAAAGATAATTATCTTATTTATTTATAATTATAATTATTTGATATGCCCTAAAATAAGAGGAGAATATATAATATTATTTATATTACTTATAAAATAATAGATGTTAACATGTTCTGATTTAATCATAGGACAGCCAATGATAACTAACTCACCAAAGCAACTTTCACAATTTAATGATGTTAAAATATTAGAGAGATTTTACAACGCTTTATCTTTATTTGAAGATGCGCAATAGTAAAGAAAAGAAATTATATCTAATTTCTTCTTTTTATCTAAAGACTTAGTTGTAATCGTTATCTGAAGCATGCGCCCACCTTTTGGTAGTAGTATTCAAAACAAAATAAGAGAAACCTTTATTAAAGATAAAGATTTCCCTTATTTAGGAAGTTATAAGAGACGTTATTTGAAGTTCGTTATTTTTATCGCTATTATGGTAGGGACTTTTTTTCTACTTGGTTATACAGCAGACATCAACGGGTCGTGAGATGAATGAAAAAAAATCACCTAAGTTTATAGAAGATGAATACTAATCTAACCTTATTTTTACTTCATTTTATCACAATTCTGTTGTAGTGTGAAAGTGCAATTCCTTCGCGTGAATATTGCGCATGTTTGAGATCACGATAAGGACAAAGGCATGTGAAAAATAGACATTGCAAAATCTCTCTATTAAAAGCGCAAATAACTAATAAAGATATTCGAGAGTTTCGTGTAAATTTAGATACAATACAATGACATACACAAAACAGCTGTTTCTATGAGAGTGTCACGAATACGATGTGTATAGTAACGAATATATCGATCGAAAATCTCGTGGTGGGCGGACATGTAAATTTAAGCTATTTTTTAACTTTTGTTGTAGTTTTAGGAAACTTTTATTAGAACATCTATATTACCAAATTTTTGTTAATAACATTATCCGAAATTAGTTAATAAGCGTTTCCTGTTAAAAATACTACTATTACCTAATAAAACATATCTAGGCCAACTAAATTTCAAAGTGCTTTATTATTGATATGAACAGAAAAGAATAAAAATAAAAATTCAAGTTAATATAATATTTTAGAACGACTATTAGCTAATTTTCTTGTATTTTCGAAAATAAATGTCTGCCAAAATTATTTTCCAAAATAAAAAAGTTTCTGAAACATGCATTGATTATATATTTAAAATTACATTAAAACAATTGTTAACAAAAAAGCAATGCAGTAGAAACTCATTCCTACTAAAAAAAACTGATAAAATTATGACCCAAGTAATCAAATACACAAGTTCGTACAGACTTCATTATGTTCCTGTATTATGTAAACTAAGTTTTAAAGTTTTGGTTACTGGATATCATACTAATGGGCATTTGGATAGTTCATGAAATCTGAAAAAGTCAGAGTAAAGCCAATCAAGTATAGAACTTTGTCACGACTTTTTGTTTTTCTATGGCTACTATACACATGGTGTTATGGAAATCTCTTAATATATTGAAACAGGTGACTCGTGGGGGGTAATAGCACATACAACTTTTTTTTTCAAATTGGGACATTTTTGAAAAATTTAAAAAAAGACCGCCAAACCAACCCGCAAATGACATCAAATTTTTCTTCAACCATTATAGGTTGTCAAATTTCAAGTCCATTTTGTTTCTGAACAAATAAAAATAATAATTGCTAATATACTGCACACCTAGTAATAAAAAGAATGTTTAGCCAAAATTAAGAAGATTTCTTATCTATTATTTTAAAAGACAAACCTAAGACGTGAGAACAAGTGTGATTATACGCTGGATCATTTCCAGTTAACTGCTGAGGTTGACCTTACCTGTTTTAGCAAAATAAAAATAGAATTTAAAAAAGGTTCTTCTAATAATACTCGTATTTCTAATATTCATACTGAAATGGTAAACGATTTTTTTGTAACAAACCTAACGTTTTCTAGTGATAGAATGAAAAACAAGGTAAGTTTAAAAAAAGTATATGTTATTTTTATTTTTTTATTTACCATCAATCTAGAATATTTAAACCCTAAAAATTTAAATGCAATGTATAAAACTATTTTTCTTAACATTTTCTATACTTTTTACAGGGTGAGTCAACGACAGAGTAAATTTCATGTTCTCATTTATTTCGGGAATGACGAAAAAATGTTAAATACAATAGTTACAGGGATTGTTAAAGTGCACAGTTTAAAATTATTTTTGAGTATACAGTGTACTTCGAAAAATGTGGCCGATATAACATATATTTTTTTTTAAATGGAACATCTTATTTTCTAATTTATTTTTAAATTCTACGTAAAATTTTATAACTTTTTTGTCAAAAATGTTATATACCTAAATCTAGCAGTTTTTCTAATATTTCAATTTAAAAAAAAAATACTAATTTTCAGTTTTGTAAAAAATTGCCACTAGCGCCATTGTTTCTAAAAGTGGAATACTCATAATTGGTACTAGCGTTTTATAGTGATGAGAAAAAAGATATGTAAAGAAATTTGAGTTGCTACAGAGTGTTCAAAATAAATTTATGCATTTCGACTATTTTAAAATGAAAAATCTCAAATTTTTTAAATGGCATACAATATATATTACAATTTTTTCTGATAAATTTTACAAAACCATCCAACTTTTATTAAGTATGTCATATACCAATTTCTAGTAGTTTTCGATTTATTTTGAATTTTTCAATTTTTACCCTTGTTTTTAATACACTTAATAACATCATAGTTGCCAAGACAAAACAAAAATGCAGACATTGTCAAATTTTGACGTCTATTAAGCAAGTAACAATAGTTTAATTTATTGTAGTAAGTGACGTATAAAGGTAATAGTTATGGATTTTCCTAAAAAGGAATTAATTGATATGATTTATATACTGGGCGAGGCGGGAAAAAGTTGTCTCTTGACAGTAAGGCTTTACGGAGCGAAGTACCCTAATAGACTTATACCATCTAGAAAATCTTTTCAGTGCTTAATGGAACGGTTTGATGGTAGTGGTAGCGTTGAGTATACGAAACGGAAAGTAGTAAACCAAAATGCTCGCAATGAGGAAAAAGAAATGGAGATTTTACTTCATGTTGAAGATAATTCCTAGGTCAGCAGACATCAACTAGCTGACTTAACTGACACATCCCAATCTATGGCAAAATACACCACGAGAAAATACAAATATCATCTCTTTCATATATTACATCAAGAACTTCAAGACCGTGATTTTGAACGACGAGTAAACTTTTGTACCACCATGAATGGAGCAATAGAGGTCCTATCCAAATTTTTTATCCAAAATAATGTTTTCTGATGAAGCTACTTTTCGCAGTAATGGAGCAGTTAATAGCCATAACATGCATTATTATTCAACAGTTAATCTATTTTGGGTATGAGAAGTTCAAAACCAAAACCATTGGTCGCTTAATGTATGGTGTGGAATAATAAATTTTCGAATTATTGGTTCATATTTTTTCCGCGAACCGCTTAACGGGCCTAGATATCTAAATTTTTTGCAAAACGAATTACCCCAGCTTTTTGAAGAAGTTGATAACTTTGAAAAGGAACAAATGTGGATTGAACAAGACGGAGCTCCTGCTCATTATTACCGGGAAGTTCGGGAATTTTTAAACGATTGTTACCCACAAAAATGGATCGGTAGGGATGGATTCATTCAGTGGCCCCCTCGATCGTGTGACTTAACACCTTTAGAGTTCTTTTTGTGGGGCTACATTCATGACCGTGTTTATGTAAATCCCTCTGCAACACCATTAGATATGGAAAATAGGATAAGGGATGCGTGCAGGACAATAACGCCCTTTATGCTAAGAAAAGTAAAGGAAAATATAGTAAAACGACTAAAGATGTGTATTCAAATAGACGGGCATATTTTTGAACATTTATTACGTCATAATAATTAATCATTAGATAAGTTAAACTATATTAAAATTATTATTAACTATTTGTTTATATTTTCACAATAGCGTAAGTGTATTAAAAACAAGGGTGAAAACTGGAAAATTCCAAATAAATCGAAAACTATTAGAAATAGGTATACGAAATACTTAATAAAAGTTGGGGTTTTGTAAAATCTATCAGAAAAAATAATAATATATAGGTGCACGCCCTATATATTATTATTTTTTTTCAAGAACAACGTGAATCGCTTTTTTCGCACACGTGTCGCTTCTGGAGCGCTTTAGGGACTTCTTGCAGCACGTGTGCTAGAGCAATAAAAAAAAACACTGTTTAGTTTTTGGTTTCATTTACAATTTTCAAATCTATTGCTATTTTGTTTATGTTGTGCATCTGACTGAGACGTTATTTTTATTTGTGTTGGGCCATATGTTTTGATGGTTTTATTTATTGTCATGCCATCAGCGTAAATTTTTATTTGGCCGTGTCCTAATTCACCCATTTCGCATGTGTCGCAATGTTCTTATGTAGTCTCGAAATAAATTAGTTGTTTGTGATAAAGAGGTTTGTGTTTAGAGTTATTTTATTCTCGTGTTTGTGTAAGGTTTTGTGTCAACGTTGATATATGTGTTTTGTGTCTATAAATTTTTCTCCTGCCTCTTCAATGTATTGTCTTATTGTTTTTATGTTTGTCATGTTGTGTAGGTCGTCAATTCTTGTGTATTGTCTTGCGGATACAGCAAATCGTAGTATTTTGTTCTGCATCCGCTGCAGTATAGTGTCTGTTATGCCACACCAGACTGGTGCATCATATGTTAACGTCGGTCTTATAATTTGTTTATCATCAATTTATTTTTTGGCTCCATATATGAGCCCGGTGCAATTAGTGAATAAATTTTGCATGGCGACGTAAGCTTTCTGAAGTACTCGTACGTGGCTTACATGCGCATGGAATCTTATTAGTGAGACAGATATGACTCACAGATACCTCAGTTTGTTTCTGATTGGTATCTGGGTGTCACTTATCTTAATTAGCATGTTTATGTAGTTGTTTGTGAATTTTTTAGTTATTGTGATGACATTGGCATCATTTAGTTGGATTTTCCAGAGGTCCAACCATGGAATGATCTAAATATGCGCCCTAACTACATTCGCGTAGTACGAGTGGGCGTAGGTTAGGGCATCGTCCGCAAACGATCCCAGTTTGGTCGACGAATACGTGGGAAAATCAGTCATATAAAGATCGTAAAGTTTCGAGGCTAATATTGAGCCTTGTGGAACTCCTATTTTTGTTTTTTTATATATGGACAATGAATTTCCTACCTTGACCCTGAATTGTCGTCTTGTTATGTGTGAGTGTAATAGTGTAACGATGTAAAATGCGGGGTTATGTAGTTTGTATAGTAATTTGTTGATCCATAACGTGTCAAATGTTTTTTGGATGTCCAGTGTGATCGCAACTGTGTTGTGTTGACTGTTGCAGCACTTTTGCAAACAGCAGAATGGTGCCATAACCGCTCCGGAATCGAAATTGTTCGCCCTGAAATTTATTGTCTTTGTTAGTTTGTTCAGTATATTCCTCTCAGCTATTTTTGATAACATGCTGAGTAGTGACATTGGTCTGTATAATTCCACCTTTGCCGGGTTTTTGCCGGTTTCAGGATTGGAGCCACTACAGACCTCTTCTATTGTTCAGGAAAGTGCTGTAATTGTACTAGGGCGTTGATAATGTAGTTATACTGTAGTAGTGTTTTCGTTGGTATGTTCTTCAGGAGCAATGTAGAAACTTCATCATCTCCAGGAGCTTTGTTGTTGTGCAAGTTTTGTATTAGTCTTTTTACTTCCACAGGGCTCGAATATAATTTATTCCACACACTTGGTGGAATGGGGTATTATTTGGAGACTGATCTTCCCACTGTGTCGGTTATTCTATTTTGTTGAGGCATTGAGTTTGCTTGTCGACTGTACGTCTATTGTAAGTGGTCTGCAAGTGTGTTTGCTTTTTGTTCGTCCAGTTGTACTATGTTTGGTAGCATTGGTATCTTACTAAATTTTGATTCAGTCTCCTGATCAGATGCCAAAGGGAATTCTTTTGTACAGAGAATCCCCTTAAAACTTCATTCCAAGCTTGGTTTTTGTATGTATTTATTTTTTTCCGTATAGTATTTTGTCGCGAACTTCATGCCTATTGTTTGGATTTCTACCGGCCTGACATCTCCTTCTTCGCCTGTTTTTAAGCTTAATCAAATGTATGATATCTGTCTGGTGTTCCCTTAACTTAGATTTTATTTTTATTGCAATTCGATTACAAGCCAACTGAAGGTTGTTCGTAAGTTTTTTTACTTCATTGTCTAATATTTCAGTTGTTGTTATTTTGTTATTTATTTCTGTAGTATTGTTTAGTATTTGCCTGAACAACCTCCAGTTGGCATTTTTATAGGAGCATACCGTCCGTCCACCCTCCCCAGCCACTGTGACATGCCAGTCCAGTAGCAGTGGGATATGGTAGACGATAATTCATCCAAGACGACAGGATCCGGCAGATTGTATATATTTTTGGTTGGGACTATATCTATAAATGAAGACGTCATGTTAGTAGGATAATGGGAAGGAGATGTGGAGGCCAGTATCTCTATGTTGCTTGTCGTAGCGTAATCATAAACTATATTTCCACATACATTGTTCCTTTAATTACGCCATGACGTATGTTAAGCGTTATAATCACCCCTATTTCCCTGACTAAACCCTATTAATGTTGTTAGGGTGCTTGTATATTTCGATTGTTTTCCTAAACCTTTGTTTATAAAAATTGGAAACAGAAGCAAAAACTTTAGTTTTTATTACGTTGATGGAATGACTTATATATTCTTGATGTTTTGGGTAGCTCATTGTATCATTTGTTTCTTTTTGGTACATCTTTAATGTAGTAGAGATTGATCTTTCAGTTTCTTCTACATACCCCGTAGCACAAGAACAGGAAATTTTATAAAGACCATTTATTCCTAAAGGTGTGTTTTTTGATGATCTCAAACATTGTCCAGTTCCTTGAAAATTGTGCGAATGTTGAAATTTCTAAGTAATTTGGCTATTCTGTCTGTGGTATCGTGAATCTAAGGTAAAATAGTATTGACCAACTACGCTGAGCCATGGTTCAGTGAATTCTGTGAGGAATAAATACTTGACTTTTGGATCCACGAGCCCATTTCTGAACCTCAGAGGTAAAGTGTCGTAACCACAAAATTTGTGATTTCGGGTATCGTTGAATCTATTATGAAAATGTTCACAATTTCTAGGGATAAACCGGAAAAAGTCAAAACATTGAGTACAGAAATCCTAAATCTTCTCTTCTTCATATAAGAAAAAGTAATGTAACAACCATTTTGAAAATTCATTCCTGTAAAATTACATACATTACGACACTTTACCTCTGGGATAAAAATTTATTGTTATAATTTAAAGAAGTAAAGTTCCTTGAAGATACCTCGTGGAATCGTAGACAAAACATAGAAAAGGTATCATAAGTTACCACAGTCTAGCCTCAATGACCATGATTTCTCATCGAATCAAGTAAAAGCTTTCGTTCCATGGTTCACTAAATATTTATAGGTTTACTAAAATATAAGTTATAAAAGAAAATTTTAAGGCTATAGTTGAAGCCAAAATCATGATTCTCTTTGTCAAAAATATTTTTTTTTGAATCAAATGGCTATACAAATTTATTATAAAAAAATTCAAATGAATCTTATACTGTTTTAGGCTTTAAAACGAAATGTAACCAAGAAATAACACAAGAAGGGCAAGAAAATGAGCAATGTGCAATCTTTTTTTCTATGAATGAGAGTTTCTTTAGACGATTTTATGTGAAAACGTAAATTTAGTAGGTTTTTATTAATTAAGTCAATTAGTTAAAGAATGAGTAGACTTAAATGTTCTATTCTGAACACATTGAGTTTAAATGTGACAGAAAATCTAAGAAACATAATTTTGCTATATGCTTTAGTTTAAGTCCAAATATGAATTTAATACGTATGTTTTTTCTTATTTTGCATTGTTGCAACTAGCACGTATTTTGACAATATCATCATTAGTCTAACCCTATCTTATTATTTGGCAACTTGGAAAAGCAACAATGAAAGATAATTAAAGTAGGAAAAATAAATTTTCATAAGGTAACAACTCAAAATTAGCTAGCTAATATAATTAAGGTTCTATTATTTGTTTTTATGATTTGGCATAATTATTAAACAAAAACTTATAGTTTACTTTAGTCAATAGTAACAAAAAGATGTCTCGATAATGGCAGTAATGAAACAAGTCTAATTGGGAGCACAGGACGGGACGAAACTAGGACATTAGCATCATGTAACAATATTCTAACACTCAGTAATTAAACTTTTATATGAAAAAGTAGAACTTCATAATTTTTCCCGTAAGGATTTGTATGTTATTTTATTTTTATTTAGGTGATTTTTTTTGTATTTGTTACAAGTAGCTCAACGAGCGATGGAAAGGAGGATGTTGGGAATATCATTGAGGAATAGGCTGACTAATGAAGAAGTTCGAGGAAGGTCCAAGATAACTGATGTAGCTGAAAGGGTAAGCAGGTTCAAGTGGAGCTGGGCGGGTCATATCGTAAGACTCTCTGATAACCGATGGACCCATAAAGTACTCAATGGAGGTCTTGGAATGAGAAAAGCAGTAGAGGACGCCTGTAAATACGATGGTCTGACGACATCGACAGTGGGATACAACTGGATAAACAAGGCCCAAAACCGAAGATGGGCGTATTTAGGGAATTTTTGTCCGACGATGGACTCCAAAACAATTTTCCAGCTAAAGCCATTATTTTTTTAAATAAATCAACTCTTAATTCTGGGACACCAACCACTGCTTGAGGTAGAGTTAGTAAACTCGTTTTTATTATTATTAACACAACATTCTTTTTTGATTATATTTATAGCGTACCCAAGAATTGGGTCACATGCCATTATGTTTGATATTTATTTTTTACTTTCTTTGCTCTATGGAATTCAATTTTAGAAATGAAATATTGCAACATCAAAAATTTATTTTTAAAGTAATAGTTTAGTATTTTTTTTTATTATTTTAACTTATGAACATATGCCAGAAGAAGTTGTAAAAACTGCAGAGTTTGTTCCATTTCTGGACACAATCTTCAATAGTATAAATGGAACAAAGTTTAAGTCGGAGAATGACTTACGATGTCTGGTCACTCAAGACTCTAAACATCGAGACTTCGGATATGATGCAGGGTATTTATCAAGGGTTGGTTTGAAAAGATATTTAAAAATAACTGTACACTATAAAATATGTTAGGAACATATAACTAGATCTTAAAATAAATTAAAATAATAAGGCATCATTCTTTATAAAATGTTGAAAGGTAGAAAATTGAAATTTATTGTTTTTATAACAAAATTTGTATTATTTCAGGAAAGTGTTTTAATATTTGTTTTATCTAAATTTTGTCACACAAGTAATTTAAACAATCCTCTATCGTGTAGGCTCCAAAATTTGCTTAATATTGATGTTAATGGAACATGTTATTTTCATTTTTTGACTTGATCCAAAAATGAAACTAAAATCTTAAAAGGAAGGAATGTAAATGTAGTCATACAAGATCCAGTTAAATTATAAGCAGTACATATTTATCGAAATAGTAAAAAATGAAAAAACGAATAGCCCAAATAAAAAATTTGTAAATTTCCATATGAGATTTTTGTTTCAGCATAATAATTATACTAATCTTATCATTACAGTTATATTATAATTACCGCTTCTGGAGAGTTTTATAAATCTACTTATTTCTATATGTTATAACATAAAGTGTAATTTTTTTACTCGTATATAACAGCAATAAGGGAAATGAGGCATTTAAAAATGTGTATTTCTTTTAAAAAAATAACTGCAACTGAAGAAAAATACAATTTTATTTCTTTTTTAGGACACCAATTTGTATTAGGAATTAGTGCTCTTATATTGCACATCTTCAGAACTTTGGTAGACTTTTTTTGCAAATTAAATCAGTTTAAAAGTTGGATCTTTTTAGTAAATTAGATAGTAAGGATGGTATATTTTTAACAATTTCGTAAAAAATAAATATCATAAAAAACTTCTTTGAATATTTTTTTAGACAGAAATATTTTTGGATTTTGGTGTTCTTCGCATTTTTTCCGACACGAACATTTTTCAATTCTCAATTCTCGGGATTTTTCACACCATAGAGTATATTATATTTACCGAAATATTTTGTCATTTTCCTAGAAACTCAGCCCACTAAAGTGACTATAAAGTGATTTATTAAAAAAGGTAATATTATTAAAAGGGAAATAAGCTCAAATCAACTACGTGGAAACTCGCAAAAAAAATGAATGAATTAAAGTTTTTCTAATAACTAAAGCTTATGTAGCCATGAAGAAATGAAATTTTAGTAAACTCGTTTAGGTAATGCATTCTCCTATGACGTATTTTAGATAGATTATACTATTATAATAGTACAATTATTCTTAGAATAATTAAATATTTTGAAAAAATGGGTTAATATTTTGAGTAAGTGATGTACTTCTACCAACAGTCATCTTTGGATAAAAGATTTTTAAAAAATTTGCAATGCTCCTTTGGTAATTAGAATATTGATATATAAAACTTATTATTGTTCGGTGTCAGTATCTAATTATTTTTTTTGTTGGGTGTCAATTTAATTATTTCTTTTATTAAATTTGTTGTGGCCTATCTAAACTACAGCAATACTATAAATGTCACGTGCTTGTTAGCAATTAGCCGTATTGTATTTTTTTAACCAGTTGCAGAGAGAAAACAATATCTTTATTTCATCATTTCTTAAGAATCGATTTTTGACTTTATTATTGAGAGATTTAAGATGAATTTTCTGCAGTTGGTCTTACAGCTATTAAGTAATTTTCGTAACAACATGTATATTTTTCATTTTAAACCTGTAACAGAAAAAAAAATTAATCTTAATTATTAATAAAAATATTTACAAAAAGCAACATACTAAAAGCTGACCTATACCAAACAATCTTCCTTCTTGTTATTAATGGTAAACTATAAAAACAGACAACCATAACCAAGAACAAAACATATTTTTGACAATATACATCTATTTACTATTTACACGATATCAAAAAATGTATAAATGTTTAATAGAAATTGTTTCTAATAGAAAAAAGATATGTACTGCACTATACTAAACAATAATTTTTGTCGAGATCATTCTTATATATCTAAATATCACACAAATGTCACTACTAGATAAATAGGTTATCATATCAGGTACATGACATAATGTGGTAATGTGTAAGATACACAAACCGTACCCAGATTTGTAGGAATGTCAGGTAACTTAATCAGGTACAAAAGTCTACAGGTACCGGGCACCTCAGTTTCTTTAACCAATTATACACAGTTAATGCAATAAAACCCAATTTAGCAGAGTTTCAATTTATACATGCAAGAGGTTGGGGATCTCGGCAAAAAGGGGCGTGCTAAGAGATCACACAGTTTTCATTAAGCCAATATTTCGGTCCTAGATTGGGACCTTCTTCAGGGCAAGAACTGAAAAGGAGAACAAAACATATTCACTGATAGTGCTTGGGGCAATTTTAATTTAATGGTGTTGTAATTAAGTTGTTATTGTTAATAAAATTAATATAGAATAAGATATTAATCATAATAAAGTCAAAAACTCACATGAGTAGGGTGAAGTTGAGTTAGCCTGAATGGCCGTAGGTAGCTTATACATAAAAATGTTGGTTAATCTATAAAATATACACTATAACACAGTAGGTAAAATTTTACAAAAACCAGATTTAAAACAGGGATGTGATTGAGAACCTTGGATTAAATTTTGGCAGCATGTTCATATGGTATTAATTGTTTTGTGGAAATGGTTCATCCACATCAGGAATTTTTGTGATGTCCTTAATGGTGTCAATATTTAAATCAGTTTTAGTTGCAGTAGTTAAAATATCTCTTGGATAAATAACCAAAATCTCCCAATACATCACAAAAAAGCGTCTTCACAATTTTCCGACTAGCCACTAGTGCACTTAGGTTGTTAACAATTACAGTTTTTAGAGCAATAATAAACTGATGATATATGAGCTTGTATTATAAATTCCATGCTGTCTGATTAGTTCAAAGAGATTTTTAATGGGATTTTTATTTAAGTCTTGCAAATATAAATACTTAAAACCTTTTTTCGTAGTGATAAGTAATATCATTTTCATTTTTCAAAATTTTTATATTTTTTTACTTGTGGCAAGATATTTAAACAAAATTCTAAATGTAGCAAATCCTCACACAGTGCGCATCGAAACTGTTTTTCTTCACGGTAGAAGATCTAGGAACTATTGAGAAAATGGATGAGATTGTCCATTAATTCTACAAGCCCAGGCTACGACCTTTTATCGCAGCTACCATGGTATGGCGGAACTGACGAGCTGCAATACTAACTCTCATTTTTCATATATCAATCCGTAAAACTAAAATAATTTAGTTTAAATTTCACTAAACATCTGTACGTCTGTTTTGAAGAACATCAATTATACTAGCAGTTAGTTGACTATTTATTACAAAATAAAATAGACGTAGTGTATTATTAGTATGATATCTAGTAAAAAATCTCATGCCTCTTGACTTGTGGGAGCTTGATTACAAACTGTAGCTGAAATAATACAACTACCGTTTTGAAGTTCTACGATAACTTTAAGAATGAAATTTTTTAAAGTGTCAGACTTGACAGTAGAATTAGCAAGAAAGAAAACTACAGAAACTTTATAACTTTCACGCTACCTTATTATCATAAATATCAACGCATGATCTGTCATTGCTGAAGTTGTACCTAAGGGACCAAGATCTTCATAACCACTTATGTCTTTCATAATAAAGTCCAAAACTTAAAGACATTTAATCATTAAACCATCGTCTAGCACTGGGAGCTATATTGATATTTTCTAACTGACTATTTATAAATTCTCTACTTTGTTCATTTAAATTTTCTTCAACAAATTTGAATTTACACTCATACAAATTTTCAATTGCACAAAGATTTACATTTTGATTTCTCAACTTTTTTCGTGAATTTGGATAATTTTGAAACTGTAAACTTGATATATTATTTCTTACTAAGGTGTTAAACCAGATTTTGTAAGCCCAGCGATGCCTCAACGATTTTCTAAAAAAAAATTATCATCCAAATAATTTTTATCTATTATAGAGCAACTTGAACTGCATTTTTAAATTGCACTGGTTTCATAATCTGAGGAATCTTGAATTATATTTTGAGTAGATGGTCCTAGAACCACTTCCTCATCAGTCCAGATTTTAATATTATGACTTTTTTCAGCTTGGTATTCTCTTAAAGCATTATTATTATTTTCTTAGCTATTATTATATTCTACTTTTGCTCTAGATAAGTAATTTTAGCTTTAATATTTATTATTGTTACTGTCATTATGTGAGTATTCAGGAAATAATATTCGAGGCTTGATAATATTTGTATAATTGTATTTATAGCCCAATTGACAAAATAAAAGAAACATTGGAAAACAGCCCAATTTTAATAGTTAGGCTATGTGCAGTATTAAAATCATATGTGGAAAAATGATCTTGATAAACGTAGAAGATGGAACAATTTGAACTTGGACTTACCTGAAATGCATTTTTCCAATCTGGTAACGTGTAAATATTTTAGGGCAAATTTTTTACTTTGAAATTATGACAGTGTGGTTTTAAATAATAAGAATTTTTAAAAGAAAGAAAGTTACTTAAAAATTGTTTTCTTCTAATGACTGAAGAAGTTGCAGGAAGGCCATTATTGACAATTTTTTTTGTTAAAAATAACAAAAAATATCTCTGAAGCAGATATTCAGAAAATAATAGACAAAACATACAGGTGATCACCAAATTAAAAAAACATTTGTCTTTAATAAGGATACATATCTAACGTTGTTTCGGATATACTTACAAATGTTCTTCCTTCAGGCCATTTAAATAATTGATTATAAAGAAATGTGTATTAATAACGTAAAATTACTCTAATTATCATTGCCAATATTTTGAGTACCTGAACTATAATTAATATCTTTATTACTTAAAAAAATAGAAGAAGTTATGCTTTCAGTGACGTGAAGGAAAAAAGGCAATACATTACAGTACAAAACATATAATCAAAAATTTACAAATGCTTTTAAAATAATTTAGAAACAACGTGTATTGTATCAGACTGGATTTGGATATTGTGAAAACGCAAGTAAAAATTCTCTTGTACTTAATTTTCCAAAAAAAACTAATATTTACTTTCATTAGTTAATAAATTTCCGAAATTAAATCGGCTAATAATATTAACCACCTATAAACCATCCGATGAAAAACGCAAGTCATTAAATCGACCGTCCATCAGAATTAGGACATAAGTCGTATGTCAAAAAAATGAAAACTTATTTAAATCCCCTGTTTCCTCGGATTTCAGCCAAAGAGTAATAATAAAGAATACTATATCGAAGGACTATGATGTACAAAGAGATGGTTATAAGAAATTGCATTATACATGTGATTCGAAAGCTAAAAGTTTGAAATTACGTCAATTTTCTTCAGTTTCGGATTACCACCGACCATAAAAGATAACATTATTTCGTAGAAATAGGTATTAAGGAAAGGTAGCTATAGGGAGGAGCAATAAATATCTAGTCTAACAGCTGAAACTAGCTAATTTACTTCCTCCTTACTTCAAACTATATATGCCCCCTCGCCCATCCTCTCATAGATTTTCAGGCCATGTATTTATATTAAATGGTTATAATTAGAGGCAGTTCAAGATTAGAAAGGCAAAATAGTACACAAAATAGAGCGTCAATATATAAAAAAGTTGAAAAATTCCCGTAAAGAGCACTTTAGCTAAGCTTCAAATTAAACAGGTAAAGAAAATTGGCTACTTTAACTTAATTACTTTTGTAAATTGTGCTAAACAAAACGCTAGAATTTTACTATGTAATACAAACCAAATTAAGAAAGCCACCAAGAACCAGCAGCAAGAATTACCGAAAGAAAAATTATAGAACAGTGCAAATATACATTCATAAATATAATTAAATATTTGTTAATGTTATTTCCATAAAGATTAAAGGATAGTGAGTAATTCAGAATGTTTTTATTAACAAAAAAAATAGGTCTCGGTATTCTTAGCTATTTATATCATATTACCATATTATCATGACAGAATGATGGAAAAACATTATTTCCGAGTTCTTACAATCAAAAAAACAATGTAATTCTAATAAGTTACTTACACTTTTGAGGCTGAAGATGTTTTAATCAGTGTTATAGAATACATTTTGGCGCTACAGAGGAAATTTTATGTTCTCGTGATAATAGATACTATTAGAAAAGAGAAGCCGACAGGTATTTTCACTCGAATGGAAAAATTCCTAGTTAATAAATAAAAAAAATCTATTAACGTATAATCAAAATAAATAACTAAGTTGGGAATGTGGAATCTTTGGCACAATGATACTACTCAGTATATATCACCACTACACCAAACACTTTATTTTTGCACTCGACGCGCGTTTCACTAACCATGTTAGCTTCATCAGTCAATCATCACTCCTGATGAAGCTAACATGGTTAGCGAAACGCGCGTCGAGTGCAAAAATAAAGTGTTTGGTGTAGTGGTGATATATACTGAGTAAAATAAATAATACAATATAATAAGAAATTTATAAATTTTCTAGGATTTTATGTTGGGAATGTGGAATCTTTGGCACGATGATACTGCTTACTATATGTTACCCCTACACCACACAAATTTTTGCACTCGACGTACATTTTGCTAACCATCATAGCTCCATCAGGAGCGTTGATTGACTATTTCTAAGATTTACAATTGAGAATCAAACACAAAAACTAGACCCTACTAAGCTGCAACCTCTTCTGAATTTGTCAGTTCTGGGCGGTAAAGTCAAATTCAAAAGTTTCAAACGAGATCCAGAAATAGGAAAATCTAAAGACACTATTAATAAAACAGTCCTACATGGAGAATTTAACGAATCAGAGTTTTATATTGACATTACTTTAGTAATGGTAAAGTCAAATTCAAAAGTTTCAAACGAGATCCAGAAATAGGAAAATCTAAAGACACTATTAATAAAACAGTCCTACATGGAGAATTTAACGAATCAGAGTTTTATATTGACATTACTTTAGTAGTAATGGTAGTAGTTATGAAAAGCTCCAACGCCTAGCAAATGAACTTGAGACATCCTTTTTGCCAACCCTCGAATATGTTGAGTATGTCTTTCCAAGTCACGATATAATATCCTTGACATACCTGCACAATAAGTTCCAATACCAGAATACTATTTCGAGCAGCTATCGATTTATTCCGTGAGAGCTGCCCTAATTTGCTATTTGGATAGGCCCAAAGCTGGTTCGGTAACCTGAAAAGGATTTTTGGATCCGAGTCTGACGAGTTTTTCCCCTGTATCATTGCCTGATAAACAAGGTCCATATCGGATTAGGTCGCTTTCGTCCTAAATAGCTCATCCAGGGTATCTCTGTACTCACGTATAAGTGGTGAGTTATTCAGGGCTCAATAATTGCCTTGAGTTTCGCTTAACTAACTGGATAGATATATACCTCGTCACACATTACCGACTCCTTGGTTATTATTACCTTAAGATAGTCTGGAAGACAGTTCTGCAATATATGAAATTCCTAGCATTTTGAATCTAAAAACGAAGAAACTAAACTACTCAGAGATTTGAAGACAAGAAGGTCTCTATCAGTTTTGTGGAATCTCATTTGGCGTAACAAATGGAGTGTCATGTTAACACGGAGTATTGAATACTTTTATTTCCAACAAAAAATCGATTATTTTTGCTTACCTTGATGATGATGATTATAATAAATAGAAAGCATGATTAAAATATATAATTCAGCATAAAACCATAAAACCGGGACCGGATAGGTTTCGTTTTTTTCTCAAATTACAAGTTCTAGATAAGAGACTGCACTTCACCCCTGTAATTAAAACGTATTCTTACTACTCAGACTGGATACTTATTTATTCCGGCACAAAATATAAAGGGCTTTTCCTACCTGTAACAAAACATAAATACTTTTAAACGGTAGTGATCGAGCACTCAATCGTTCTTTTACCTATTTTTAGATATGGCTAGCCCCACAACGTCTATATTAGATCATTACTACTTTTGATATGCCAGCATGCATACATTAAAATCGTGAAAGCCCCTTTGAGTCTCGCAAATTATTATAAAAAACTACACACACAATATTATAAAAAAACGACACCAGATGTTCAAATTTACCAGTAATCAACATGTTAATAAAATTCTCTGTTTGTTAAGAAAATGGCTTAATTGTGTACAAGTAACACTTTAAAAACTTGCCCTATAAAGTACTCTACTAACTAAACTAAAGTACTAAGTTGGGAATGTGGAATTTTTTGCACAATGATACTACTCTGTATATATCACCACTACACCAAACACTTTATTTTTGCACTCGACGCACGTTTCACTAACCATGTTAGCTTCATCAGGAGCGATGATTGACAGTCAATCATCGCTCCTGATGAAGCTAACACGGTTAGCGAAACGCGCGTCGAGTGCAAAAATAAAGTGTTTGGTGTAGTGGTGATATATACTGAGTAGTAAACTAAAGTAGCTTTAACGATGGATTTACCAGTATAAAGAAATTCGTTGTTTACAAGAACTCAATTTTTTGGGTCCAATTTGAATGTTCTTTTTTTATAAAATACTCTTAGTAAGACCATACGCAGACATTGATGTAGCTTTTTTTCATTTTTAAGTTCTTTATATCGAGTTAATAATTTTTTTAAGAATAAAAATCAAAATCTAAAAATTTAGATCAGATGAAAGGAGTTCTATTAAAAAATTATAAATACTCACTTTTTATTTTCTAAAATATATCAATATGTAAGGAAATTCACAGAAATTCCAAAACTTATAATCCCATCTCCCTCTACGAGTAGGTTATTTGAAGGAATGCCGCCTTCTCTTCCTCCTCTTCGCAATACATATGCATAAAGTCTCCTCTTTTCAACATATAATCATAATGCCTCCTCCTCCCAATCTTTCCAATAAATAAAAATAAAAAAAAAAAAACGAAGAAAACCGAAAAAAAAATGGAAAAAAGCAAAAGACGGTTGAAGACGAATATATTTCAATTCAATTCATTTTCAGTATTAACCATGGATTTGCTGAAGTTAGATATATTCGTCGACATTCAGAGATATAATTTAACTTTTGGTTATGCCGTAGAAAAGTTAGCAATGATAGTATTCGCGCAAATAATCTATTTAAACCAAGTTTTACAAGAAACATGTTATCTGCAGAAGATCAAAAAATAGCTATTTGGTCAGAATTGTACCATGATTTAGAATGGGTTGAAATATTTTAAAAGATGTATTAAAGGTTTACCGATTCCCTTAAAAAAATTATGTGAGGAAAGGAAAAGGTGATTTTGTAACAAAAATCTTGGATAAGGATAAAGCGCATGCCGATTAAATTAGAACCCAAATTGAGTCGGTATAAGAAGATTTCTGAATGCTACTTTCATAAAAAAATATTAATTCATAGTATTACGCATTAGTAAATGTTAAATTATTGCATAATTATAGAAAATGTTGAAAATAAAAATACAATTCAGTAAAGATCTGTTTACATAACATTCTCTAGCACAGATACCTTAAAATAGCATCAAAATGTAGAAATTTAAGCCTTATGCTTATAAGGGTTTTGTGGCAGAAACCCATTTATTCTTATATTTCTAGATTTAACAAACTCAAAATAGTTAATTTAAAATATATTCAGTCATTCATTAGACGTTCATATTCATCTTAATCCTAAACTTCAACTTCTGAAAAAATTCCCAACAATCCATTCTTCTTCTTGTTGTGTGTTCAGAGGGCAATAATCTTCTTCTTCAGAACCCCAGTTCAACCAGGATTCTCTTCCAATATGAAATAGAGGTATAAAACTTTCTGGGACCAGCGTTATGCTAGGCCAACCAATCGAATAGTCAATTGTGTATCTTGGCTCTTCATAATCTTGACCTTCATATTCATGTTCATCCTGATCTTGGTCTTAATATTGATCTTTATCTTCATATTAGTAAGTCAATATTTTCGTCTTCTAAATGAATTATTGGTTGATTTGAAGCTGGTTGTTATCCTTCTTCTATGGTGTTCACTGCTAGAGGCGCAGCACTAAACAAGTAAAAATTAGTGACCATAATTAAATGATTTTGGTTAATTTTAACGAATTAATTTCTACCGAAGTTGAGAAACCGAATGAAATAAACTAAACCATGAACTTGGCTTATATTATAATCCATCGACCATTAGGGAGCAGGAAAGAAAAGAGGTAAACTGCAAAAAGAATAAATAAAATGAAAATAAAAAATAAACTAAAATAGCAAAAAAATATATATATTTTTACATCTCTTATATATAAATATATCTCTCATACACATATATTAAAAAGAAAATTGCCCTCGAGTTAAATGATTTTAAACTCCCCCCCCCCCCCCACCAATACAGTTAGTTCTTAGCATTGATACTAATCTATAAGGCCTGATTTCACCATTCTAGGCTAAGTCATCTTTCCGCACACTGAGAAATCCGCAATAATACGTTGTATTATGGTATTAATTTTTCCTCATCAACAAGTTGAAGATAGTGTTTGTTATATTGGTCGAAAGGTGAATTTACTACAAAATTCGACAAATTTAAAGGGAGAAAGACTTGACTTTTTCATCAACTAATAATTATAACTTTATTTCTGATATTGACAAAATTATTAGTGATAAGTTACAGAAAGTTCATATTTGTAAGTTAGAACTCGTTTTTTTTTTATTTCGAGCAACTTTTCAAATTTGCAAAACAAAATTTCTGTTTCTGATCACAACGATAACTTTGACAAAATTGTAAAAGTGTAAGTAATTGGAAGATCAAATATTTGATATAAATCGGACCAAGCAAATAAAATTTTTTTCTTTCTTAAGATGACGAAAGCAATGATATTGACAAAATGGCAAGAGATAAGTTATTGAAAGATCAAATTTGCAACCAATAACCTATTACTTATAACTTAAACAAGTCTACAAACTTGCTTTCTGAACCTAAATTCAAATAAGTTTTTTCCAACAAAACAAAAATGTAAAACATATGTTAACAAATGTTAAGAAAAATAATTATAAAAATCATACTTGATGAGAAAAGAACATTATGGAGTATCCAAACTAAATCAAAAATTACCCGCTAAGCGTACAAGTAGAAAATAATTTTGAATTATTTGGATTCTGTGTAAATTCTGTTAATGAAAATCACAGTCTAAAATTTTTAACACACAATTTAAAACTTGCAGCAGTTCAGATATTCTCGATATAATTAAAGAAATTAGTGAAATTATAGATAAAAAACTCTGGTAATTAAATTTTATTTTTAAGTTTTAAGTAGACAGCTTTGTAGATTACAATATATATCGTATAATTCTTCTAGCTTTTTGCTGTATGAATATATGATGCTAACATTTCACAAATCATCCTACTAATTGTTTCAGAGTTTGTTCCCAGAACCGGAATTTTATTTTTTATTTTCATTTCTAATTTTTTATTTTCGTTTCTAAATGTTCATTTTCTTCTTTAAGTATTCATTTTTATTTCTAAATTTCAAAAGATTTAATAACTATCTTTGGTTGCGGGCTGGATTTTGGTAAAATTACTACATTTGAAGCTTCATCTTATATTCCCCTACCCAGTGAAACTGAACTGAAATATGCTCTTGGAAACATATGAAGCAATGACAATTTTGCTTCTTCAGATCAATTTTAAAAGCATTACACTCACCAAACGAATTGTAATATGAAATGTCATCATATCAACATTTTTCTATAATATGGGATATGTCAGATAATGAAATACCTTTCAAAATCAACTATATACCCAAATTTGAAATTCATATTAATATATCCAATATTCAAGAAATAAATAAAATCGTCATACTAATTTACTATCAATTAGAGATAATGAAAGTAATTTTCATTATTGTTACAAGTATATTTATGATTTATCTAGATTAGTGTTAAGTCAATTCTCTAAAGATCATGGGAACAACGCAACTGAACACTTTGGAGAATCTCGAGCGGTTGCTCTTGACATATCCAAGGCATTCGACTGTGTTTGGCACGATGGACTGTTGGCTAAGCTACGCTCTTGTGGTATGTCTGAAAAATTCTGTTTGTGGCTCTCATGTTTTCTCAGTGAGCGTTCTTTACGAGTAGCGGTCGACGGATTTCTTTCTAACACCTTCACTATCAACGCCGGTGTGCCCCAAGGCTCCATACTATTTCCTACTCTCTTTCTCATTTACATTAACGATCTGCTGGAAAAGACTGGAAATCTAATCTACAGCTTTGCAGATGACAGTACGCTTACCTCTTCATTCACTTTGAATGCTCGGACATCTGCTGCTCAGGCGAGTGTCCGTAGACAGCGGGAAGTTGTTCAACTTAACAAAGACCTGAAAGAAATTCTATCTTGGGGTGACAGTAACCAAGTGGAATTTAACGCTACAAAAACCCAGGCGGCAGTTTTTTCTAAAAAAGTTAACGTTGCTGAATCCGACATAGTTATGGCGGGGCACTCTATTCCTCTAACATCGTCACTCAATTTGTTGGGCATTAATTTGGGAGCAAATATGTCCTGGCATGAGCATGTTGCAGGCATAGCAAGGAGAGCTTCTCAAAAGTTGAGAATATTATTCGGAACCAGAAAGCTTTACACTCCACAACAACTGTTAATTCTTTACAAAGCTCAAATTAGACCAACTATGGAATACTGCTCTCATGTTTGGGGCTCCGCTCCCAAACATACACTGCATTTGTTGGATTCTGTTCAGAGAAGAGCTGTTTGTCTAATTGGAGACCCGGAACTGACCGGCGGCCTTGATTCGCTGGAACATCGAAGAACGGTTGGCGACTTGAGCCTATTCTACAAGTATTTCCATGGGAAGTGTTCGGAGGATGTGGCCCGTTTAATTTCTTCCAGAGCGGTGCATGTTAGAAATACATGTCGCGCCGATACTTCACATCTGTATGAGGTACAGCTTGTTATTCCTCGTACAACGCTTTTCAAGCAGGTGTTTCCCACCGAAGTACAATTTACAGCGATTCAAGAGCAACGTGAATCGCTTTTTCCGCAAACGTGCCGCTCTTGTAGCGCTTTAGGGACCTTCCTGCAGCACGTATGCTAGACCCATAAAAAAAATAATGGGAAAAAATTTCTTTATAATGCATGTTTAAAAGATTTCGCAAACAATGATGATTTAATGAGATATAACACTTACGATTGTGAACATGTTAGAAATAATTTACCATAAGAAAAATTAATAAATTTGACAATTTGGTACCTGGAAATACTTTAAAATTTACCAATTTTCAAAAACAAATGGAAATTCATATTGTTATTTATGCGAATTTCGAATGTATTCTTAAATCACAAAATAATGAGGTAAAGGATATTGCCCTAATAGTTCTTATACTCTTAAACAATATAAATACATTCTATATTTGTTTGCTCATTATATAAAATATTCTTTTGGTTATAATGCTTATAAATATGAAATCTATAGGGACATTAAGGGACAACACTACTTTCGACGCCCAAAAAATAGCTGATTTTTGATAATTTTTTTTGAAAAACTGTACGTCAGAATGAAAATTGTTATGAAGGTATTTGTTACATTAATACAGTTTTTATTTAAAAAGAGAAACAAAATGGCTGCCCTGGAGCTGTGGCTACATGGCAATGCTAAAAACATAGGCCGTCGCGGCTTGTAGCACAAGTGCTCTCGAAATCAACCTGGAATTTTGTTTCTATTAATCTACATTAAATTTGCAAGGGAAGTACATATGATGATTAAAAAATATTCATATTTGTCAAGATGGCAAACATGCAAAAAATGGGTGCAATTTTTCGTAAAAAAATTGGACTTTGCACATTGTTGAAAAATACAAATTTTAGATCAATTATAATATTCTTATGTATTCCTCTAGAGAAAAGTGTTGAAATAATATGATTAAAATTTAAACATAATCCGATGAAAATTATTAAAGGTATGCTGCAAGCCAATTTCAAAAACATGGTTTCGAGAAAAACGCGTTGAAAGTTTTCAGTTACGATTTTTTTATGTTCCAAGTTCAAAAACTGGCTAAATCGATATTCCGAAATAAAATTTCGGAATATGGTTTGTTACTTGATTGGTCACTATAACAGAAAGTTGAGAAATTTGCACATGCAAAATGACAAACAAAGATCCCATGAACGCTATATTCCATGCCTTTCCTCCTACGACTATAGTTTCTGAACCTATACTCTTCATCGCGTAGGCTTAAGGCAACGGTATCGATCGTGAAGATCCGAGTACCGTGGAGAGTCAAGTTAGAATGACTCTCGCTGGCTTATAGCAATCATGGTACCTTAAATAAACGAGATACTACTGCTCAACTATATAAAACCTAACATTGTTAGGAAGGATAAACTAAATCGATATTCCGAAATAAAAATTTCGGAATATGGTTACCATATGGTAATATATTCCGAAATTTTTATTTCGGAACATCGATTTAGTTTATCCTTCCTAACAATGTTAGGTTTTATATAGTTGAGCAGTTTTTCGAAGTTCGAAAATCTCAACAGATGGCGCAAGGGTCTGTATCTTGTCCAACGAGTAGTATCTCGTTTATTAAAGATGCCATGATTGCTATAAGCCAGCGAGAGTCATTCCAACTTGACTCTCCACGGTACTCGGATCTTCACGATCGATACCGTTGCCTTAAGCCTACCTGATGAAGAGTATAGGCTCAGAAACTATAGTCGTAGGAGGAAAGGAATGGAATATAGCATTCATGGGATCTTTGTTGGTCATTTTACATGTGCAAATTTCTAGACTTTTAAAAACTGGCACTTTACATCTAATCAGGATCTAATATCACAAATATGTCCATCTAAATTGAGGTTAGCTTCATCTTTCTGTTCCTTCTGGCGTTCATTCGTGCTTCTTTACCTGCTGGTGTTAAACTGCGGTCAAACAGAGTAAGTCTTGTGAAGCCACGCTCTCATTAGAGCCGTTTTAAAGCCTAGATACACTCTTTATAAAATTGTCTCAAAAGTATGTTTATAAATTTTTGCCATCCATAAAACTAGTTTGACACTATTCTGTAGAGTTCAAACTTTTGCTTAAAATAAAAAAAAATACATTTTTTCAAAGTTCTTAACTAGTCTTACCCCTTAATAGCAATTAAGAATTTTATTAAATTAACAGAAAGAGATATATATCACATATAGAATAAATACTTAAAAATAAATAAACTACTGACCAAATTAAATGAGTTCGATAGGTTATACCACAATTATATAAATAAATATCACATTAGTAACAAAATTACCATAGATGAAAGTGATAAAATTGCTGACCAGAGTCAGTTAATAGATCTTTGTCGAGAATCGGCACATATTAAAAGCAAGTTGAATTTCAAAATACTCAATTTTATTCCGGTTATATTAGACAGCCTAAAAAATTATAATCAAAAATTTATGTCAACATAAGGAACAACTAAATGTAATAGCACAAAATAGAGAAAAGTATATTTCAGGAACAGTTCTCTATACGATTTGTAGATTCATTTCAATTTTTACCATATCTTTTACCAAAATTAACTAAAAGTTTAATATTATCTAAAATTAGTAATTTTTTTTAATGAAAAGGAAAAGTTTAATTTGATATGTAAAAACTTCCTTTATTAAAAATGATACAAAGTTAAAGGAAGATGTGTTACCAGGAATAGAACAATTTTATAACGAACTAATAGATGAACATACCAGTGAAGATTAATATAAAAGGGCTCAAGCGTATGGAACGTGTTTGTTTGCAAATCATTACGAGAATATTCAGATATTTATTTAAAATAGGTTGCTTTTGACAGATATTTTCCAAAACTTCAGACAAACCTGTCTGAACCTATGAACTAGATTTAGCACATTTTTAAACATATCTAGGATTAAGTTTTGATGCGTGTTTAAAGGATACTGGAGCAGAATTGGAACTATTAACTGATCCAGATATGATACCTTTTTATGTAATGTCTCAATATCTTCCATAAAAGATTTTATCTGGCTCTCACAAAAAAAAAAATGACAACTTTATTATCACAACTATATATATATATATATATATATATATATATATATATATATATATATATATATATATATGTATATATATATATATATATATATATATATATATATATATATATATATATATATATATATATATATATATACGAAAAAGGTTATGTTTTAAAAGTTGACTTAATGTATCCCATTGTTCTGTGTAAATTTCACAATAAGTTTTATTTTTGTCCTGAAAGATATAAAGTAACTAATTAGAAATATGTAATATTAATTTCAAATTTGATACATACAACAAAATGGATTTAGACTCAAAATGAAGAAGAAGTTACAGAGCTATCAAGATGTTTTTCTCAGCCATTTTTATTCATTTAATGTAACAAAACTCCTCTTAAATATGATAACAAAAAAATATATTTTGAAAAATACAATCAGTGTCAGTAGTGTATTTGTGGGAATGCAGGGAGGAGGAGGAGGAGGAGGCAAAATTTTGCCTCCGAGAGGCGAAAATGTCGCCTCTCGGAGACACTCCGAGAGGTGAAATGATTGCTTCCGAGAGTTAAAATTTTGCCTCCTCCTCAACATTCCCACAAATTCTAATAAAAATAAATTTGCATATAAGTGGAAGGGGTAAGAATTTCATGATATAAGAAAGTCCAGAACGATTAGCTTATTCAGTTCTCTTCAATAACACGTGTAAATAATGTCTGCAGAAGAAGAAGAATCTTGCAGTGAATTAGAAAAACAAATTCTACACTTGTATTTTACATTTTGTGATTTGGCTGAGGAACAGGTTTTTTAAGCTAGACATAGCTCTCAAGAAAAAGCCCGTTTTTATAATAATATAGTTGATATTTATTCAAAAGGGATAGATGCTTGTATAAAATATTTCAAAAATGAAGACGTTTTAGAATTCATAAAGGAGTTGGAAAAAAGTGGTTTCCATAAAGAAATTACACATTTGAAAGGTTATATAGAAGATCCAACAACATTAAATTACATCCGTGAAGTTGAAAGAGAACAATTTCGTGCTGAGATGATAGAGTTATTTTCTGATAATGGAGGAATTAGTTAAGGAGATATATGAAGAGTGTATTATGTCAGAGGCTTGTTCCCATTATTATCGAGATATAGGAGGAGATCATGAAGCACAAGATTGGTCAATATATTTTGAACTAACAGATCATATTAAACTTTGTCGAAATGCTACTAATTCATGTATTTTTTACTTGAAAACAAAAGACTTAAAAAAATTATTGTTAGAGTTTAGATTGTTAGAATTATATGAATATATTAGATTAATTGAACAATATTTAGAAAAAGAAAATGTAACAATGTAACAATGTATATTAGAAATTAAACAATATTTATTTCATATTTAGGTTGTTTTATTCATTCATAAAAAAATTGTCATACAAAAAAAATAAATTTGATAAAGCACGTATAGATTTTGACTTTGAGTGATAAAAACATTTTGGTGTTAAAGCTCTAATAGAGGGTTCATTATCTATTTCAATTATAGGACTGGATGAATATTTCTTAAGGTATTCTGCTTTTTCATTTCCTTTAACATAAATAAATTGGACATCCTTAGTAAGTTTCTTCATAATGTCAGCAAAACAATGAAGAGGGGTGTATCCTTCATTCCAGTTAATGCAGTGATGACATTTCATCAACCAAACGGCTTGTTTATGTAATTCTGGAGAAAGTAAATTTAATGCAAATGGTTGTTTAAATATAAAGTGGCTTATTCTATTGCCATCATAACCTGCTAATTCTTTAGGTATAAATTTATTTTTTTCATCTTTGAATCCTTGTATGTCCAGAATTAGTCTCACACTCATAATTTTAAAAATCTTAATTAATTTTTAAATCCGAAAAAATTTTGAACATAAAAGTTTTTTCGGAATAATCGTCTATTTGTTTCTTCAACGCTTCTAAATCCTTAACGAAAGAGTGTAATCTTTGTTGAAATTGTAAAATTTTAACGTCTTCGGAAATAACTGGATGGGTTGAAGACATAATCAAAACTGATTTATTTTTATATTATATGTATAATAAATATTTTAATTTTCAGTTGGTGGAGGGGTTAAGTTCAAAGTTGTTTGACTATTTTCGTTAAAGGATTATAGCTAAATATTTTATCATGTATTATAAGACAATATGCTGTTGTTTTAGCTGAAATTTTTTCCTTTGTTTCGAATTCAATTCTTAAAGTCACCGGACCATTCTGAAGTAAATCTCTTTGATGTGAACAGTTAATATAAACAATAAGCGCACGTTCCTTAAATTCCATGGGATTAAAAATTGGTTCTGTTGGCAGATTATAATATAACTGACGAAATTCAGAAAACATTTCATATAATGTAGCAAACTTGTTATTATTAAAATCAAGTTGAAGATCGTTATAAGGATATCTTTCCGAATTTAAAAACAGATTTATATTTCTTAGTTCACAATGATCAAATTTACTCATATCAGATTTTATGTTTCCTCGTCTATTGGTTTGGAAAGCAACTAAAACATGACGCGGTGTTTCAACCTTAGTTGAACTTTTTACAGGCCAGTTGTGTCTTGTAGTTTCCAATAGTTCTGGATATTCAACCAATTCCCAACTTCGGAAAGTAATAAGTATATCATTATTTTTGTCGATAAGTTTCGTAAGTGCCAGTTCTTGCGGGATGGCTACGGTAAGATGAGGTACACGCCAACATAGCTTTGTTATTGTAATTTTGGGTTTTTCATCCTCTGTAGTTGATACTAGAGCATTAGTATCATCATTACTCCTTATTAAAATAAGTTCTTGTTGTGAATTCAAAATGATTTTATTATAATCTTCAAAAAATCCTGAGTACATCTTTAAAGGAATACATAGAGAAACATTTCCTTTATCATCGGTCATAATTTTTTCTCCTGTTTTCATATTTGGATACCACCCGGCATTTTCTAATTTTGTGCTTTCATTTTTATTGTAAGATATATAACCCTTAAGTGTTGAAGTTGTACCAACATCTCGAACAGAATCGATAGTGACACCATTTAAAATATAACGAAGCTCTTTAAATAAGAATGCAGGAGCATTATTGATTAAAACCGTGTTCGTTAGGGGAGTTTTACCATCCTCTTTCGTAACTTGTAGTTCTAAATAAATCTCACTCTTGCATGGCAATGGATATTTGCCAGTTTGTTGCAAAGAAATTCTTATTTCATCATTTGATCCTAATTTTGTAGGATTAAAAGGATCAAAAGAAAGTACTTCCCAACTTAAAATGAATTCATCAAATAAAATGTTTTCTTTTACGTTAAGATATTCCATTACTGTTTTAGTTTAAAACCCAAACTTTTCAGAAATTGTCTATTAGAAGGTGTTATCCTTTGTGTGTTTGATTTATTACTAAATAAAATATGTTTGTCTTTTTTCTTTTTAAGCTTTTTTATATTAGACTTAGTAAGCATATTAATGTTGGATGGTTTTTTGTGATAGAGGATTACCATTGTTCATGAATTTTTTTAAGATGTAGCCTTAACGTTAGTACTTCTCCTCTAAAATTAACAAGTTCACCTTCTTGATCTATTATTTTAATAGTAATTTTATCTATGGTTTTTACGGTTACTGGAAAATATATGACGTTTTGTGGTAATTCTATTATTTTAAAACCGGGAGCAACATTGGGAAAAAATTGATGTATTATATGAACAGGTTTACCGTTAAGATATGAACCTTCAGCAATACTACAATCAATATTTATAGAATTTATTTTAATAATCTCCGCAGGATTGTCTGATATATGTTCTACATTCGGCTCTAATCTTTTATGTGTAAAATCTAATAATTTACCAATTGTTGCCTCATTAAATATTACACCCACTGACGACACAAGATGTGTGTGTAAAGTGTTATTATTTGCGAACATGTTAAATTGAATACCTCTTTTACTACACTTATCACGTATATATTTATTTAGATCATCCAATTCATAGCTTCCTTCAGGTATCAAAAATACATAATTATTATCAAAAATCATTCTATTATTAAACGCGTGGTATTGCATTAAATGTTTCAAAATTTACTAGTCCAACAACATACTCGGCATCTTCTTCTAGATATATAGCAGGATTAAATTCTACCGTTAAACTAGGAGAATTACCAGTAATAACCAAACTATATGACATATCCCTTTAATATTCTTGTAGAGACTGAAGTAAGATTATTAATTATATGTTATTATAAAGAAATTTTAAACAAAGTTGACCACAATTTGTTTGGTTAAAAGTTTGATGTTTGTTATAATTGTATGTTATAATATTTTTATTATTGTCACTATAAAAATATGAATTTAACTCAGATGGGGGGCGTAAATTACCATAACTATCAAAGTAAAAATTATTTTTTTCCTTTTTTTTATATATGCTGTCCAATGAGTACCTTTACCACTATAGCTATCCAGATTAACAATGCCACATTCATGTGTCTGAATCCTTTTAGGTAATTTATTCCTCATAAATACACCTCGAAAATATGGAATTTGTAAAAATTTGGCATACTTTATTAGATCATAATTTGTAAGCGGATTCCGAGGTATATAATTTAGCAGTTTTTTGAATATGGTTTTAAAAATAATCCGCATCCTGTTTTATAAGGTTTTAGAAACAAACCACTTCCTCTTTTTCCAATTGCAATAGATTCCATCATTTGATTATGTCGTTTAGCTTCAGATAATTTTTCTTTGGCTGATCTCGCATCATTTACAGCTTTTGCAATACCAGCAGCTCCTCCTCCAAGTGCACCCAAAGCAGACAAACCAGCAAATATGGGTATAAGAGGTAAAAATCCCCCTGTCTTGGGAATGGGTATTACCCTTGTCTTAAAATTTACACGCTTCCCTCTCTTTCCTATTGACTTAAGAGCTGTTTTGATACTATCATTTAAACTTTGAAATTGTTTTCCCATAATTCCCTTTCTAGCTTTCGATATAGCTTTAGATAATGACATTCCTCGTCCTGCCGATATTTTTTTTTTGTGTTGTTTTTCTCTTTTTTTTAAGTCCCATTCCTAATTTTCTCTTTACTTTCATTGCTGTTGCGATTCCTAGAGCAGAAGCTTTTTTCTCCAAAACTTGAATCAGCAGCTTTCAACCTCTCCAAAGCCTTTTCAGATAATAATTTATCCGCAGAATGTCTCATATTTATATCATTCGATTGGGAGTAAGAAATGTCATGCTCTTTGCAGGCTTCGTCTAATGGATTAATTCCTTTATCACCCCTTGTAAGTCTTTTTTCTAAATTTGTCCCCGGCCCACAAAAATTATAACCCGATAAGTGTAGTTCAAGTGGTAATTTATTTATTAAAGTGTTTAAAAAACCATCTCCTCTTTTTTCGCGTTTTGTTTTGAAAACATGTTGTTTACGATGTGATTTAAACATTATATATTACGAAGGTGTTGACACAAATGACTAGTGTTGTCGAAAAAGTCAAATATATATGATGAGAATTGAAAAACATTTTCTTTAAAAATTAAAAATCGCGATTCTTTATCAAATAATTTTAGAAAACATGGAAAATTGTTTGAAGGAAACAGTAAAAGAGGATTAATAGTAGGTCCTTCGGGATGTGGTAAAACCAATGTCATAATAAGCCTAATTGAAGATCCTAATGGTTTACGTTTTGAGAATTTATATATTTATTCTAAGTCTTTATATCAACCTAAATATGAATATTTAAAGACACTTTTTAAACCTTTAAAAGAAATTGGTTTCTCAACGTCAGACAGTGAAGAAAATATTATTTCACCACAAGACATAAAATCAAACTCTGTAGTAATATTTGATGACATAGTTTGTTGTAACCAGACCATAGTAAAGGATTATTTTTGTTTCGGAAGACATAAGAATACTGATTGTTTTTATTTATGTCAAACATACTCATCTATTCCGAAACAGTTGATACGAGATAATGCAAATTTAATTATTATATTTCAGCAAGACAACACAAATTTAAAACATATTTATGATGATCATGTTAATGTCGATATGTCGTTTAATAAATTTAAAGAATTCTGTTTATTATGTTGGAAAGATAAATTTGGATTTCTAGTAATAGACAAAGATTCTAATATTATGATGGGTAGGTATAGAAAAGGATTCGATTCGTATATTTATTTATAAAAATAGATTAAAACTTGGCAACATTTCAATTATGAATGAACAATTGGCGAGAGAACTTGTTAAATCAAGAAAGGCTGTTAAACAAAAATATCAAAGTTTAAAAAATGCTGAATTTGAGACTCAAGCTAAACTGGAAGAAACATATAAACCAATTACAGAACCACTACAAAAACTAGTGTCAACACTTGGGAAAAGTGAACTAAGAGATATTAGTGAAGAGTTTCAATCTCCAATTAAAAAATTTTATGAATCATCAACACCGCCAAAACATTCGTTCTCTGACATATCAACATCAGGGAGAAATATCTTTGCTAGCACATCAACTCCACAAAAGGGCAAAAAAAAAACGGGAAAAACTCCAAATTTTCCATATGAAACTCCATCATTTTTTCATAGCGATCTAACTACAACTCAAGGACCATCTTTCCTTCGAACAAGCACTGTAGCAGAAACAACAAAATCTTCACAAGGATCTGAGACAACACCTCACAATCTCTCTGATATATTAGAACCAACTAAACAAACAATAAATACTTTCATTAATTCAGAAGCATACACTACTTGGTTGGATCAATTTGATAATCTTCCTCGTCAGTATACTGATGGTGGTGTAAGGGACACAGAACACAAATTCGATCATCAATACAGAATAATTCACGATTATGAAAGTGAAAAATTTTATCTGGGTTTAACACAAGTACCTGTTCAGATTATTGGTAAAGATATACAAGTGGTTGGAGTAAAATATCCTGGAACAACCGGATTATATGAATTGTTATTTAAAAAAGAACCTAGAGGCTACACTCAAAGAGATCTCGATAATTATATGGATATTTTAAAAAGAACTAACGCATATCGTAGAAATTACAATCCTGATGAGCAGGTTCAAGGAAACGCTTCTCACAAGTATATTACAATAATAGGACCATATTTACAAAGAAAAGGCATCACAAAAACTAGAACTATTAATCCCCTTCAGAATTTGTTTCAAGGTGTGCTTGCAACTAATCCTAGACAAACCAGATCTAATAAACCAACCACACAAGGTGGTAGTTTAAGTTTAAAAATTAATAAACCTAATACAGACTACGTATATTGGAATGATGTTAATGAATTGGTTGATAGATTGCGTTTATTAGTATCATCTATGTTTGCAGGTCACACGGGACACTATAATGAAATTATTTCTATTATAGAAGAACTCAAAGAAGCTGATGTTATCATATAAATTCATGTTTCAGAATAATTAATGCATTTATAACATGGCGGTTAATAAGTTTGGATCTCACAGTTCAAAACATTACATTTACTCTTTTATTCCTTCTATTGAAAAATCAATAAGTTAAATATTGAAAGTAAAATATTTAAAGATTTTAAGAGTGATACAAAATATGTTGAAAACAAAATAATTGAAAATTTGCAATCCGATTTAAAAACAGACGTCAAAAATCTTGATAAAAGAGTTAGCGACAATAATGAGGATATACAGAACGTTGCAAAAAAGATGAAAATATTCGAAGATAAAATTATTCCGGAACATCTAGACCAAATTATAAAAATTTCAAAACATGAAGACGACATAAAAATAATTAAACAGAAATATGAGGCGTTGGATAGTTCAGGACAAGAACTGAAAAATGAAATAATTAGGGTTACATCAGAAAAAGTAGAAAATGATGTTAATAAAAATATGGTTAAGAAATTTCAAACTTTTACTGATTTGCTCAATAATAGAGTTTCACAGGAAGTTGAAAATTTTACGAAGGTGCATGATGATATGAATAAAAATATTGAGAAAGTTGATAGATCTTTAAAACTTCATTTTATTGTTCATAAAAATGATACTGAAAATATTAAGTCGTTGGAACAAAAAATTAACGAAACTTATAAAAAAACAAATGATGATTTCTCAAAAAAAAATAATATTGTTGACGGAACAAATCAGAAATATAGAGAAAATTTCAAATAACCAACAATTTGATAATATCACAAAAAATAGTGAAAAAATTGAAGAAGTTTTGACAAAATTACATAATTTAGAATCAGAATATAAAACCAATGTAGATGGGAAAGTTTCAACAGAGATACAAAATTTAAATGTGAAATTGCAAACTTATAGTTGAGGAACGCAAAAAAGAAAATTTGGATATTGAAAAAATCGATGATATATTAAACCAGTTAAAAAATCTTGAAAAAGAATTGAAAGCTAGAATAGAGGAGGAAATATCGACAATAAAAAATGATCTGGTAGAAACAATAACCAATATTGTAACCAATGCAGACGAAAAGTTTAAAGATTTTGAAAATAAAATCAAAGAACTTGACAAGGCTGTTAAAGATCTTATAGACTATAAGTTCAAGGAATTTGACAAAACAAATAAAGATGAGTTCGCTGGTATGAAATCTGTTGTTAATGAATTGAAAGTAAAGATTTCAGAAAATTCGACAGCTTTAAAAAAATTTGGAGAGGATTTTGCAAAGGTTGACGATAATGTTAAAAAAATCAAAGATATAGCTGATAAAATTAAAAGTTGAAAAATAATTAATTGATATTTAAGTGAGATATTTAGCAAAATGGATTAGTATGAACAAAGTAACATGAAGGAAAATATAAAAGAAACTATTGTTGAAGAATTACATAAACCTGCTAGAAAAAATTATCAGAGAAGAAGAACGATTGTAAAGGGTTTAGACGACTTATGGCAAGTTGATTTAGTTGAAATGCAGCCTTATGCTAGATTTAATAAATCAAATAGATATATTTTAGTTGTAATAAATGCTTTTACAAAATATGTTTGGGTCGAACCACTAAAAATCAAAAGGGGGGTAGATGTAACAACAGCAATGAAAAAAATTTTAGATAAAACCACGAAACCTGTCAATTTGCAAACAGATCTGGGAAAAGAATTTTACAACAGAGACTTTCAAAAACTAATGAATGATTATAACATTAATCATTATAGTAGTTTTTCCAATTTAAAATCTAGTATTGTGGAGCGGGTTAATCGAACTTTAAAAAACATTATGTGGAAATATTTTAGTAATCAGGGAAATTATAAGTGGTATAATATTTTACCCATTATAGTTGAAAAATACAATAACACGTTCACAGAACTACAGGGCACAAACCTAGCAAAATTAATAGGAAAAATGAAGAAAAAATATTATTAAATTCGTTTACTTATAAGAAAACTATTGACTTTAAGCACACCAAGCTTAAAGAAAACGACTTTGTTAGAATATCAAAGCAAAGAGAAGCATTCGATAAAGGATATACTCCGAATTGGTCTACAGAAATCTTTCAAATAAGAAAAGTACAGCTTACAAACCCAACTACTTACCTCCTAAAAGATGCTAATAATGAGGATATTAAAGGAAGTTTTTATTCTGAAGAGTTGCAGAAAGTAAAGCATCCGGATGCATATTTAGTAGAAAAAATTTTAAGAAGGAAAGGAAATAGAGTCTTTGTTAAATGGTTAGGATTTGACAAATCTCACAATTCATGGATTTTAAAAAAAGATGTGTTGTAATATATAATAAAAAATAAAACAAAAATTCAAATATAAATATATCTTTATTATTTATAATTCACATCAATAAATCTTTCATTAAAAATTAGATTTCTATGGTTTTTACTCAAAATTGAAGAAAAAATATTTTCACAATCTTTAACCTTAAAGAAAACGACTTTGTTAGAATCTCTAAGCAGCGGGAGGCATTTGACAAAGGTTATACACCAAATTGGTCCACTGAAATCTTTCAAATAAGAAAAGTCCAGCTTACTAACCCAACTACTTACCTATTAAAAGATGGTAATAATGAAGATATTAAAGGAAGTTTTTATTCAGAAGAGTTGCAGGAAGTAAAACATCCCGATGCATATTTAGTAGAGAGGATTTTAAGAAAAAAAGAAAATAGAGTTTTTGTTAAATGGTTAGGATTTGACAAATTTCACAATTCGTGGATTTTAAAAAAAAGATATATTGTAATATTAAAATAAAAAACCAATTTAAATTTACATATATGTTTATTTTTAATAATTCATATCACTAAACCTTTCATTATAAATAAGATTTCTATGGTTTTCGTTTAAAATTGTAGAAAAAATATTTTCACAATATTTAATTTTATTTTTAAATCTTAACATATCTAAATAGTTTTTTTCCCATTTACATTTCCTAGCGTTTCGATAGGCAAAATCCCATGCTATTAGTATGTGGATTTTATTTTGATTCTCGTTGAAAGTCACACACTTCTTCGAAAAATTTTCTCTTTGTTCCATTTCTTGATAATTTAAGTTCCAATTCGTCAGGATAGACTCTCATTAGCTCCAACATGGTACACACATTTTCACTATTTGGGTTCTGAGGAGGATTTAAAGTGTTGTAGATATTTGTAAACAAATTTGAAGATTGATTATTCAAAGACAAAAACACATTAAAATATTTCTTGAACTCTTGTCTTTTATATATTTGAATTCTGTAATCAATAATTTCCTGTAATTCCCACAGTTTGTCTATAGAATCAGAAGACAAACAAATATAATAACCACCATTTTCTTGCAGTTTTACTATGGGTTGGTGGTTGTATTTTTCCAAATATATTGTTATATTATCCAATTTAATAGGACTCTGATCTTCAAGATATGAATAAAAATAATTCACAATAATACCTTGATATCTTAGTAAATTCTTCCAATCTTCTTCATTTAAAGTTATCCGGAATCCTTGTTGTCCACCAATAATAACTTTTGGTAAAAAATCACTCAAACCAATTCCAACATTTACAAATTTTGATGATGATGTGTTTAAATAATAAATTTTGGAATTGAGAAGTAGATTGTTTCTACGTTCCACATTATTCTTGGGTGTTGTGTAATAACCACTGTTCATTATTGGAATAACTAATGTATCAAATACTGGTTGAGAATATCTAGATAACTGAAATTGCTAAAATGTTGGGAACTTTATTATAGTATTTCCCCCACCACTGTTCCCCCACTAAATATAGGAAAGCCTTATTTCCAATATCTTAAATAAACAACTCCTGTTAAAGTGAGGAGTAACCATACAGATATACAAATAAAAATGTTTAAAATAAAAGATAAAATACAATATATGTTTTCATTGTTCTCTTCAGTTTTGTATTCGGAGGAAAAATTAATAGACGTTTTTTTTATTTGTTACATCAAAATTATGTAATTGGTTTCTATTTCTTGTACAATTTACCGTGTGACAAATTTCTATCCAGTTTGTGTCAAAAATGGTGTTGTTATCATAGTAATATAAAATTTTGAAAAATTTGTTATCTTCCGTTAAATTAAAAATTTCATATGAAAATACGAATGTTTTATTATTGTTAATTTGTTCAAAGATCATATCATGACATAAATTATTTTTTGTTAGATCGCTATCATTTGAAAAACATACAACACCACGCTTTGTATGATATGGGTTATTAACTATTAACGTACAATTATAAAAATAATATAAAAGAATAAAATGTGAAATAGAAACCATTTTTCTTAATTTTATTTACTGTAATTTGGGATATTAGTCACAAAAATACTGTTAATATCAACAAGAGTTTATTAACAATAAAAATATTTACAAATTGTTCCATTATTTATATCTTAAAGTAGATACAAAAAATTTGTAATAAAATAATACAAATATATAAATAAAATACATCTTGATAACAATTTCTGGATCGTAATATTTTTATTTCGTCATTTTTAATTTTGTAATATCGTAAACACTGTACTAAATCACAATGTTTGTAAAGTTTATAATGTTCATCTATAGGACAATCGTTATACATCCACTGAAATATTTCAACACCACAATAATAACATTTACAAATATCTTCTTTCATTAAATAATAAAAACCTGATGCTGCCAATATTTCAGGATTCAACTTTCCATTCCATGCTTTGAAGGAATTTATTCTTTGTTCATAAGTTTTATATGTTATATTATCAATATCTTTTTCAAAAGATTCTAAACACATTTCAAACTTTTAGCAACAAAATGTGAGATAAAATTGAATGCTGAAATACCTTTCAATGTTATATATATCTCAATAAATTCAAGTAGAGGGAGTACAGTGAACATCAAAAAATTCATCGTTTTCCCCAACCCACTGATAAAGTGGAATGTCGTGATGTCCCCAAGCAAGAGTTTCGTAAGAATTTGGTATTTTGAATCTTTTATCATCTACGGAAGACAGAGCCAACTTATTAATTAATTCCGTATATATATTATGCATTCTAGATCGAAACACATACATAGAACAAAAGGTTTTAGAATTACGTTCCACAACATCCTTATAATCGATAATATCTAATTGTTTATTTATACTACTTTTTTTAACACCCTTAGCCTTTTTAATCGTATTAGTTTTGGTTTTTACACAATAAGCTTTCGCTCCAGTTCCATAGAAACATTCTATGATTTCACCAGCAAATTCATCTTTAAATTTACCCACTACAGACTTAGTAATTGGCATATTGTGAATATTATTTGGCTTATAATTAGAGGTGTCAAAAAAATCAATATAATTTTTCATATCTTCATAAACATTATCAGTATCTACCTCCAAAATAAAAGAGTCAGTATCTGTGTATAGTAACTTTACCTTGTCTTGATATAGAGGTTTTAAGAAATCATAAAAGAAACCATACATTATTGTTTTAGAAATATCTAAAATAGAAAATCCAACATAAACCGGTTTGTCATAATCGATTAGTATTTTATTCATTTGAATAGCAACTAAATTCTCATTAAATATTAATGATTCTTTGAAATGTGGTTTTGAAATTAAATTTTCAGCACCATCTTTCCTACCATTTTTTTCAAATTGGGTGACTAATCTGATGTCTGATCGTTTCTCAACATTTTCCATTGTTTTTCCATATATACTATTATTACTTAGCTTATAATTGTTTCTATTAAACTCATGTTTAGATTCATTTCTTAAATTAGTATTCAAATCTATATAACTCTTTAACCAAGGAGATTGTGTAAACTCCAAGATTCTATGAATTTTCTCTACCTTAAGTCCGTGTTGAATACATTGTTTTAATAAAGTATAATGTAGAACATATCGTTGTTTATTTTGTAAATTTGGAATTAATTTTGCATGTTTCGAATTAGGAGGTTTGTAATTCTCCGGACAAAAAGGATATTCGTTGTGAAAGTCGTGCAAATCAGAAGGATATATTAAATCAACTTCTAAAACATAACCTTTTTCTGATGTGTTTGAAACATTCATTACATTAAAATTATCCATTTGTTTTTGAGAGAGCCAAACAAAATTTTTCTCTGGAAGATATTGAGACATCGCATAGCCATATAAATTCGTGGCATCTACGTACAATAAATATTTACTAGGCTTAGATGGGTCGAAAGTATCAAGGAATTTATTGTTTGCAATGGATTTTCTGGTAACACAAGTACTAACTCCTCCTCGCACATTATCTTTAAAAAAATGTAACATATCTGGGTCTGTTAAAAGCTCTAACTCTATGCCTACAAATTTTAAACATGCATCAAAACTTAATCCGGGAAAGCTATAGTAATGCGCAGGATCTAACTTATAAGTAGTTAAACAAGTTTTTCGAAAACTTTCAAAAATATCTGCTAAAAGCAGTACATCGGATTTTAAATAAATATCAGAATATTCTCCTATTGAATTACAATTGAACAAATTCCATACACGTTTAGCTCTGCAATATTCATCTTCAGTAATATGTTCTCCTGTTAAATCGTTATAAAACTGTTCTTTTTCTGGTAATGTATCTTCATCTAATTTTGCATAATCAGTAATGTAACTGTAAGGAAAAACCCCTTTTTGACGGATCAAATCAAACTGTTCCTTTGTATTGAAAAATTTTAAAACTTCTTGAAATTGTTGATCCTCTAGGGTATTAGATAATTTTGATAATGAAGATGATAAAAATTGAAAAGAGTCAATAAATCTTATGCAAAACTGTTTTTTTTTTAGCTTTTTTGTTTGCTTATCAAAGTATGTGTCTACATTAATATATTTTTCAAACGAAATATATTTTTCTTTATTCTGAGCAATTACTTTCAATTGTTCGTTATTTTGACATAAATTTTTGATAAATAAATGAGCATCATAATTTTTTAAGTTGTGTAGGATAACGGGAATATAATTTGGTAATTTGAAATTTAAGTTACATTTAGAATGTGCCGGTCCTCTGTAAAGACCTGTTAGGTGATCATGATCTGCGACCTTATCACCTTCATTAATAATAGTTTTATTGCAAATATGACATTCGCCTGTATAATTATAATGTATTTTATCTAACTCGTTCAATTTACTCATCGGCTTATTTAATTTTAAATATTTATTATAGATATCGAACACATCTCTTTCGATTAATTTAATAAAAACCTGATCACAATTGGAACCCCTATAAAGTTCATACTTAGATGCGCGATCATCAAATGAACATTTTATATAATAAGCAAAAGAATATGGAATATGTTCGTATTGTTTAATAGTATAGGAACAGTTAGGATCTAAATCATTTATGTTACTATCTAACGGTTTAAGAATACATTCAAAATCAGCATAGATAACGAAAGGAACTTCAATTTGTTTTTGAATATTAGTAAATTTAAGAATATTTCCGGGCACTATATTGCCAAACTTATCAACTTTGGGTGCAGATGATGGTAAATTAATTCTAACATGATCACAGTCATATTCATTATGTCTCATTAAACCATCATTATTGGGAAAATATTGTAAACATCCATCGCATAGAAACTTTTTTCCATGATGTTTTGAAAGTTGATTAGAAACTAATCTGGACAAGTCTTTAATACAACAATAATGAAAATTCCCATCATCATCACTAATTAAAAGTAAATTAACATGACGTTCTTGTTTTTGTTTTGTATAATGTAATGGTCCTACAACTTCATAACAATATGTTAGATCTGTTTTCAACTTTTCTAATCCATAAACATTTATAGAAATATTATTTAAAAGTTCAAATTTCGATATATCTTTTAACTTACAAGGAACATCCAAACCAGAAATGTCATATAAAGTAGAAAAAAAAAAAATGGGGGTAAGACGAAGGATGATCTTCACGTCCGGTGGGTTCGTGTAAAGCTGCGGTTACAGACCAAAAGAAGCAGTTGTCGTCCTCGTTGCGCATATTGATGATGGCGTGCTTATTGGCAATTTCTTGAGGTAAAGGAATATACTGTGAAGCTCTCAGAGGATTGTGCTTATTTACATTGACCTCTAAATATAGAAGTTTGACCAACGTCCATCCTGCAACAACAGAAATATATATTAAAATATTTTAATTTTAGCATTTTAAAAGTTAGTATTAAAAATATCTGTTAAAAGGAATAGGAACAGACGGAATATAAAATAAAATTAAAATTGAAAAAATATAAAAAAATTTAAAAATAAGATAAACGTACCAGAATCTCTTTCGGCTAGCTCGTCTGCTTTTCTGTCAATTGTTTCGTAAAAACCTTCAATTATTTCGGAGACATTTGAACTGCTGCAAATCGTCTTGTATTGTGTGTTGAACGATTTGACACTGTAGGTGAGATTAGTGGGGTGTAGATATAGTCCAAAGAGCTCTGCGTTGGCCTTGATACAAGTATGTTGTCGTAAAGCTCGCTTTAGTAGGTCATTAACTTTTTGGGCAAGTTCTTCAAAAAAACTGCTAACATTGACATGATCTTTGTCTGGGTTAATGCGGTAGGAAATTATTCGTTCCTTAAAAGCTGATTTTATCACTTCAATTCCCAAAATTCTCGAAGAAGTGATAACTCGTTGCTTGTGGTTGTTAGACTTCAAATGACTTCCCCACGATCTTCTAATGACATCTTTTTCGCAATCTTTACAATATTTAATTGCTTCTGAAACAAAAGAAAAAAATTAAATTAGACGTGAAGATATTACATATTTAAGTAAAGATATTGCAATAGCATGGTGATGTTTATAGGAAGACAAACTTGTTATTTCCAAACCGTTCTGCAAAGCAAGGCGGCGAGATCGACGTGGGTCAAGAACCCTGTACAACCTGTTGTACAGTGTTGTTGACCCAAGTCGATCTCGCCGCCTGGCTTTGCAGAACGGTTTGGAAATAACAAGTTTGTCTTCGTATGCAAGCAACTGTAAGAAGTTGTGTTAATATGTCCATAATAAATACAGATAGTGTTAACTTTCAACTTCTTTCAATAGAGTGTTTGTATATTTAATTTAACTGTCATCCAACAAGTATCTGCTAATAAAATAAAAAAATATGTTAAATAAAATAACAAAACTTACCCCTTCTAATTGTTGAATTTTTAGGTGGTGATTGTTGACCGCTAAGGTACGAAGGTTTACACAACTTTCTCATGTGTCGATACAAGTTGTCGCGTCTTGTAAATTGTCGTTGGCAAGTTTTGCAGATGTGCATTGTTAAAACAGTTGTATGCTAATGTGAGAATTTGAAATTATAACCCATTATAATACATAAAAATATTGAGAGTAGAGAAAATTAAGAATTAAAAATTTAAAATATTAAAATTAAAAAATAAAATTAAAAATTAACGTTTGCCAATTCGTTAAAGCAGTTCTTTATCCTATCCCACATTAGAGTTTCCTCAGAAGAAAGATTTCTGAAATTTTCATAGGAATTTAGGGAAAAGGCCAGACTTTTTAAATTCGAAACAAATTTTCTGGAAAATTTCGTATTTTTATGTTTAGCTTTAACAACCAAAAAATCTTTTTTTTAGAGAATTAATATTCGGAGAAGTTTGTGTATCGCGATCTATAGAAATGATGGAATTGGTTTGTGTAGAAATAGAATTATTGCTTAATTCAAATTCTTGCAGGTTGAAGGGTTCAGTGAATAAACTTGGAGACTTAGGAGACAGGGTTGACTGACAAGGGTTTTCTGGAGTTAAACAATCGAACTGTGAATTAAGCAAAGGGGGTTTTGGTTGAGCACATGGAATTTCAAAATCATTTGAATTTTCTTCGACAATTAAACATGTTAGATTAGTATTATTGAAATTTGGAGAAGTAGACGGTGAAGAAAATTCGGAAGAAGTGAAAAAGAAAGAGTGGGCGAATTGGGAGAATGTGTAATAGAATAAAAATCTGCATTTTGTTGTGGTGACAATGGCCTAGCTTGAGAACAAGGAATTGACAAATTTGAGTCGCTAGAGTTTCCTTCGAAAGTAGATTTAAACAATAATTTCAAATTTTTTTCAACTGTAGCAGGTTTAATTAAATCCTCTACAGTTGTATCTTCAATATCAAAATTTGACTCAGAAATAGATGAGAATTGAGACAAATTATTTATATTATCAAAATTAAAATTTTGAGATAAAAGTTCATCTATTTCTCGTGCATTTGGAAGATTAGGTGACTCTAGCGAGAAATTTTGATTCGAGGTGTCCAAAGTTGACTCTGACACAGGAAATTGTCTATTAATTTGGTTGTCAGAAGAAAGAGAATTTTTAGCTTCCTGTGCCAGCTCCAAAACATTATAATTTTGGGTATTAATTTGGTCTTCCTCTATACGTTCCCTTATAATGGCGTCAATATCAGATAAATCAGTATTATTATTTAATCCTTGTATATTCACACCATCATCAAGCAAACTTAAGAGGCTATCGTTGTCAGAGAAAAAAATTGCCGAAAATTAAAATTAGGTATATCTAAACTTGTCAATTCCATAGTACTTACAGTTGGATTAAAAGACATTATTACTCACAACAAAAGGATACAAACAAAACTGGCAAATTTAAAATATAAAAAAAAAAAACACAAAAATAATTAAAAAAATAAAAAAATATTGCACAACACACATACAAAAACAGAAACTTGACAAAATTTACGTGTCTAACTTTGTACTAGTACCGAACGCGAGAAAATAATGCTCTACCTTAGGCCAAAGCAGAATTTATACTGTTCGAAGAAGGTCAAGCCAAGCCACGCCAAGCCAACGCCTCTCCCACTTGACCGGTCATTGCTACTTCACCTACCTTCCCCCAACCCCGCGAACCCCCCCCCGAACCCCCCCCCCCCCCGCGAACCACCCGCCCCCCCCCCCCCCCCCGCGACCCCGCAAACCCTCCCCCCCTCGGGGCTCCGGCGAATCCGCCCCACCTACTTGGCCGAGCATTACAACTTCACCTACCTTCCTCGGTGAACCCCCCCCCCAAAAAAAAAAAAAATACTTGTATAAAAGAGATTGGGGAAGAGACATAGGATGTGACTAATAAAAAAAATGGAAAGTAATAAAAATCGAAGAATAATATAAAAAGTAGGTATGTTTAAAAAATAGATCTAATGAATAAGAAGATATGTATAAAAAAATAGATATATATAAGAAAGAGATCGGGGGAGGGAAGGTGACGGGGAGGGGGTGTCCCCCTTGGCGAAAAAAAAAAAAAAAAAAGCATTTTGAGGCATTTTCCGGGCCTAAAAATCGAAAATTTAGGAAAAATTAGGTGCGGGGAAAGGGGTAGGAAATTGCTTTTATTGGTGTTTAAAACAAAAAAAAAAAATAAGGAAAGGGAAGTAAAGTGATCTCTTGCCTTTCAAACCTTCTCCTACCATTCAGATTTTGTTTGATATAAAAGCTCAGCTTTTAGAACTGCTTGGTATATTCTTACTTCATCAGTTGTTCAGATTTTAAATCTAAAACTTTAAACAAAAAAAAAAAATGTCTCAAAATTCACGTTACTAGCCACTTTTCGTTCGAAGTATATGACTCAAATAACCGACTTGTGCCGCAAAACCAACTAGTTAATCCGACGCCAGAAATCAACGATAATTGGATCTATGTACGAAATCCAAGCGAAGCTGGAGAAATAAGTCCCGTAGGATCAATCGAGACGACTAACTGGACTGTTCACGAGGGGTGGAGCCCCTTCCTACCCGACAGACCTATTGTCAGCACCCCGCCAAATGTTCCAATTGACGAGAATTGGGATCAACCTTCAGAGATGTTGGAGGACGACAGACCTATTTTCAGCACCCTGCCAAATGTTCCAATTGATGGGAGTTGGGATCAACCTTCAGAGATGTTGGAGGACGACAGACCTATTTTCAGCACCCTGCCAAATGTTCCAATTGATGCGAGTTGGGATCTACCTTCAGAAATGCTGGAGGACTGGGAGCTACCATTAATCCATCAAGCTAATGTGATGGACGAAGACGAAGAAGAAGAAGAAGAAAAGGAGATAGAAGAGAGGAGAAAGAAGAAAAACGTTAATACTATTTTTTTCTTTTTAAATAAAACAAATTTACATTTTATTTGTTTGTTTTTAATCTAAGTTCACCTCCATATCTATTTTAAGAAAAGTTTAAGAGATTAAATAGGAGTACTTTTAGATTGAAATTTTTTGGTGTATAAAATCTGAACTATTGATGAAGTAAGAATATCAAATATACTTATTTAACTTTTAATGTTTTTGTTTTTTAATTACCCTTCTTAACTAGAATAAGAAATGCTTAACGAGTTGAAATAGAAATTAAGGTGAAAATTGACAACTTTTTGTTTGCTAAAACCTTAATTCAGCTAAATAAATTAAAAATCTTTGAAAATTATTGTGTATTGCAATTTTATTTTTATAAGAAAATAATCAAAGTGAGAATCGTTCTGGACTTTCTTATATCATGAAATTCTTACGCCTTCCACTTATATGCAAATTTATTTTTATTAGAACTTGTGGGAATACAAGGAGGAGGAGGAGGCAAAATTTTGCCTCCTCCTCCTCCTCCTCCTCCCTGCATTCCCACAAATACACTACTAGTGTCCCCTTGTAAAAATTAAAAAATGTAATAATCAGAATCCAAATACGAAAATGTTTGTAGTATGTAGAATTTATCAAATACAAAAATGAATTAGCGATGGAGCAAAAACAAAATTTTGTGAAAAAATCAATGACTTTCAACGAGTAGCGACATTAGGTGTGTTTACTAATCGTGGGAGTTTGGTAACCATAATGAGCGAAAAAGTGAATAAAAACAAACTATTAGATAGGTTGCGATTTAGAAGAAGAATTAGAGGTTGTGGTATAATCCTTCCTAAAATTTTTGATGAAAGTGATAAAATTATTGACCACTGTCAGTTAACACATCTTTATAGAGAACTGGCACATTTAAATACAACTTGCATTTCAAAATACCGGTTATATTAAACAACCTAAAAAATTATAATTGAATTTATTTATCAAAAATGGGAAGAACTGAGGAAGTATTTTTGAACTTTCCCTTGGTTAGACGTTTGCTTTAAAGCCAACTACCTATCTGTCTGTACTAAGAAGATTTCCGATGTCAACTGGGCTGGTACAGAAGCTTACATCCCTTTTTCAAAGAATTTCTCTTCCAACGAAAAGCCTCGGATCGACCAAATATGCAAAGAAGCTGTTGCTTCCAAACATCTTGCCTACCAACAATCGTAAAATTTTTGTTCGTGAGCATAATAAACAATTAAATATAATAATACAAAATAGAGAAAAGTATATTGCAGAAACAGTTCTCTATAAGGTTTGTCGATTCATTTTAATTTTCACCTTTTAACAAGATTAATTAAAAGGTGAATAATGTCTAAACATAGTAAATTTTTTTCATGAAAGTTCAGTTTGATTCATCAAAACAGGAACCTTTCTTATAAGTTTATTGACGATTATATAAAGCTAAATGAAGATATGTTACCAGGAACAGAACAATTTTATAGTGAACTAATGGATGAACATTTTTAATGAAAACCAGAATGGTAATGTAGATAATTTTAAAGGTTTAATGTTAGAAATTATTAGTTGACATATATTTAAATTTTGATTGTTGTTTCATATCTAAAAATTCTTTCTCCTTCAGGATCCATGAATTGTGAGTTCTACTAAATCCTTACCTTTTAACAGAAACTTTTTTTCCTTTTTTCTTAAAATTTTTGTCACTAGATACACATAAGTATGTTTTACTTTGTGCAAGTCTTCATCATACAAATCACTCTCAATATCTTAATTTTTAGATTCTTCCAAGAGGTAGGTTGTTAGGTTTGTTAGCTGCATCTTTTTTTTCGAAAAGTAGACCAATTTGTAGTGTACCCCTTATCAAATGCATTCCTTTGCTTGGAAATTCTAACAAGGTCGTTTTCAATAACCATGGTATATTTAAAATCAACAGTTTTCTTTCTACCATTAATTTCAACAGGTTTGTATCGTGTAGTTCTATGAATAGTATTATTGTATTTTTCTATAATAGCTTGTAAAATATTGTGCCATTTATAACTTCTTTAATTGATGCAATATGTCCCGATAATCTACTTTAGAGTCCAGTTAACCCTCTCCTTTATCCTTGTTGTTAAATTGAAAATAATACCATACTGATTTATTTTAAAATCATTCTTTAGTTGTTGAAATTCTATATTATAAAATTCCGCTCCCAAATCTGTTTGCGAATTAACCACTTTTATATTCTTATCTCATACTTGTTTCGTTGCTATTGTAAAATCCTTTGGCTTTAAGCGGTTATGTCCATACATATTTTTTAAATTCATTTATTACCATTAAAATGAATCTATATGATTTATTAAACCTGGCATAAGATTTCATTTAAACTATATCAGCTTGCCATAAATCGTTTAGTTGCTTAACAATTGTTCTTCTTGGCTGCTTAGTTTTTCTAGCAAATTTATGTAATTCTTCGACAATAGTTTCCTTTGTAATTTCGTTGGGTTGACAGTCGATTAGTTTTTTTAATTTCTTTACCTAACTCATCCACCTTATTTTTAACCTCTTTAATAATATTCTGAAGAGCTTCGATTAACTGATTGTTATTGTCTTGAATTTCTTCGACTTTATGTTTAAGTTCTCCAACTTTTAGGATAATTTTAATCTCTAAATAAACTTTTGCTAAATTATTTGCATAAATCATGCTCCTATTTTATTTATTATTTTAAATCTTCTCTTGCATATTTTATTGCATCATTCAATCCATTTCTAGATTTTTGAACTGCCCTTTGAACCATCTCATTGGGAAACTTTATCTCCTTGAGTAACCGATTTTTTTATTTCTACTATTTTCTTCATAATTTTTAGTGTTCCGTACGGAACACTTATAAGATCACTTCGGTGTCTGTCTGTCTGTCTGTCTGTCTGTCTGTCTGTCTGTCTGTCTGTCTGTCTGTCTGTCTGTCTGTCTGTCTGTCACACCCGATTTTCTCGGAAACTATTTGACATAGAAAGGTGAAATTTGGTAATAATATAGGAATTGATGGCCTCATCAGAGCCATGTAGTTTTGAGAACTAAATTTTGACTTAAGGGGTTAGTTTTTGGGGGGTGAAGTCGGAAGTGAAAAAAAAATTTTTTTACTAGGTCATCTAGTGTGGTGTCAAATGAAAGCTTGTGAAAACACGAGTAAAAAATATATATATAATATTATACTTGCGCGCACTTTTCTTTGTATTATTTTTAAAAATTCGCGAAAAATCGCTGTCCCGGGCCTTATCTCGAAAAGTACTTATCAAAAAATTTCGAAAAAATTCTGGAATATTCTCCACGGGGTGTAGATTGAATGAAAATTATCACGAGTGCATTACCTTTAATAATTTATATGGTATACAAAAAAAACAAAAATTTCAAGGTCATCAGATTTCAGTAAAGATTGGAAACAAACTTTGTTGAAAACTCATTTGGGGTGAGTTTTATGAAGTCACTGATCATTTTATACCACCGTAACATAAATTTTGACTTAAGAGGTTCGTTTTGAGGGTGAAATCGGAAGTGAAAAAAAATTTTTTTTACTAGGTCATCGAGTGTGGTGTCAAATGAAAGCTTGTGAAAACACGAGTAAATATATATATATATATATATATATATATATATATATATATATATATATATATATATATATATATATATATAATATATATATATAATGTAATACTTGTAATAATTTATTTGGTATATAAAAAAAACAAAATTTCAAGGTCACCAGTTTTCAGTAAAGATTGGAAACAAACTTTGTTGAAAATTCATTTAGGGTGTGTTTTGTGAAGTCACTGATCATTTTATGCCACCCTAACAAAAATTTTTATTTTAAAAACAATCAACGTACGGAACACTAATTGTGCAAGTTCAACTTGCACTTGACCGGTTTTTTACTATATTTCTCCATAAAACAATTTAAAAGCATTTTTATATTCTTATAGTTATTTTTAATTCCTCCATTTTTTTTTTTCAATCTTATTAGTTATTTTTTTAACAACTTCATTTTAGCATTTAATCTTTTTCTTTGAGTAATTTGTGATCTATACTCGCTTTGAACTCATTTTTACAATCTTGTGGTTTGGTGAAAAACTCACACTATTTTCTTCAGTATTTCTTGTAATTTTAGCAGCAAAATTTTTTTAGTATGCTCTTCGAATATATATCTTATTTTTTCATTTACATCCTATCTCTTTCAATAATTTATCATCCATATTAAATTGAAATTGGCATAAAAATATTTAAGAAAATACGTGTCTCACTAAAAAGAGGATAATTTTTTTTTGCATACTTGTGGTATTTCTGTTAAGTTTCTTGTATATATTATTAATTTTAACACAGATTCAAAATTTTGAACTACTTTATTTTCAACATGTTTAAAATCGCTTTAAACATTTTTAACAGTTTCATTATAAATATTTAAAAATATGGAGTTTTCCAAAGAGCATACATCTACAGAACTTGTGTAACGTTTCGAAATATGACGCATATTTCATGGTATAAATATATTATATCATTTGTAGGAATTATTTATATGATAACTTCATTATACATACATACATACATATATATATATATATATATATATATATATATATATATATATATATATATATATATATATATATATAATAAAGAAAGAAAGCAAAATGTTGCCGTATCTACCAAAATTATTAAAAATACAATCTTAATTGGGGAGCTCGGCAAATTTGGGCGTGATAGGAGATCACACAATTTTCATTAAGCCGCCAATATTTCGGTCCTGGATTGGGACCTTCTTCAGGGCAGAACTGAAAAGAAGAACAGAGCGAATTCACTGGTAGTGTCTGGGACAACTTTAAATTAATGATGTTATTAGGTTGTTATAATAAATAAAATTAGTGTGGAACAAGAATAAGATATTAGTCATAATAAGTTAAAAAACTCACATGAGAAGTGCAAAGATTTCGTTAGCCTGAATGGCCGTAGGTTGTACATAAAAAAGTTGTTACATATAAAAGTTGGTTAATCCATAAAATATACAAAATACACATTAAAACACTGTAGACAAAATTCTAAAAAACAAATTTAACACATGGATGTAATAGGGAACCTTGGATGTTGAAAACATCATTAATTATTTCACTTGTGACCACCACATATGGCCACCGCCATTTAGGAACAAATGACAAGAACGACAGGAGACAGCTACCCGACAGAGATAAGGGGTTTAGTCAAGAAAACTCAATTAACCAGAATGCGGGGTCGACACCTGGAAGGAACCGATAGAAAAGGAAGTACAAATATTGGACCCTAAGTGAGAGAGAGGTAGCCAATTGAGCGACCAAAACCACCCGGTATGTAATAGTCGCTCAATTGGCTACCTCTGTCTCACTTAGGGTCCAATATTTGTACTTCCTTTTCTATCGGTTCCTTCCAGGTGTCGACCCCGCATTCTGGTTAATTGAGTTTTCTTGACTAAACCCCTTATCTCTGTCGGGTAGCTGTCTCCTGTCGTTCTTGTCATTTGTTCCTAAATGGCGGTGGCCATATGTGGTGGTCACAAGTGAAATAATTAATGATGTTTTCAACATCCAAGGTTCCCAATTACATCCATGTGTTAAATTTGTTTTTTAGAATTTTGTCTACAGTGTTTTAATGTGTATTTTGTATATTTTTATGGATTAACCAACTTTTATATGTAACAACTTTTTTATGTACAACCTACGGCCATTCAGGCTAACGAAATCTTTGCACTTCTCATGTGAGTTTTTTAACTTATTATGACTAATATCTTATTCTTGTTCCACACTAATTTTATTTATTATAACAACCTAATAACATCATTAATTAAAAGTTGTCCCAGACACTACCAGTGAATTCGCTCTGTTCTTCTTTTCAGTTCTGCTCTGAAGAAGGTCCCAATCCAGGACCGAAATATTGGCGGCTTAATGAAAATTGTGTGATCTCCTATCACGCCCAAATTTGCCGAGCTCCCCAATTAAGATTGTATTTTATATATATATATATATATATATATATATATATATATATATATATATATATATATATACATATATATATTTGTATATATATACATATATATATATATATATATATATATATATATATATATATATATATATATATATATATATATATATAGTATATATCGTAAACAGTCTGTCAATTATTTCATTTATATTATCTTAGTACATATGTTCCTGGGGATAGTGATTCCTACGATATGCGTTAGTTGTTTTTAAAATATTCATGTAATTATCAAAATTCTTTTGTTTATACACACTTGGTTACTTTTTAAATAAAAATTCACGTAAACTTGCTGATATCTTATACCTGCAACTTTTACTGCTTTGCCAGTAATCCCAACTAGTTTTTATGTTAGCCCTAGGTAGAATCTTTGCATTTCATAGTCGCGAACTAATTCGTAATGATGATCAAATTTAGGTTCTGTACCCCTGACACCATCATCAATATACTGATGAGGTAGTTTTTTTCACATTATTATAAGCTTCCGTGTTAACCGATCTGTATTGTGAAGAAGATGTGATTTCCGTTTGTTTGTAATACAGAGGGTGATTAACTGCTAGTAAAATCATTGTTAAGAAATGATGGTATTTGATATGGAAGATTTGGAGATTTTCCACTCTTCTCGTTTTCTTCTAGAGTTGATGTGTCAACAAAAATATCTTTCTCTGGTGTTGATACTTCAGCAAAGAAGATTTTTTGGGTTATAAAATATTTTATGAAAACTTTTTATTTGGTGTTTACGGCTCTTCTTTTAGGTAAGCTGGTCTTATTTTCCTAAATGTTAAAACTAATTCTTACAAGGATTCTGTAATTGGTCTATAGGTTTCTTTCAGTTTAGATTGTGTGACAAATTCCCTATTTTTCAAACTCTCATATTTTCGTTTAATAACTTTTTTTCGATTTAATAAATTTTTTTGCCAATCCTTCGTCCATAATTAATATTTTGTCAAGATTTCGCTTATTTTTAGAAATAATTATGTAAACTAAATCCTTTCAGTATTTTATATTATAATCTGTCTATCACCAAAAATCCAAACTTACCTTTCCAATATAACATATTTAGGTTGGTATAAAGATTTAGAACAAATATACAAATTTTCAAACCGTAAGTTATTAGGATTTTCAATAAGGGTGTTACCAATACTAATTTTGCTACATCTTGACAGTCTACCAAATAATCCTCTTTTTGCTATTTCCATTAACCAATATTCCATGTTTTCTAAAATTATTTATTGAAATATCATTATATTTAACTGTTATAAAAAAAGGTTGCTTTTCGATTCTCATATCGTTGAAAAGGCAGTTTTATGTGGAATTGGAGTCTCTTCCGATTAAAGCAGAAGTGACAAAAATATATACTAAGTACCAAGTTAAATTCTTTCATATGAAAATAACAATTTTCTACAACATTCATTGTTGACAGTACAGAATTTTCAGTTTTTGAACAGTGGCTTGGTAAATAAAATAAAAACTTACTACACCATCTGCTGCTGTAATTGACTTTGTATGATCTTTTGCACCATGTACAACCTACATTTATGCCATTTTCATCAGAAATCTTCTTCATCTGCTTCCCTAGTAAACTTTAACTCTTTTTTTCTCGGCTTTTTCTATTACATTACAAAAAGACCTAAAAAACATACGAAATAAAATATTTTATAATGCTCAAACTGGGCATACCCTACTTACTAAAAAATATTTTTTCGAGACTAGATACTACACAACAGTTAACTCCACTACACCAAACCCTATATTTTTGCACTCAAAACTCATTTAGCTAGCTATGCTAGGCGATCATTAAGGAGCGATAATTTATTAAATCTAAGAATATAAACTAGACTATTTATACCAAACTTGGAATCACTTGAGTGGAACTAATTATACGAGAAATTTATGAATTATGAGTTAAACCGTAGGCCAAACTAAAATTCGTAAGCTTTTTTTAAAACATTATTTGGGTATGTGGTGGGGGTAACAATCTTTCTCAGCAACGTTTTTTAATTTAAAAAGATCCATAATAGATAAACCCAAAAGAAAATTAAGTTGTATAGAAACGGTAGATTTAAGACCACTGCGCAGCAGGACACTGCTAACAAAGGAAGCTTCTAAACAAAAAAGAAAACTATTTTCAAAGAGAGTAGATGAGAGCCAATGACGAAGAATTGGATTCAGAAGGGTAAAGAAAGCAAAAAAATGTGCAAATGTAATATTTTGTGACTCTAACTAGTTCAGTATTACATGGATAGATCTGGTCTAGCAACCTGTACAAAGAATTGTGAGAAACAGGTCCTCGGTCCTTATTTAGACTATACTTACATTTTTTCTATCTAAAAGCAGATAAAAACAATAAGGTTATTATATTGGACAAAAAAGAATACTTTTAACCTGTAGATAACCTTCAACCTGTAGATAACCTAACTGAAATAGGTCCTCATGAAAAACTAATAAAAAATCCATTGCCTAAAATGACAGCAGAAGTCAAAAACTCTTTGAAAAGATGTAAGAACTCGCTAAAATTTAAATTAAATGTGAGTAATTCGACCATACTAAAGTTTGATTGTTTGCCCAAAAGTGATAAACCAGGATAAGCAATGCGACCTATTGTATCGACGAAAGTATCATCTACACATATAATTTCTAAATGGTTGTTACAGAATTTGAAAACTTGCCTTTAAAAGAGAATACTTTTTCTGTGAAAAATAGAATTTATTAACAAAATGAAAGAACAAGTTCTCAACGAATGCTATATTTTAATTTCTATTGACGTTAGTTTTATGTTCCCTAGTGTACCAATATCCGAAACCCTGCAATATCTCTGTGAGTTGCTTAGAATAAATGACCCCAAAGGAGAAATTCTTCGTAAAAACTTAATTTTGCCAAACTTTCATCACCATCAACATTAGCTTATTCTATCCATAGTCAGATGTAAGCCTCCCCAAGTTGTCTCCAATGAGCTCTGTTGTTTGCTTTTTGCATCCAATCGTGTCCCGCTAATCTTTTTATGTCTATGGTCTACCTATGCATCTTTTATGTTCTCTAGGCCTCCATTCAACCATACGGCATGCCTATCTGTTATAATTCATGCTTACGATATGCCCCGCCCAATTCCACCTTAATATACAAATTCGTTGTATTAGATCTGTCACTTTTGATCTTCTTCGTATCGATGTTAGGAATACGGTCTTGGAGTCTAATATTTATCATTCCTCTCTCCATTAGTTTTTGGGTTACCTGTACTTTATATATTAAACTTGGATTTAAAGCCCACGTTTCAGTGCCATATGTTAATATCGGCAATACATATTGATCGCACACTCTGCCTTTTATTTATATTTGGGATGTCCAATTTAAATGTAGATTGTAACTTTCTGAACGCAGAGACCAAGCTAATGAGATACTTCTAGCCAAGTCAGCCTTTAAATTATTTCTAATATTTCGATTTTTTGTCCTAGATGTATGAATGTTTGTACCTTTCCTATTCTGTCACCTTCCATTAATACTTCCTGGCTGTTATCTTTAGTTTCGGTGTTCAAATATTTGGTTTTGGTGAAGTTTATTTTTAGACCTATTTATCGAGACTTGTTATTTAATTCCATCAGCATGTCTTGTAGTTCTTCTTTTATGTTTGCGATTAGAGTGACATCATCTGCGGACCTTAAGTAACTTAATCGTTCACGGACTATTAGTATTCCTTTATTTTCTCACTAAACTTTACATTGAACAAAATTATTTTCATATAACAATCAATTTTTTATTCAAAAAAAGTACAAAAATTGGTCATTTGTTATTACCATTCATGGCAAAATTCATGGGTAAGTTTGAAATCGAGGCCAGTCAAGAATTTGATTACTTTCCAAGAATATGGTTTAGGAATGTGGATGATGCACTCGCAATTTTCGATACAAAAAATTTAAATGTAGAAAAGTTTGTTTCTAAATTAAATAGCCAATTTGACTCTATTAGATTTACCTATGAAATTTAGAATAACGAATAGTTACAATTCCTCGATACTTCAGTTATTAAAAATAGTAATAAATTAGAACTTGACATCTATAGAAAGAATATTGTAACAACTTCTAACAATTCATTTTAATGAAAACAATATAAATTTGCTGGGTTACACTTTTTAATTCATCATTTTTTGGTAAGCCAACAAACCTGATATAGTACTTCTCGATAAAACAGCAGAGAAAATTTATGTAATTTAGTTGTCGGCATCTGCGGGAACAAATATAGCAACCAAAGGGTAGGCAAAGCGTTCGAAATCTTAAACTATGAACTACGCCCTTTATTGCCTCGATATTCAGTAACAATGGTGGTCTAGTTACAGGTATTTTATGAAAAATTAAGATCACAATTCTAAAGAGCCTTAAGAAGATACCGGCTTGTTGGGCCTCGGCCGAATCACTAGCAATGAATATGCATAGGGTAGTTATCCTTGGTTTACTCAGATTGCTTAGGTAAATGAATCTGGTCGGTGGTCACTAACTAAACAGATGGGATCATCATTTTCAAACGATATCGCGTAATAGCCTGTGTGGATAAGAACCACAGAATTCGTCGCTCCGAATTTTTTTTTCTCTTTTAGATAATAATAATAAACAAAATAAGCTTTTTAATACCAACCAAAAGCAATTTTACAGATAACTGAATAAAGCTTCCAGAGTGAGTAAACTAGATTGTCTGATAGAGACTGCTTAACTGAGTACTGGCCTAGCATATGGAGAGAACCAAAGGGATAAAAGAGATTCCGGATGGATAAGAGATGAAAGAAAAAATATTGATATTTTAGATATACAATTTCACATCATGAAGAAAGAAGATATCACAGAAGCAGTAAAATCTACTAATAGCTGGAAGTCTGCTGGAATAGATAAAATCCTAAACTTTTTGTACAAGAAATTTGACTGATTGCACGAAGCTTTTGCTCAACAGTTGACTCATATTCTTACTTTTTAGGGAAGGCACCAGCATTTTTAGTTCTCAGTTCAACCTTTATGTTGCCAAAAAGTTCAAGACGGGAAGTTCCTTCAAAATATAGACCCAAAACCGCCTTACCGCCTCTATATAAAATACTGACGTCATGTATTCCAAACAAAATATACAAGCAACTCAGCGCTAACAATAAATTAACAGCATAGAAGAAAAATTTAAAAAGGATCACCAGGGTTGTACAGCAGTGGTGTATGAGGTATTTGCATAACACAAGCGACTCCATAAGGAGTGATGAGATCCATATCAGAAGAGGAATCATCCTGGGTAACTCTTTAAGTTTACTATGGTTTTTGTCCCACAATGTATGTTAAACGATTCGAAGTACGAATTTAAAACTAAAGCCGACAGAAATAGGACACATATACATCATCCCATCTGTTATATATGGACGACATTAAACTGTACTCTGCAAACCAAAACCAACTAAATGGCCTAATAAATATAATTGAAATAGACAAATGTAATGTCTTAAACATCATAAAAGTTAAAACGGTTCAGGGTGAAATTGCTTTACCGAATGGGGTCATTATTGAAGCAATAGAGAGAGTGCATAAATATTAAAGATATCAGCAAGCGCGATTATTAGACGACAGACAAGTAAAAGAAAAAATAAGAGAGCATTACTTTGCAAGCATGTCAGAGGTCTATTGAAGACCGAAGTGAACGCAGGCAATCTTATTACAGCAACAAACACCTATACTGTTCCTGTGTTGGTATATTCTTTTGGAATCATCAAGTCGACTGGGACCGACCTGGAGGCTATCCGGAGAACGACCCGCACTCTAAGGACTAAGTATAACCTTCATCACTTCAGGTCGTTTACGATTAGAACAACCCTACCTAAAAATGCAGGGGAAAGATATATATATGACATAGAATCATAATCATCATCATAATATCATAAATATCAACCACTACAAGTCCTGAAAAATGACTCCTATAGACTCTATTATGATTGGGTGATTATAAGCGATAGGCAGTGACGAATAACCGACCCGACATTATGTTGTTCGATAAGAGTGTCAAAATTGCTTATGTGATAGATGTTGCGGTGATATATAATAATAACATAGTAGAGTAACATCGAGAAAAGTAAACTAAATCTGCGGATTTTGCACTGGAAACAAAGCAATGTGGCAACTCGACCGAGTGAAAGGGATACCAATAATCGTATCTTTTACAGGCCTTATACCAAAAACCTTGGTAGATGGGTTGGCAATACTGGAATTGCATAAGAATAATTTTATTAATTTCCAGAAAGTAGTACATGTTACTTGGTTAGGAAATTCGTACAAAACGTTTGCTAAAACTTTGGACAATACCCTCTCCTACTTCCTTTGATAAAACTATCCGGGATAGGTGTAAACGAAAAATAAAAGTTTAACTTTTAAGAGGTAATAATAATAATAATGTCTGATTGTGATCATAGAATACATAAAAGGTGCAGTCGAAGATGAGCTTCTTCACTTATCCTAGTTATTTATTATGCAATAATACTAATCTTAAAACTAAAAAGTAAAAATTATTATTTATCAACCATAACATGCAGAAAGTGTATAAATTAGTTCATTTTGTGTAATATTCATGAAGAATTTGATACTCAATAGGATGGCCCCAGAGTGTTTTAAGTTACTACTGGATTAACTTATAGAGAATATATTTAAAAATTTCACCTCTCTATACTTACTATACGCCATTGAGAATAAAAAAATGGTAAGCCACCTCAGCAGACCCTTATCTTATTGTCATTTTTAACTGGTATATTTCCAATGAATCGCTCAACACGCACGAAATCGGTTAAATGGGAAGAGTTTCAGATCTAGCATATAATAAAGCAATTGGAAAAATAAAGACTTGTTTTATTTTTGTAGATCAGTTAAAGAAGTATTACTTTTGGACAAGGCATAAAACTAGGGGTGGTTGACACCCTCAACAAGGGTTTAACACGCTAAGTTGCACAAGTGCTAGTTAAAGTATCGCAGTGCATCAAGTTCAAGGTGAGAAATGATGTATATATTTTTTAAAATTTTATTTCATATTTAGAGGCGGCAAGAGCGTAGTGAGTAAGGTGTCTGTTTTCTACATCGGGTTCGTATCTCAGCTCAGGAAAATAATAAAAAAAAGCCTTTACAACGTGATGGCCGCCTCTCTTAGGAAGGCAACGGCAAACTACCCGTAGTATCATGCCTAGTAAAGCCCTCTCACTTTGGTCGTTCGGAACCGGTATTAAACTGTAGAATTCTTAAAAAGGCACCAACCACAGACAAAGGCGAGAGGGTCGTCTACGTCTGTATTGGATATGGCACTTCAAGGAGAGGATTTAAACTTTGCTTCCTGAGTGTTCTATCTCCTTATCAAGAGCCAAGAAAAATCCTTAACTAAGTTTTCCAAACCAGAACCCTTCTGCGCTTAAAATTTGAATCAAATAGTGATTCAGTTGCGAACTTATTCTGTATAACCTTTAAAAAAAAAGGAAACTCGTTGGCATATCGAGTCATTTTGTTACTAGTTTCAACATGCAAACTATCACCTGTCTAATTTCAGTCTTTTGATTTTGACAGCTACTGTTAACGAGTACTACTAGTTTAAAAACATTTTAATTAAAAAGTGGATAATTAAAATACCAGTATTTAATTGCCACGAAAAAATGCCAGACCTATTTACGGCAGGTTAACATCAGAAAACAGCTAATAGAATGAAGTTTGAAAACTTATAAATTAAAAATAATATATATATATATATATATATATATATATATATATATATATATATATATATATATATATATATATATATATACGAGGCATGTTTTTTAAGTAAGTACCGTTTTGCGATTCCGCCGCCGCAGCGATACGGTCGGCGTTCCGCGCATGCGCGCTGGTAATCTACATCTCATGTCTACGCACTGACGCCATTACAGTCTGATTCTTCATTGTATACGTTGTTTACTGAGTGTTTAAGATGCCTCCGACAATCGTGAGTCCCGCCGATTGTGAAGTACGGGCTGTTATACGATTTCTTAGTGCTAAAGGCGTAAAACCGATCGATATTCATCGTGAGATCTGTGAAGTTTACGGACAAAACATTATGAGTGATGGAATGGTAAGGAAATGGGTGAGAGCATTTAAAGTTGGCCGCACAAATGTGCATGATGAAGAATGGAGTGGGCGTCCTTCGGTCGTCAATGAAGATTTGGTGCAGAAAGTGGACGAAAAGGTGAGAGAAAACAGACGCTTTACAATTTCATCATTGTGCGACTGCTTTCCTCAATATTCTCGTAGTGTTTTGTATCGCATTGTGATCGAGAACTTGAATTACCGGAAATTGTGTTCACGTTGGGTTCCAAAAATGTTGACGGATTTGCACAAAACCCAACGTTTAGGCAGTGCATTGACTTTCCTTGAGCGGTACCACAATGAAGGTGAACATTTTTTAGACCAAATTGTTACTGGTGACGAAACATGGGTGGCCTACGTCACACCAGAATCGAAACAACAATCCATGGAATGGCGACATTCATCATCACCCAAAAAAGTGAAGTTTAAGCAAACAATTTCTGCCCGCAAAATCATGTGCACAGTTTTTTGGGACAGAAAAGGAGTATTGCTAGTGGAGTTTCTGCCTCGTAATGAGACAATCAATGCAGCGTCTTATTGTGAGACATTGAACAATCTGCGTCGTGCAATCCAGAACAAAAGACGTGGCAAGTTGAGTAAGGGTATCGTTTTGCTGCATGACAATGCCCGTCCACATGTGGCTAATCGGACCAAAGATCTCATCAAATCTTTTAAATGGGAAACTCTAGATCATCCTCCATACAGCCCTGATCTGGCGCCCAGCGACTACCATTTGTTCCTGCACTTGAAGAAGCACCTGGGTCTTCAAGACGATAACGAAGTCAAAATATTTGTGATACAGTGGTTAACAAGTCAGGCGGCAGAATTTTATGAGGAGGGTATTCAAAAACTGGTGCCACGTTATGACAAGTGCCTCAATATTCACGGAAATTATGTAGAAAAGTAGATTAA
>CM032446.1:132120785-132303285 GCA_019049505.1 Pachyrhynchus sulphureomaculatus
TCGGTGAGTACTATGATAGGGGAACCACGTGTATGCTCTACTATTATTGTCGAAAGCAAGATAATCGAACTCATTAACGAGTACAGGAAAAAGAAAAAAAACACTCGTTCAGATATTTTTATGTGTTTCTTTCTGGATTTTTTGACGTCTTTCACCACATTTCATAACATTATCAGCTCTATTAGGACGGTTGCCAGTTGAGACAAGTAGAACCAGTGTAAGCCAAGGTATTTTCAGCTGTATAGATGATTGTATGTTTTACCTCCTCAGTATTATTTTGTGATCTTGGACAAAGGCAGTAAGGCCGTCGTTTGCTATGGAATGTATTCTTTTCAATCCATTCTTTCCCAGCCGACTGTTGTGTATTTGGTCGCTTCAGGTGACTTTCACCGGCTACCGTCCACTCAGCTGACTGCCGATTTGATTTCGGCCTATAGTGAGAGATCCATATTTTATCCATTGTCACATATCGCATAAAAATCCTTTTTATTGTGTTCCTCGTTCTTGTTCTTGGTCCACTGTGAGCAAACGCGGTACCCATTTCGAACAGTCCTTTCTCATGCCCAAATATTCATGTAAAATATGACCAACACGTTCTTTTGATATATTTAGGGTCAGCTATCTCACGCAATTTCACTTTATGGTCTTCCAAAACAATTTTGTGGATTTGTTTGTTGTTTTCCGGTGTAACCACCTCATTTGAGCGTCCAGAGCGTTCAGCATCATTTTTAACCTACTTAAGACCGCGTTTAAACTCAGCATACCAGTAAGTGATGAATGATTTTCCAGGGGCAGAGTCCCGTAACACTTATCAAGCCATTGCTTTTCTTGAATGGTATTCTTCCCATCAAAAAACAGTGTTTAATCAACACACTGAATTCGATTTTTTCCATTGTTTTGAAAATATCAACAGTAGCATCACTAAAATCAACTTGTAACTTGTAAACTAATCGTCGAAATGTCATGAAATTTTGACCCGTATCGTTTGAAGGTTGGTACTTTCTAAAAATCATATAAATTTTTTGAAAAGGGCGACATCTATGTGTCAGACCAAAAACTTTTCAGCCTACGTTCTAGATTACTACCCCTTAACAGCTGATGTTGATATCACAGTTCACCTTACATATTTGTACAAAATGGAAACAGAATTTGAGAAATTTCAGGAGTAATCCCGAGATGGTAAACAATTTTTTTGTGACAAATCCAAGGTTTTTTAACGAAAGAGAAGTGAAATATATCTCTGATAACATTAGCTTGAAGGATGGAGATAACTTATTACTAATTAATTACTTTATTGTGTTCTCAAAGTAATAGTTCAACGATCAGGTGTATGTATAAATATGAGACAGTTTTTTTCTTTATTGCAACACTACTTCTCTAATAATCTGTTCTTCATTTGATAGCTGCGAGGTCCTAGTAACAAAAAAATACCATCCTGTAGAATGTATTCTCCAATATAAGTGAATATATAAAAAATAAAACCAAGTCGGCTAACTTGCTATTGTAATTGTTTTTTTATATCTTCGAAAATACAATGTTTGTTTTTTTTTTCAAATTTTTTTTCAGATCGGCTTTAGTAATCAGATAATTCTTCAAAATTTTATCTGAACATTACTACTCAATATATGCTAGTACCCCTAATTACCCTGTTATTACCTCCCATAAATGAAACATATGTTTTAATAAAATGAAATAATAAAAAATACTTTATATTTCAAAACAAAATTCTTTTCTATTTTTATCTATCTCTATCCATTAAAAATGTGTTTTAAACCATAAATCAAAACAACTATATTTTGCTATAAGAAAAAAAACAAAACGACTTTATTCTTTATTAAGAAATTACTTAATTAACTTATTAATTAAAATTGTACAGGAGGCGAATACTTTTATTCAAGAGAAATTGCATTGATACTAGGAAACTGTATTTTTGTACGTTTTGCAGTAGAATTTTTAAGAGACATTAGGGCTGGAGAAGATAATAAAACTTTCGGTAAGCGGTAAAATAAATTTTGCTAAAGAAAATGCCCTCAAAATGTCGCTTAAATATTTTTCTTTAATTTCTATAAAAGAGTGAAAACTATTACTCTTTATAATAGGGTTCAGGAAAATAACTTGATTACTCTTTTTTTTTTAAATTTTATTAAAATTGTGATTGAGGTTATAAATGCACTGGCAGTATTAATTCCTAGTAGTAGCTATTATTAAAGGACTTACAGACATACAAAATAATTAAATATAAAGTACGTACAAAAAGTATGTATTTTAAATTAATAAGAATTTACTAAAAGTTTTATTAGAAAAAGGTAAAAAAATGTTGAAATATAAATATATAAAATTATACAAATAGAAATAGGTGCTGTTGGAAAAATAAAAGGGAAAAATTAAGTATTTATATAAAAATTTAAATCACATTAATTTTTGCTTAAAATATTGAGACATTATGTACTGGGGTTCAAAAAGTCTCCATATTTTCAATATATAAGGTAATAAAGGTTCATGTATTTAGTGAGATTATTTAAAAGGATAAAAGCTTTTCATTTTTTTAAATTCTTGAAAATTGTCCGATAGCGAAAGTTTTATTAGCTAGAAAAACATGTCTTCTTTTGATTTTCACAAGTTGGTTACTCTAAGGCTTGAAACAGCGGCAGTAACAAAAATTTTATTAATCAACTTGCTTAAAAATTCCAGTTGAATATTGGATTCACTATATAGTTCTGGTCTATTTAAATCCAAACAAATAATGGATTAATTAAGACAAAAGGTACAGTAACTAAGCTACAAATATTCATACAAAAGAAATTGAATAAATTTGGCGATCAGTAGCTAAAATATTTATTTTTACATTACTTTTTTCCTTAAATTTTTGTATTTTATTTATCTATGTAAAATCTCTGGAACTCCGGAAATATGATATAAACTAATTCTAATTAAAAATAACAGAGACTTTATTGCCTGAACACCCAGTATCCCTTATTATCACAGATATATTTACACAAATAAATATAAAGTTTCAAATATATACAAACAAAATACAATATTGTCATCAAAACCTGATTTTCTGGTTAAGTAAACTTGGCGTTTTATTTTAATTGAAGCTATTTGAAAATTACTTTATTTAGTTAAAATTACTATTTTAGTATGCACATATACATATTTATAAGTATATTCAATTGAAATAGTTTCGTGTAGCATATTTTAAGACAAATTTAAGTTTGTTGAGTGAATTGTACCTACATCTTCATACTAATTATCAGAATATATTAACAATACAATTGTGCAATGTAAAAAAGGTCTTTGCATAGAATATTAGAACATCATCTTTACGTATATTTTGATATACTAACTTCGCGATATGAAGAATAATATCATTCATAATTCAATTGCAATATTATTAATCCAGAAAAGAATGAAAATGGGCGGCTTGAATATTGGAAAAATTTGTTATAATTTCTGATAAAGTATGAGTTTCAAGTCGTTTTAGTTTTATTAAACGTAGACTTATTAACGTCGAGTTAATACCTTACTTCCAATTACAACTATCAATAATGCCCAACTAAAGACCGCTAGATGGATCCAAGATAGTGAATATTTATTTAAAATTGGCTTATGTTGGTAAAAATTAAAAATAGACTATGTGTCTAGGAATTGAATCGGTCATTTTTAAAAGGTGACATGTGTCGACGGGGTGAAATGTTTTTTGCTCTACTACACGTAACTGACGTAAAGGCAGCACTCATAGTTGAACCGGAGGAGCATGTGCTGAAGACGGCACTGGGAGTGTTTTGTTATAAGAAGTTTATTTCAGTGTTAAAAGAGGACATGTGATTCATATGTGATGTTTTTTTTTTAATTTGCCAAAAATTTTAGTTTTGTAACCAATTAATACCACAATAAAACACTTTCTGAATTATGATTTTTCGATCATACTTTTAGTTCAGAATAAAAAGAGGGAGACATTAAAGTTTCAGTATAATACTGAAATATATTGTAAAATTTTGTGTATTTTAAAAATATTTCTTGTTATTTATTGTTAGATTTTTTTACTGAGAATCAAGGGGCATTAAGACACATTAATTCTAAAAATAAAATTAATATTCTAGGAAAATGCATCATTCTACATTTTGCAGGTTCAGTAGTATCAAAAATTTTATTCATATCAACAAAAATAGAAGTTTTTCCGCGTATCATCCTGTGAAAATGTTTGTGGTATAAATTAAAAACTTACCATTGAAATCACTGAAATTTAATAAAAGAAGTTGTAAGAAGGTTTTTACTAAACTCCATTATGAGCTAGCAAAAATTTCAAAATGAATCAGCCAAATTTGAAGTAAAGATATTTTTTCTACTGTAAACGTAGATATTACCATGAAAAAGTTAAATTGCCTGATTTAACAAACTTTTTAACATTAATTTAAATATTTCGTTTATTTTTTAACCCTGTATGTTACTAACAGTAATATACGTAAATATGTAATAAAAATGTGCTACACTATTTTAAACTCCAGTTTATTTTTTTGATTCGATAAATTGTTAAAAAAAACGCTAGAGTTTAAAATTTAAATTTTCATTAGAATTGTTATTCAGAATTAAATATTAATGTCTAGTTGACCAATATTTTAATCAAAAGCCCCAAAGGCTTTTACATTTTTTATCGGTTGCCAACATAAATTTTAGTTCGCAAAATTTTTGAAAAGGTATTTTAAAAGCAATATTTTTAAAAGTATATCTGCAAAAGCATATATTTTAATACACCTAGAGCTACTAATAGGGGCATGTAAAAATGCGCTGTGGATGCGGAACTTTCTGCAACTATAGAGGTGTACTTTTGTTCTTCTTTAAGTTCGTTAACAAGATGTGGTTCGTCGTTGATAGAATTGAAGAATCTGCAAATAAAAGAAATAGTTAATATAATTCAAAAGTTATGTTTCTAATTTAGATAAATAAAAGAAATACTTATAATTTTTTTATAATGTAGCCCTAAGTATTAAGCCGTCATCACAATGTTCTTGGATGAAATGAAACTGTTGTAATGGCCTAAGTATATTATCGTCACTCAAGTTATATTAATCACACGTCAGTTTTTGGCCATTACTAAACAATAAAACTTAAATATAAAAAAGGGTCCATGAAAAACAAAAAAAATATAGAGTAACTGATTTTTATAATTACAACCATTGTAAAAAGGGATAGGTAGATAAACTGGAGGTAAAACGAACTCCGCAGAAAAAAATATCCATTTAAGTATTAAAATTTATAAAATCTAAGAAGATATAGAATAGAAAACAGATGAACAACTTTCGACAGTAATTTAACAGTCTGTGAAAGATATTATTTTGGCCATTATAAGTTTTTTTTATAACAATCTGATAGAAACTTCAAATATTTTTCCTATGCAACACAGTATCTTGATATCATATAGAAGACGATAACTATGGTCCAGTTATTTTCAATTTTCAAAATATATGATCAAACTTCACAACACGCCTATTTGCTTTTGTACGATGTAAGAAAAAGAGAGTCACTAGAAAGCTACTAGCGTTAGAAGAAAAGTTTACATTGATGAGCTAATATAGGAAGCAGAATTGGAACTGCTCTTATTCAAATAGCCAAAAAAAAAAATAAATTCCATATGTTTAAATTGATTAAAATATAGACTATTATACAAATATTGCTTGTGAAATAAATTTAAATTAGGCAATGTCACTCCAAACAACAGTAGACCAATAAAAAAAGCATCGGGCGAGCGACGTAACGGTCGAGGACGTCGCGGGAAATGGCAGCTCAACCAAAACGATGAAGACCGGGCAACTGAGAATGGACCTGCCAAAAGTGTTGTGCCGGCGAGTAAGCCGACACCCCACCAAGGCGGGAAAATCAAAGCAACGCATGAGTTACACTACAGGAACAAACGAACACACCATGCGTTGCTTTAATAAAAGCACAAGTCCTGACAAAGAAACCACTGAGAAGGGAATCACTCGCCGCCTAGACCCACCACCATCAATCCTAAACGAAGTATTTAATCAAAAACTCCCGCAACGACAAAGAAATCCCAACAGCACAAAACCAAAATTCAAACGGCAAATAAGAAAAGAAAACGAAATCAACAACATCAGGAGATATCTAGGACACTTTACCCAGTTTTTCAACGGGAACGTGTCCAAACGAGTCACACAGAGTATAAACAAGATCAAGTTCGGATCTCCCAACAGATCACTGCCAGAAATCCTGGATACCTTGAAACAAAAATTATCCGTATATGCCGCAAGACTCCGTAGATACAAAGAACCAAACGAGAGGACAGATACCAGCAACCTCTTCCGAAGAAGCCAAACACAGTTCTACCGGAAAACTATGCACAGCAAACAGACAGCAGTGACCGAACCACCAAACAAACGAGAACTCACAGATCATTGGAAAAGTATCTGGTCAGAACCCAAACTACCCAATAATAACACCCCCTGGATCAAAGCCAAAGAAGGCAAAGATAAACATGTGACAGAACAAGAAAATTCCACATTAACTACTGTGGGACCAAAGTGCTTGATGAGGCGCCTGGATGCAAGAAGTTCCGGAGGTAGAATGGCCCCCCGTTCGGATCTCCAGGTGTTGGCTGGTTCGGGGGCGTCGACTTACAGACATCATTATTTTAAGATAGATTTTTGCAACATACGAGGTTTAAAAACTCGAACATAAATTCAGTGCATCAACACCTGCAATCCAATAAACCTCATGTACTCGCTCTATGTGAAACCAAGGTCAGTCCATCGACCAGCACGGTCAACTATCTTTATCCTGGGTACGACTTCTATTCCCTATTTAGGCGTAACTTTGGAATCTGTCTTTTTGTCAGAAGCGACCTCTCTTGTCAACGAGAAGAAGCTCTGGAGCCCCCAAACTTTGATGCTATGTGGTTAAAAATAACGACTCAACAAACCACAAGGTTCACCTGTATCCTGTATCGACCACCAAGTGATACCAATTTTCGAACACTTTTCGCTTCTCTTGCAGACACCATCGATCATTTACAAATTAACTATCCAAGTGCCAAAATTGCCATCTTGGGCGACTTTAATGTCCACAATATCAACTGGCTTAAATATTCAAATACTACCGACGAACAAGGTCGTGAAGCTGAATCATTCTCAATCAGTTATGGCTTAACTCAGCTTATTGACGAACCAACACGGATCCCTGATCGAGACGGGGTGTTCGCCAGTCTTCTTGATCTGTTTTTAACCACCAATCCGGAGATTTACACGGTCACCGCAAATCCGCCGTTAGGTTCTTCCGACCATAAACTGCTTTCGACATCGAGTATCCTGCCAATCAGTGACAGAGGGGCGCCTAGGCCGCACAAGATTTGGCACTACAAATCTGCTAAATGGGAAAATCTCATGGAATACTTTCGAACTTTCCCTTGGATGGACGTTTGTTTTCGATCCGATAAGCCATCTGACTGCGCCAGGGAGATCTCCGATGTTATTTTGGCTGGTATGGAAGCTTACATCCCTTTTTCGAAGAAATGCTCCTCCAACGGCAAGCCTTGGTTCGACCGAAAATGCAAAGAAGCTGTTGCTTCTAAACATATTGCCTACCGACAATGGCGTGAAAATCCTAACACCGTAAATCGTAACATCTTTGTTCATGCTCGGAACAGATGCAAGGGAATTATCGACGAAACCAAGGAGGCACACAATCAACGAATTAGAAACAAACTTCTCGCTTGTCCCAACAATTCCAGGTCCTTTTGGGCAGTCGCTAAGGCAGTTAGTCAAAATTTTTACCAAATCCACCATACCAACACTCACACGGCCAGATAATTCCATTGCAAACACACCTGTTGAGAGAGCGAACTTGTTGGCTGAACTCTTTGCTTCACATTCTACTGTCGATTTCCAAGGAAAAACACCATCTTACTATTCCCATATTGCAGTCAAGGATGCCCGATGTTGTCTACAGACAGCGCATCATAAAGCGTATTTTAATGAAGCTAGACACCAAGAAGGCTTCTGGCGCTGACGGAATACCTGCCATAGTTCTCAAAAACTGTGCAAGGGAACTAACACCAGTTTTTTCTGCAGACTTTTTAACCTATCCTACAGAAAGGGAATATTTCCGTCCTGGTGGAAATGTGCCATGGTTCAGCCGATACCTAAAAAAGGCAAGAAGACCTTGCCAAATAACTACCGACCAGTTGCACTGCTTTCAATAATATCAAAAGTCATGGAAAAGGTTATCAATGAGCATCTTTTAAAATATCTTGAACGATTCAATATTATTAGCGATCACCAATATGGTTTTCGTAAACATAGATCAACAGGAGATCTCCTGACTTATGTAACACATGTTTGGAACAACGCAATTGAACACTTTGGAGAATCTCGAGCGGTTGCTCTTGACATATCCAAGGCATTCGACCGTGTTTGGTACGATGGACTGTTGGCTAAGTTACGCTCTTATGGTATGTCTGAAAGGTTCTGTTTGTGGCTCTCATGTTTCCTCAGAGAGCGTTCTTTACGAGTGGCGGTCGACAGATTTCTTTCTAACACCCTCACTATCAACGCGGGTGTGCCCCAGGGCTCCATACTGTCTCCTACTCTCTTTCTCATTTACATTAACGATCTGCTGGAAAAGACCGGGAATCCAATCTACAGCTTTGCAGATGACAGTGCGCTTGTCTCTTCATTCACCTCGAACGCTCGGACATCGGCTGCTCAGGCGAATGTCCGCAGACAGCAGGAGGTCATTCAACTTAACAAAGACCTGGAAGAAATCCTATCTTGGGGTGACAGTAACCAAGTGAAATTTAACGCTACAAAAACCCAGGCGGCAGTTTTTTCTAAAAAAGTTAACGTTGCTGAACCCGACATAGTTATGTCGGGGCACTCCATTCCCCTAGCATCGTCACTCAATTTGTTGGGCGTTAGTTTGGGAGCAAATATGTCCTGGCATGAACATGTTGCAGGCATAGCAAGGAGAGCTTCTCAAAAGTTGGGAATATTATTTAGAACCAGAAAGCTTTACACCCCACAACAAACTGTTAATTCTTTTCAAAGCCCAAATTCGACCAACTATGGAATACTGCTCCCACGTTTGGGGCTCCGCTCCCAAACATACACTGCATTTGTTGGATTCTGTTCAGAGAAGAGCGGTCCGTCTGATTGGGGACCCGGAATTGACCGGCGGCCTTGATTCGCTGGAACATCGAAGAACGGTTGGCGACTTGAGTCTGTTTTACAAGTATTTTCATGGAAAGTGTTCGAAGGAAGTAGCCGCTTAATTCCTCCCAAAGCGGTGCATGTTAGAAATACACGTCGCGCTGGTGCTTCACATCCGTATGAGGTTCAGCTTGTTACTCCGCGTACAACGCTTTTCAAGCAATCTTTTATATGGAGAACGTCATCCCTTTGGAATAATTTACCCAACGCTGTGTTTCCCACCGAGTACAATTTACAGCGATTCAAGAACAACGTGAATCGCTTTTTCCGCACTCGTGCCGCTCCTGGAGTGCTTTAGGGACTTCCCTGCCGCACGTGTGCTAGACCCATAAAAAAAAAAAAAATGTTTTGTCCTCTTGACGGTTTCAAGGTCAATAAATTTATGTTGATTTCTTATACCTTCATTTAATATTTATTAGTTTCAGCTGAATAATATATGAGACATATCTTATGTTACCAAGATATATTTGATGTTTACCAATAGTGTTGTTAAGGAGTATCGTGTTGCCTTATTTTATCAGTTGCTTTGATTTTAAAAGAAAAGGTTAAATAGCTTCAGAAATATGGTTTATAAAAAGGATATTAAGTATATGATAAGCCCAAAATTACACTGTTACCATTATATGAGGTTCAGTTAGGCTGAGTAAACATAAAACCGAAAAACAAGAAAGGAGCAAGCTATAAAACATCAGAGGAAAAGATACGCGACACACTAATCCACAACTAGAAACAAAAGAAGTCGTGCATAACCTTTCAACGCACCATCTTACAGACCATGAAGAATCAGTATTAAGGAAAGGTTTCAATTACTCCATAACACCAAAATAAATCCCAGTTGAAGATATAATCTTAAATGTAGAGGTGGCCCTAGATATCATGCCCTAAAAAATGCTGAAATAATAAGAAAATATATCACTCAAATCCTGAGAACAAGCAGACTTCCTAAGCCAAACCTCAAATTTGAAGAATGGAAAGCTCTTCAAGCTTTCAAGAAAAACAAAAACATCACCATATTACCAGCAGACAAATGCAATGCCACAGTGGTCCTAAATACCGAAGACTACATGACAAAAATGGAAATCATTCTATAAGACGACACCTACAAGCCAGTTACTAGGGACCATACAACACTTCTGGAAAAAAATCGCAAAGGCCAAAATAAAAGCTGCAAACTTGGAACCAGAGGTTGAAAGACTCATAATTCCAAGAGAGAAAATCAGCCGATGTCCAAAGTTGTATGGCCTACCAAAGATACACAAGCCAACTTCTCCCTTAGACTCATTATTAGCGCGGTGGCCTCACTTACACAAAACTTAGAAAAGCACCTGTCAAAGATCATGTAACCAACCGTCGAAAGTGCTGAGTCGTATATCAAAAACTCTGAACACCTCACGAACATAATTAGATACATTCATCTAGATGAAAATGACATTCTGGCAAGTCTAGATGAGGTTTCACTTTACTTCAGTATTCCAGTGGATGAAGCACTAGATAAAATAGCAATGAACTAGGAATTTCTAGCTCATGTTGTAGAATTATCAGAACACTATCGAAAAAATACCTATTTTGTCTTCAACAGTCAGATATACAAACAAACAGATGGAGCGCCCATGGGATCTTCCTTTCACCAGTAATAGCCAATCTCTACATTTGAAACAGAGGACCTTAAAAACTCACCATTTAAATCCAAACTCTAGAAACGATAAGTTGATGACATCTTTATAATTTGGCCCGTATAGACGAAATGAATTAGACACCTTCCTGACCTATTTAAATAGAATTCACCACCGGATATAAATCACTTTGGACGTCGAAGAAGAAAAAAAAGCCTCCATTTCCTTGAAGTGCTTGCTTTCCAATTTTTTTATGCGTTACTGTAGAATTTTAAGGACCAATATCCATCTGTTCCTGTACAATAATTTTTTTTCAAAATCTGATCTGTTGATGGACGCATTGTGTTCTAGATTTAAATGTATGTTTCAAAACTTATAGGCCAAATTCATAGAAATCAGGACCAGGTATACCCAGCAGCAAAATAAACCGGGCAAGGCTAAATTTTGAACATATTAATAATCGCCGTCCTTGATCAATTTAAAACATTATTATTGTTATAACGCTTCATTTTATAACTTTGAAGCTTATATAAAATCCAGTTAATTAAATGTTAATGAAACCAATAATAAATTTGTTTTTGTGTGATATTTATTATATTAGCTATATGTAGTTTATTATATTAGCTATTTGTAGTTTTAACATTAATTAAGCATCTGAACGTCCTGAAATTACTTGACTCAACGCACGATTCGCTAACCATGTTAGCTTCATCAGGAGCGATGGTTGACTAAAGCTAAACTACAAATCTACCTTATTTATGCCCAGTCTAACATCTAAATTACTCAAGCAGAACTAATAGCATGGGCGAGGCCATCTGTGCTGGTCAAGTAGCCAGTAGAGGGGACTATAAGGAATAGGCCCTCTGTCTTTAGTTAAATTAATTTCACATTTTATAATTTCCATCCTTTTGTATGCACATATATATATATATATATATATATATATATATATATATATATATATATATATATATATATATGTAGAGAGAGAGAGAGAGAGAGAGTATACCCCGTAGAAGGCGACTAAAAGAACAACTTAGAAGGTATATGCCCAGATCCCACTAGGCATCGTCCGGTGTGATACCATCGCATCGGTTTAGGCTGCGTGAAGTTACTTAACGCTTCGTGGCGGTGCCGATGTCTCCGGACTGTCGGACCAAGTAGCATGATGAAGTACCTGGATATAAAAAATTCTGGAGGTAAAATAGCCCCCCCGTATGGATCTCCAGGTGGGAGCGGATTCAGGGACGTCAACATGCAGAGATCACAACTTTAAAATAAATTTTTGCAACATACGAGGTTTAAAGTCGAACATAAATTCAGTGCACCAACCCCCGCAATCAAATAAACCTCATGTACTCGCTCTCTCTGAAACCAAGGTCAGTTCATCGACCAACACAGTCAACTTCCTTTATCCTAGGTACGACCTTTATTCCCGATTTAGGTGTAACTTCGGAACCTGTCTGTTCGTTAGAAGCGACCTCTCTTGCCATCGAGAGGAGGCTCTGGCGCCCCGAAACATTGATGTTAAGTGGTTACAAATAACGGCTCAATAAACCACAAGGTTTATCTGCTGCCTCTATCGACCACCAAGTGATACTTACTTTCGAACACTTTTCGCTTCTCTTTCAGACACCACTGATTATTTACAGATTCACTATCCAAATTCCGAAATTGCCATCCTGGGCAACATTAATGTTCACAGCATCAACTGGCTTAAGTACTCCAGTACTACCGACAAGGGCGTGTGAAACTGAATCATTCTCAATCAGTTGTGTCTTAACTCAGCTTATTGACGAGCTAAACACGAATTTACACAGTCACCGTAAATGCGCCATTAGGTTCTTCCGACCATAAACTGCTTTCGACATCGAGTATCCTACCAATCAGTGACTGAGAGGCGCCTAAACCGCGCAAGATTTGGCACTACAAATCTGCTAAATGGGAAGAACTCATGGAATATTTTCGAACTTTCCTTGGTTAGACGTTTGAACAATTGCATCCCTTTTTTGAAGAAATGCCTTCCAACGGTAAACGCTGGTTTGACCGAAAATGCAAAGAATCTGTTGCTTCTAAACATCTTGCCTACCGACAATGGCGTGAAAATCCTAATGTCATAAATCATAACATCTTTGTTCGTGCTCGAAACAGATGCAAAAAACGAAACGAAGAAGGCACACAATCAATGAATTAGGAACAAACTTCTTGCTTGTCCCAACAACTGTAGGTCATTTTGTTCAGTCGCTAAGGCAGTTAGTCAAAATTTCACCAAATCCACCTACCACCATTTTCATGACCAAATAATTGTATTTCAACAACACCTATTGAGAATGCGAACTTGCTGGTTGAACTCTTTGTTTTACATTCTACTGTTGATTTCCAAGGAAAAACACCACCTACTATTCCCATAGTGCAGTCAAGGATGCCCGATATTGCCTACAGACAGCGTATCATAAAACGTATTTTAATAAAGCTAGACAGCAAAGAAGCTTCTGGCGCTGATAGAATACCTGCCATAGTACTCAAAAACTGCGTGAGTGAACTAACACCAGTTTTTTGTAGGCTTTTCAACCTATCCTACAGAAAGGAAATATTTCCTTCCTGCTGGAAATACGTCATAGTTCAGCCGATACCCAAAAAAGGCAAAAAGACCTTGCCAAACAACTATCGACCGCACTGCTTTCAATAATTTGGAAAGACATGGTAAATGCTATCAATCGGTATATTCTAAAATATATTGAAGGATTCAATAATCTTAGCGACCATCAATATGGCTTTCGTAAATACAGATCAACAGGAGGTCTTCTAACTTATTTAACACATGTTTTGGAACAATGCAAACTGAATCTCTAGCGGTTGCTGTTGATATATCCAAGGCATTCGACCGTGTTTGGCACGATGAATTGTTGGCTAAGCTACGCTGTTCTGCTTATGGCTCTCGAGTTTCCTCAGAGAGGGTTCTTTACGAATGGTAGTTGACGGGTTTCTTTCTAAAACCTTCACTATCGACGCTGGTGTGCCCCCTGTCTCCTACACTCTTTCTCATATACATTAACGATCAGCTGGAAAAGACCGGGAATCCAATCTACAGCTTTGCAGATGACAGTACGCTTCTGTCATCATTCACTTTCAACGCTCGATTATCGGCTGTTCATGCAAATATTCGCAGACAGTAGGAACTCATTCATTTTAACAAAGACCTGGAAGAAACTCTATCTTGGCGTGACAGTAACTAAGTAGAATTTAACGCTACAAAAACCCAGACAGCAGTTTGTTCTAAAAAAGTTAACGTTGCTGAACCCGACATAGTTATGTTGGGAGTACTCCATTCCTTTAGCATCGTCACTCAATTTGCTGGGCGATAATTTGAGGGCAACTATTGGCATGAACATGTTGCAAGCATAGCAAAGAGAGTTTCTCAAAAGCTGAGAATATTATTTCGAACTAGAAAGCTTTACACTCCACAAAACGGTTAATTCTGAACAAAGCTTTAATATATATATATATATATATATATATATATTATATATATATATATATATATATATATATATATACATATATATATACATATATATAAATATATATATATATATATATATATATATATAAATATATATATAAAATATATATATATATATATATATATATATATATATATATATATATATATATATTATATATATATATATATATATATATATATATATATATATATATATATATATATATATATATATATATATATATAATATATATAATATATATATATATATATATATATATATATATATATATATATATATATATATATATATATATATATATATATAAATATATATATATATATATATATATATATATATATATATATATATATATATATATATATATATATATTATATATATTTATATATTATATATATATATATATATATATATATATATATATATATATATATATATATTTATATATATTATATATATATATAATATCTATATATATATATATATATATATATATATAATATATATATATATATATATATATATATATATATATATATATATATATATATATATATATATATATATATGTATATATATATATTTATATATATATATATATATATATATTATCTATATATATATATATATGTATATATATATAATATATATATATATATATATATATATATATTATATATATATATATATATATATATATATATATATATATATATATATATATATATATATATATATATATATATATATATATATATATATATATATATATATATATATATATATATATAGATATACATTAATTTTTGATACTGAAAATTAAAATTGAAGTTAGGTTTTACTGAAAACACACTATATAGTCAATTTGTTAAATAAAAATGAAAGTTTTTTTTTATAAAAAAGACTTACCGAACATCGTCTGTCATCTGGTTGCCAACAATAAGTTTTTTGTTATTATAGATTTTGGTTTGGTTTTTCACAATTTCCTCAAAGTTTTCGCTTTCATCATCATAGTTGACCTTTATGAAAGACGTGATAGTTATCTCGAAAATTTTATTAGGGTCGGCCGGCAAAGAAGAAATCTCTCTCTTTTTACGTCCATAACCAATAACACCGTCACTGCATTCTACCTGCGAACAAATAAAAAAGCTAGGGCAATTCTCGTACAATAACACAATTTTTTGAAACTTTGTATTCTTATGTGGGACTAATCCAACTATACCTAACTCATTACAAAAAGCTATTAAGTTAGTAAAATTAAATATTATGTGAACTGTAAATATATGAAATTTTTTAATATGGGACACCAATTAAAAATTCACCTGAAACTTAAAAAACGGTTGACACGTGTCGTCATTTGCCGATTGTCGTAAAGGCTATTGCTTTAAGCAATATATACCCACCAAACCTAGGAAATAGTTTGAGATTTAAACTTGATGTAGTTCTGATGAACTTTAATTTATATTTAATCAATAATAATCTGTTGTTTTTATTTTGTTAATGTATTTTGTAAGTTTATTAAAGATAGGAATAAGTAAGAGAGTTAACATTGAATGCTGAGTTTTGCAAAATGGGTTTGTATTACTGTTACGTTTATCGAATTGATACCTTATGATCATATTACAAAAGCGTATTAAAAATATCTTATTTGAAAGTTAAAAAAACCCAACTTCCAAAAGGAAAGACTTTTCCGACATGATCAAGATGAACGACTACCAACTTAAACTTAGTTAAAGAAAATGTATCGCTTAATTTTTAACAATAAATTGCAATAGAAAAAAGAATTGTTTTCTAAAGTTTTTCTTGATAAAATTATTATAAATTAATTGTAACCAGGAGAAGCTACTTTAATATTTTTACTGAAACTAGAACGTTATTTAATAACAACTAATTGCACCCTAATTTAAAAAGGGTAAAGAAATGGAAAATTCCAATCAAGAAAACTCTAGCCAGCAGAATATTGAACATATCCAAACTATTGAATAATGAAGAATTATAAAAAAAAATACCTAGAAGTTCTTGTTTAGTACCCATGTTTAGGTAATAAATACGCAAATACGAACTAACAGATGATTATAATATATATATATATATATATATATATATATATATATATATATATATATATATATATATATATATATATATATATATATATATATATAATATATATATATATATATATATATATATATATATATATATATATATATATACATATATATATTTATATATATATATATATATATATATATATATATATATATATATATATATATGTATATATATATATATATATATATATATATATAAATATATATATATATGTATAAGGTACAGAAATATTAATATGACCCGGTACAAAAACTTGTGATCTGTTGAAAAGGCCAGTCAAGAAGTTTTCCTCCCACTGGTGAGTAAATTTTTAAGAGCTGAACAGATTTTTAAACATTTATTATATATGTGATTCTCGATAACTATGAAACTATTACAAGTAGAAATTTAGATGGGTTCTGTTGCTTTTAAGTTGTTTACTCGTTTTTTTTTTCCGGTTCAATTATTTCTGAAAACAGCAAGTAACTAAAAAATGAAATTGCTGAATACCTTTATACATATTTTTCAAACCTTATCTATCATCCCTACCCATTTGCCAAACCGTTTGGTCAACGTAGTGAATTATGACCCCCCCCCCCCCCCTTACTGAATATGACAAGTTACAAAACTTCTGGAAAGGTACCCCAGGTAGGTGGCTCATTAAATGGCCCTACACCTTGAAAATGGTCTTCCTCATGGATTCAGAAGGAGGCAAAAACTCGTTAAATTTACCATCAAACAACAAAAGATCTGACAGTTGCATATTCTAGGCACTTTATTTAGCAACATATAATGGAAAGCTAATAGAATTCGAAGAGGAACTTAAAAACATTGAATGGGATATAATAGGTCTATGCGAAGTCCGTAGAACTGGAGAGGGCCAAATCATATTGAACTCCGGAAACTGTCTGTATTATGCAGGTGAAGAAACTTTAATTAGAGAAGTCGGCTTCTTGGTAAATAAGAAACATGTTAAACAAATTACTGAAATCAAGAATGTTAGTCCGAGAGTTATATATCTGATAATCCAACTAAATCAAAGATACTCTCTAAAAATTGTTCAGGCTTATGCACCAACGAGCACCCACTCAGAGGATGAAATAGAAACATATTATGAAGAAATTTCCACTGTTCTAGAAAACGGAAAAAAAAAAAAAAAAAAAACGCATTTTACGATGGTGATCGGTGACTTCAATGCCCAAAATTGGAATCAGAGAGGACGAAGCAGGAAACTGGCAATAGGTTATCAAGGGCTAGGAAATCGAAACGAAAGAGAGAGGACACCAATAGATTTTCGACACCAAAATAATTTATATGTAACGAACACCTTCTTTAAAAAGAACAAAAACAGAAAATGGACATGGTCTAGCCCTGATGATAAAACAAAAAATGCATAATTAGTAAGAGGAAAGACATTATCCAAGACGTAAGTGTCCTAAATAGGTGTTCAATTGGGAGTGATCATCGCATTGTGAGAACAAAGGTGTTAATTAACATTAAATAGGAAAGAAACAACATGATTCTTAAAAGAAACCATAAGAAATGGCCAACCCTGGAGGATGTGGATTCCTATAGAAGAGAGATCGCAAGCTCCTTGGAACACAATAAAGATACAGCAGTTGATGACATATTTGAAAAAAAACATCAAAAATAGTATAGAAAATGCCAATGATAAAACTTGCCCAAAAAAACAAAAAGAACAGAAAAATTAAATCAAAGAGTAAAACAGCTAATGAAGCAAAAGGAGAGAAATGGTAGATAAGACTACAGATGAATACCGAACTATAAATAGAGAGATATCGAGGGAAATTAAAAAAGACAAAAGACAAAAAAATGCGGAGGAAATTAAAAATGTTGTAGAACAGAATAAAAGGTTAAAAGTCTTGAGAAGGAAGAACACAATGGGAGGAAAGACATATGCAAGATTAAGGACATGCATGGTAATGTCATAACAAACAAAAGAGCTTTTACAGGTCATTGAATTATTTTATCAAAAATTATATACATTACAAGATAAAAGAACAGAAATTAACATACCAAAAGTCCTAAATCAGGGGTTGGAGGATATCCCAGATATTACAGAAGAAGAAGTCACATCAGCTTTGAAAGACATAAAAAATAACAAAGCCCCAGGTGAAGATATATTGTAGTAGTGGCAATTAAACAAGGAGGACACCAAATTATCAAATCACTTAAAATATTATTCAATAAATGCCTCCTGGAAGGAATAACTCCATCGCAATGCAATAATGTAACTATTGTCATCATGCATAAAAAAGAGATACTTCAAACCTCACAAACTATTGACCCATTAGCCTCTTGAGCCATGTATACAAGTTATTCACGAAAATACTTACCAAACGTCTAGCAAATAAATTCGAGTTTTTCCTTTCAAAAGAACAGGCAGGTTTCCGCTCGGGGTATGGAACAAACGACCATCTGCTTACAGTAAAAATCCTCATTGAAAAATGGATAAAATATAAAAAGCTTTTTGTACTCATATTTGTGGACTCAGCAGAGACTTTTGAAAGCGCTTGCTGAGAGTGTCGTATTGATCATCAATATTCCAATGTAATTAAATACATATATGAAAATGCCACCGCTCATATTAAAATACAAACTAATCAGTCCAGCAGCAAATTTCGAATCGAAAGAGGAGTGCGGCAGGGTGATACGCTCTCTCCCAAGCTCTTTGAAACACTTCTAGAAAGTATTCTAAAATCAATAAACTGGGAAAGAATGGGACTTAACATTGACCGCGAAAAGTTAAATCATCTCTGTTTCGCGGACTACATTATCTTAATAACAGACAAAATGCAAGAAGCACAAACTATGCTACACATGCTTTAGGAAGCTTCAAGAAAGGCTGGTCTAAAAATCAATCTATCCAAGACCCAGTTTATGATAAATCTTGAATTAAGCGACCCTATAAAACTGAATAACGTAGAGATAGAGCAATTGCGTCAATATAAATACCTGGGAAATGAAATAACTATAGGACGAGGTAACCAAACACAAGAAATTCAGTGGCCAATAGGTCTCTCCTGGGTTGCATATGGTAAACTGGCCTATGTATTCAAATCTAACCTTCCTATATTTTTAAAAAGAAAAGTATTTTACAGATGCATACTCCCTGTTCTTACGTACGGAGCCGATATTTTCACAATGACGAAGAAAAATATGAATAAAATATGTGTCATGCAACGAAAGATGGAGAGGTCAATGTTAGGCGTTACTCTTAGAGATCCCATCCCAAATGACATCATCAGGAAGAGAACGGGGTACAAGACGCAGTCAAATTCATTCTACATCTTAAATGGAACTAGGCTGGGCATGTTGCTAGATTTAAGGATGGGCGTTGGACAAAGACAATTATAGACTGGCGACTAAGATCTAAAGACTATCGGAGTAAAGCTAGACCATCAAGTCGGATGTTTGAAAAGATTGTCTGGAAATTGGGTACAAGTGGCCTAGAACAGAAAAAGGTGGCAAGAATTGAGGAAGGCTTTCGTCTAGTTTATGGCCGAAATTAGTACGAGTATATTTATATTAATATTTTGACATGTCTAGCACACAATTACCAGTATTGCCTAGAATTTAAAACCATTGGAACTTCTGACACCAGTTTTTTTTACTATTGAAATAAAGTGTCATGCTGTCCAGTTATTACACTATTAAAAGCATGAAAAACCATTTTTTGAGTATAATGCTTAAAAAAAAAATCCCGTGCAATTTGCAATTTTGAGAATATAATGAAAATTTTATTCTATTATTTTAGGAAACACTAAGTCTCTGGAAACGAAATATACACAAAATAAGAAACTGTTATAGACCAACCTGAAAAGAACGGTTTAAGCGGTTTGCTAAAGTTTCTGCTTATTTCTGTTTTCTCGTGGATTCAATACAAATATTGTAATGCGTAATTTATTAAACTATAATCATTTTCCCAATCTTTGATCCATAGGCAATTTTCCCATACATATAAAAAATTTTGCGTCTTTTCTGTACATAACTATAAGCATTATTTTTCTGATCTTGGCAATGTCGGGAATAAAATCGTAAAGAAAATAGGTATCGTTATTTATATTGCCTCTCTCGCAAGAAGAGCCCAGAAGCAAGAAAAAACTCACGAATAGGGGTTTGGAATTTACGTGTGGTTTAAATGGGGTGCAAAAATGATAAATGATAGGGACGAGAGTTATTTTTTAAAGATATACTGGTTGTATTTTTGAAAAATATACTATCATATCTTTATTTTTGTATACTCTTGAGAAAAGTAAGTTTTAAAAAATGAAAACAATAGAATTATAATAGATAGGCAGAATTATTAATTTATTGTTATCTTTTATTTGTACGATTTGGTATTCTCAGTGTTCTTTTTTCCTTGGGAAATTTTTTGCCACTGTTGACATGCATTTTAAATAAGGTCTTCTAGAGGAAGTTTCTAATTAAATTAATATAACTTTTAGTTTTGAACAAATATATAAGTAATATTGACCATGCAGAGAGTGCAACTGTCATATAAATCAATTTGAAAACTAGTTTAAAAATGAATTTCCCAAAACCTTTATATTTTCTTAATCTGTAAATACGACTAATAAATAAAGAAGTAAATGTTTATATAATTTATTGCATGAAAAAAAATACAATATTTTTATATATATATATATATATATATATATATATATATATATATATATATATATATATATATATATATATATATATATATATATATATATACTAGCCGGGCCCGCGGCTCCGCTCGCGTGGACTTGATTCACTACTATCGTCACTGCTTATTTCTTACGTTACCCAACGTAATAAAATATCTCCCATTATTTCTCCTTATCTCCCAATATTTCTCCTTATTTCCCATTATCTCTACATAATTTCCATTATCTAGGCTTATCTCTGTTCATCTCCCATTATTTCTCCTTATATCCAATTATTTCTCCTTATCTCCCATTATCTCACCTTATTTCCCATTATCTAGGCTTATCTCGACTTATCTCCCATTATTCCTCCTTATCTCCCATTATTTCTCCTTATCTCCCATTATCTCTCCTTATCTCCCATTATTTATACTTATCTCCCATTATCTCACCTTATCTTCCATTATCGAGGCTTATCTCGACTTATCTCCCATTATTTCTCCTTATCTCCCATTATCTCACCTTATCTCCCATTATCTAGGCTTATATCGAATTATATAGAACGTATGTATAAATTTATAAAAACACGTAAATCGGATAAGTGGTTCTCGAGTGATAAGCGCACTAACGGACAGACAGACAGACAGAGAGACGTTGCATTTTATATATATTGTATTCTTTGCTACATGATATTGTTCCATATTTAATGCTTTAGGGAGTGTATTGCAAGAGAACGCGCTAGCGGCAAACTTTTCTCCGACTTAATTCACTATTATAGTCACTGCTTATTCCTTATGTCACCTAATAAAATATAGCCTATAACCTGGCCAGAGAACATATGTACGTTTTTTAAAAAAAAAGTACGTAAATCGGATAAGTGGTTTTTCAGTGATAGGCGCACTAACGGACAGACAGACAGACAGACAGACAGACAGAGAGATGTTGCATTTTATATATTATATATATATATATATATATATATATATATATATATATATATATATATATATATACGTATATATATATATATATATATATATATATATATATATATATATATATACATATATATATATATATATATATATATATATATATATATATATATATATATATATATATATATATATATATATATATATATATATATATATATATATATATATATATATTAGCGACTCGCCCCGGCTTCACACGCGCTTTGTCGTTACATTACTGTTTGACTCTTCATTATAATCTAATGTAGACAAAAATACCATGCCTAAAATACCGCATTAAATGCCTCTTGTCCAGGTGCCAGAGAAACAGATTATGTTTGGATGTTACACGAGACAGGACAGTGCGCAAAACATTGTAAGCTAAAGTCTAAACCAGCTACGTTTAATATTTGGCACTGAACTTTATTGATCGTCACAGAGAGACACAGTTTTATAGGAAACTGGGGCAGTTTGAATTGAAACAGTAAGTCAGTTTGTGGGTAGCGCGAGTTCAGAAACACTCTTGTAAAATCTATATTATCTATCCAAATGTTACAATTTAAAGATAGTTCTTATCTTCGTTAAATACACAAACCAAAGAATGCATTTAGTTTGATACGGATTTATATTTTCCTACTTAAATTACTCTCTTTAGTGTTTTAACATGTCTATTTATAATATCTATATTTCGATAATCTGGGTTAACCTTTGTACGTAGACATATGACGTCGCGGACTTTTTTGTTTGAGGTGAAAAATATTACCATACATTGTTTTCACATATCTCTTACTAATTACGCAGCGTACGCGAAGATACCTCTCCGATGATTGATTTTTATCCGACTTCTTCGACATTCATTGTCATAGGTCCGCTAATTTAAACAAAATATACATAAATTATACACCTAAGCCTTTATTGTGAAATACTCTATCTATTAGTGAAACCTAGAATAAAATCCGTTCAGTAGTTACTAAGAAATACCTGCACGTACAGATAGACAGACAGACGAACAGACAGACAGCCGCAGCAGGAGACATTGTTTTATACTATGTGCTCAAGAAACAACTCTAACAATAAACCTCATCGTCATAATAAAGACTTTTTAGCCGAGTCTAGCACACCCCTCATCACCATAATAAGGAACTTTTGGTCAACAAATTCCTCATCGCTATTTTCATTAACGCCCGTTTGATCTACAAACAGCACCAACACATACACACCTCAACGACGATGAACATCTTCAGCCGACAAAATACGACTTTACATAGAGTTGTCAACACTGAACATGCATAGGTATGTTTACTAATATTGCTAAACATTGTTTTCACGTATCTCTAACTATTTACGCTGTGCATGCGAAGATACCTCTCCGACGATCGATTTTTCCGAGTTCATCGACATTCATCGTTATAGGTTGGCTAATTTACACAAAATATCAACAAATTATATACTTAAACCTTCTTGTGAAACACTCTATCCATTAGTGAAAACCGGAATAAAATCCGTTCGGTATTTACTGAGACGGACAGACGCGGCGGAGGACTTTGTTTTATACCATGTATTGATACACCACATTAAGTGTCTCTACCCTGGGTGCCAAAACAAAAAAGATTATGTTTGGACAAAATTTTAGTAGATTTAAATTGTACATCGATATTATATCAGCCCCTACTTTTAAAATCAGTTTGTGCGGCAGAGTTCCGGCAGCACATCGCATCGGCGCGAGTTCAGAAACACCCTTGTAAAACCTACACTATTCATCCAAATTTTACGATTTGAAGACAGTTTTTATCTTCGTTAAATGCGTATTTAATTTGATGAGGATTTATATTTTCCTACCTAATTTATTTTTTTTTAGTTGAAGTATTTTAACACGTCTATTTTTTAATATCTTTACTTCGATAATTTGGGTTAATCTTTGTAGATAGACATACGCTCTGGCAGACTTTTTTGTTGTTTTTAGGTATCTTTAACTATGTACGCGAAGATACCTCTCCGACGATTGATTTTTTTTCCGACTTCATCGACATCAATTTATACCAAATATCCACAACCTACGTAAAACACTTTATCCATTAGTGAAAACCAGAGTAAAATCCGTCGAGTAGTTACTGAAAAAATCGTGCAGAGATAGATATACAGACGCTGAGAGAGACTTTGTTTTATAATATGTATATGTATATATATATATATATATATATATATATATATATATATATATATATATATATATACGAGGCTGGTTTGAAAAGTCCGTGCCAAGTCCGAGAGATGGCACCACCGGCGCATATCGAGGTCATGTTTAGTTAGTAGCATCTCTTGAATGAACGCACACCAAGTTTAAGCCATATTGGTATATTTCTTTGTGTTTGGCATTCGTGTGAATCAAGGAAGTCGAGTGATTTTCAAGAAATGGACGAAAAAGAATTTCGTGTGGTGATTAAACATTATTTTATGAAAGGCAAAACGCCTCAGGAGACTAAAGAGAAGCTTGATAAACATTATGGTGACTCTGCACCTTCGATTAGAACAGTTTATAAGTGGTTTCAAAATTTTCGGACTGGCCCTATGGGCACAAGTGACGCTGAACGTTCTGGACGGCCTGTGGAGGTTACGACTCCAGAAATCATTGATCAAATCTATGATATGGTGATGGATGACAGAAGAGTTAAGGTGCGGGAGATTGCTAGTGCTGTGGGCATCTCGACTGAACGGGTACATAATATTTTGCATAAACATTTGGACATGAGAAAGCTATCCGCAAGATGGGTGCCGCGATTGCTCACGCTTGACCAAAAACAGAATCGTGTGAAGTGTTTGCAAGGATGGTTTGCAGCTGTTCTAGAAGAATCCGGAGGACTTTAAGCGTCGTTTCGTCACTGTGGATGAAACATGGATACATTACTATACTCCTGAGACCAAACAACAATCTAAACAATGGGTTACCAAGGGAGAATCTGCACCAAAAAAGGCGAAGACCGTTCCTTCGGCCGGAAAGGTTATGGCGACTGTCTTTTGGGATTCGCAAGGGATAATCCTCATCGACTATCTGGAAAAGGGTAAAACTATTACAGGTGAATATTATTCATCGTTATTGGACCGTTTAAAAACCGAGCTGCAAGAAAAACGCCCGCGATTGGCCACAAGAAAGCCCTTTTCCATCACGACAACGCACTAGCACACACCTCAGCAGTTGTGGTCGCAAAATTAATGGAAATAGGATTCCAACTCGTTTCACATCCCCCTATTCTCCAGACTTGGCTCCCTCGGACTACTATTTGTTCCCCAATTTGAAGAAATGGCTGGAGGGACAAAGATTTTATTCAAACGAGGAGGTGATTACAGACACTAATGGATATTTTGCAGACTTGGACAAATCCTATTATTGGGAAGGGATCAACAAACTAGAACATCGTTGGACGAAGTGTATAAGCCTAAAAGGAGACTATGTCGAAAAATAAAAAAGGTTTACCCCAAACACATAAGTAGTTTTTATTTTTGCACGGACTTTTCAAACCAGCCTCGTATATATATATAATATATATATATATATATATATATATATATATATATATATATTATCTACTTTGTCATAAAAAATGACGTCATAAAAAAAACTGTTTGGTTGTCAAATTACTGTCTCTGTTCTAGGTATTTTGACAAAATTTTGTATGAGTTGTTTACGATAAAGTTTTTCACGAAATAGGAAAAATCACCAAAAATTATTTAGGAAAGAATTCGTAAAGTGTGGCAAGGACGGCCCGTTTTATTTTCAAGTAAAATTTAGTCCCAACAGTTCTGATGGGACCGAGATTCAATTCCGGAAATCATCAGGCCTACTGAGGATTTGCTACTGTTAGATCGCCAAATAAAGATTTCAGTACAAACTGTAGTATCAAAAACTGTCTTACGGATTATGCATAGATTTAGGCATGAAAAAAGTTCCTGCACCAAAGCAGAAAATGGCGAAAAAAAAAAGGGGTTCTCAAGAAACTTTGGCAACTTTTAGCCTATTAGAGAGAACGCTCGATTTCATAGAAACCATAAGACCCATAAGGCTTGCATAGTTCAAGCCTTTACCAAGTTACAACGTCCATCTCACAGCCCTGATTTTGCGCACTGGGACTTCTTTTTGCTCACACATCTGAAAAAAGACCTCAGAGGTTGAACACTTCCCTCAGGCAATGGGTTTAAGGCCACTGTGGCGTCGTCTTTTGAGGAGAAATGAAAAGAATTTTTTTTTAAATGGAGCGAAACAACTCGAGACATGCTGAACTATGTGTATTAGTGTAAATGCCAAATATTTACAAAAATATTTTTTTATATATCTGACGTTGTAAAAATATTGAAATGTCCACATAACATGAATGGAAGATACTATAAATCAATTTAAAAAGGCAAAAGCCCACAATAACTTAAATAAGAGTGGTAAAAATGCAGTGTGTACATGTAAAAAAAGAGCAAAAGACGCTATGCACTAAATCTTTTGAGACATTGGAAAAAAAATTTCTAACCTGATAATAAGAAAAAGGTTTTAAAATGCTGGGCTTAAAGGCTGTATAGTGCCTATTGGAGAAGAATAAAAAAAATGCTTTTGGCATCGGCCCAAAAATATAAATCTTTCAAAGGACGCGTAACCCGAAAGTTTTTTTCAATTTTTTCTAATGTTTAATTTGTCTCCTTTTTTTAGATTTTTGGCACTCCTAGTGCTACATATGTTACATAAGGTGCCGGGTAGAAGAGAAGTATAACTTCAATAACGTAGTAGTCACTATATAACGTCTACAATATATAACGTATACACTTCTTCAGATATGTTTTCTAAATGGAAATCAATTGTATATTGAATAATAAATCAGATATGGCTTATTGCTATTACACAAATTTATTAAATGACTTAAATGCGTATATAGTGCTACTACTTCTACTACACTTACCTTAAGAATATTTGATATTGAAGTAACATTTTGACCTAAATATAGTTCTCATTAAATAAAAGAGGTATAAAATTCTACTTTTATCTCGTTAAGAAAAATTCCTCTTATCGTAATACGTTAACATTTTCATATTTATCGCTTAGGGCCTCTCAGTGTTATTTTATTTTTTTGAAAAAAGAACGACCAGAAAGTTTAGTGATATAAGTACAGACTTTTTGGGTCATTTTTTTTGGGATCGAATTTAAATTATTTAATAAATTTGTATAATGTCAACAGGCCATATCTGATTTATTGTCCAATTTACAATACATTTCTACTTAGAAAACATCCGGCATATACATGTAAGAAGCTAATCATCCAAAGGCTAAAATTGCCAATTTGGGAGACACTAATGTCCACAACATCAGCTGGCTTAAAAATTTAAATACGACCGACCAATCAATTGTCGCTTTACTCAGCCTATCGATGAACCAATATGGATCCCTGGTCGAGACGTCAGTCTTCTTGACCTGTTTTTAACCACCAATCTAGAGATTTATACTATCACCGTAAATCCACCGTTAGGTTCTTCCGAAAATAAACTGCTTTCCACATCGAGTATCCTATCGATCAGTGACAGGGAGGCGCCTAAACCAACTTGTTGACTGAACTTTTTGTTTAACATTCTACTTTTTATTTCCAAGGAAAAACATAAACTATTCTCAGAGCAGGGATGCCCGATATTGTCCTCAGACAGCGTATCATAAAACGTATATTAAGGAGGCTAGACACTGAAAAAGCTGCTGGCGCTGACGGAATACATGCCGTTCTACTCAAAAAATGGGCCAAAGAACTAACACCAGTTTTCTGTAGACTTTTCAACCTAACCTGCAGAAAGGGAATATTTCTTTTTTGCTGGAGATGCTCTAGTTCAGCTATTACCAAAAAAAGACAAGAAGACCTTGCCAAACAACTATTGATCAGGAGATCAGAACTTTCTGAGATATTTTGATTTGTTTCTAGCACTTTCGCTATCAACGCCGATGTGCCCCAAGGCTTCATACTATATCTTACTCTATTTTTTCATTTATAATAATGATCTCTTTTGAAGGATCATGAATACAATGTAAAGCTTTGCAGACGACAGTACGCATGAATACTCGAACATCAGTTACTCATGCAAACATCCGCAGACAGCAGGAAGTGTTCAACTTTACAAAGACATAGAAGGAACTCTATCTTTGGGTAGTAGTAACCAAGAAAAATTTAATGCTACGAAAACCCAGGTGGCAGTTTTTTCTAAAAAGTTAACGTTGTTGAACCCGACATAGTTATGTCACAGCACTCCGTTCCTCTAGCATGGTCACTCAATTTGTTCCGCGTTAATTTGGGTGCTAATATGCCTTGACATGAAAATGTAAGCCTAACAAAGAGAGCTTCTCAAAAGCTGGGAATATTAACATATTTCGAATTACAAAGCTTTACAATCCACAAAAACTTGTAAGTCTGTACAAAGCTCAAATGCGATCAAAGTTGAGATATTGTTCCTATGATTCTATTTAGAAGAGAGCTATTCTCATGATTGAAGAACCAGAAATAACTAGTAACCTTGATTCCTTGGAACATCGAAGAACGGCTGGGGACTTAAGTCTATTCTGCAAGTATTGTCTTGGGAAGATTTCGACGAATGTAGCCTGCTTAATACCTCCCAAAACAGTGCATGCTACGTCGGGCTAATCCTTCACATCCGTATGAAGTTCAAAGTGTCATTCCTCGTACAATTCTTTTCAAGCGGTCTTTTTGTAGTGTTCTGTTAATGAAATATTTACTTAAATTATTTTTTTAAAACTTTATTGGCTCCAAAGCTTCATATGTTATCTATAGACATTAAACGAATAGAACGAACAACATAAATTTTAAAACGCTACTTTAAATTAATTTTCACATTTGCATTTAGAGTAATAATGAAGCCAAAAATAAGTTGTAAAAAATTCTAGCGATAATTCTATTTTATCTGGTCTGTTAGATAACGTAATATTAAAAAAGTTATTTTAGATTGCATTTATTGATTATATTTACACATACTTTAGTGAATTATGTATTTCCAAGATTCCACAGTTCAAAAATGTTTTCCGCAAAGAAAATAGTTTTAAGATTGCAGAAATTCCTAAATTGTTTTTTTTAATAAAAATGTTAATAGTATTCTTCCAGGCGCGCTCAAACAATATATTTTATTATCATTTCTTTTATTAAACACTAAATTATTGATTAGGCTTAATCACGCCAGCATTTTAGCTTTAGTGTATTTAAATTCTTAGTAAGGGACAAGTTATCTATACAAACATAGATTTATCTGCGAAGTAACTGAAACTGAAGTGGAACTTAACATTTGGTATCGATGATCTAGTATTATAGACAACTTGTTTAATGAAACTATTATCTAAACAAACCTTAGAAAATAATAAATGAAATAAGCTGAAAGTAATATTTATATATTAATTTGAAAAATTCTATGCCAAAAAGTGTAAAGATACAAATTGTTTTTTTAATAGTTAAATCAAAAACGGCTAAATTTTTCCTAGCAGGATTTTATACTTTTTCAACAAGCAACAAAAATTTTAAATAAAATATCTTACAACTAAAATAAGCAAGTAAATGTTATTTAATAATAAAATATTAAAGCAACTAATTAGGTCCATATTTATACAAGATGTTATATACTTACTAATTCTCTATATGAAAATAAAAAGTTTTATATGATTCGGAACACTAACTACACCAATGGAAAGAAAGCTCTTATATGTGCTGATACTTTTCATTATCTTTACACTGTTTGGTTCGGCAGATAACAGACAATTATGTTTTATACTAGCTTATAGTTTTTGCTTCTCCTGTAATCATATTCATTAAATATTTTTTAACCCTATACATGAACACACATAAATACTACTCGTAAAACAACCAAATTATATATGTTATTTCTGATAGCATACAAGCCACCTAATTTTTTATTTCTTCTATATTACCTTCTATATACCTTCCAGCAATGGAATTCCAAAATATATATAGTGGTGCGCAACAACCTGATTATTTTAAGTTGTACCGAGTAAAACTTTTAAAAGAGGTAGTTGTGTAGAACAACTAGTATTAATCATCAGTAAAAGTTTTCTCTTTGTAAAAGCATTTTTCGTATTCGTGAAGTAAAAATATTATAACACACCCTCTATATAAGATATATAAATAGTAGTAGTAGTAGTAGCTATCTCATATAACTGCGACAAGAAATGTTTCTGTTGGTGAAGACATTTTGCTACAAATTTCAGTTCAAAGATTGATCTGCTGTTATGGCCCACCGAATTACATATCTTGTAATTATAGTACCTATTCTACCAATATCAAGCAGTCTGTTAAATCTCTACAATCAGCTCAAAAACTTTCCCGGATAAAAGTTGACAATTCTAGATTTATTTCATTAAATGAAACAATCAGTGTACGTATAGATATGTTTTGACATTTTTTTCCTATATTTATTGATCTTAAAAATTTCGATACTTCTTATTTCAAATCCTTATTGTTCACTGACACAGACACTCGCATTAATGCCATAACTACATCATTCGATATGTGAATTATCAGAAGCTGATTAAATAATGCTATGTTGAGTACATCTCACGTAAACGACCTACTTGTTAAGTCTTCCATTATTATTAAGTTAAATCAGAGTTTTTTTTCAAGTTATCCAAATATTTAACCTAATAAAATAATTGTCACTATTAGATTTGGTAACTTCGTGTAACCTTAACACAACCAAACAATACAGGAATATTTTTTTAGGTTATCTACCTATCTATGAAAGGAAAGTTGCAGAACTCAAAACAATATTTTTCCGCATAATCCAAAAAAATTCTATGTTTGCGCCTCCAAAAAACACCCTCACAACGGCTTTTTACTTAATATCTGAGGAAAGCTTTCGGTCCCTAAGGTCTTTTTTCAGATGTTTGAACAAAAAAAACTTGTATAGCTCCAAATCAGGATTATAGGGTGAATGTTATAACTCTGTGAATCCACGGCTTAAACTATGCGAGCCTTATGGACTTTGCAGTTATCGTGAAAGAACAAAATTTTGCGTCCCATGGACTCAGACGTTGGCCGCTAATGGCCGGCCTACCTAAGATTTTGTATCGTCCTTCCTTAAACCTCTCCCTCCGCATCAGTTTCTCCTCTTGTGTAAAAAGTTCTGTGGATATTCTGAATTGAGTTTCCCACCCCATTGAAACTATTTAGACCAAAACAAGATGGACGGTCATTGCCGTACACCTGGGACATTCTTCCACGAATAACTTTTGATCCATTTTCCTATTTAGTGAGAAACTTTATTACCACGAGATGCTTCAAATTAATTTTACTCGTTTTTTTGGAGAAAAATGGTAAAGAAGCCGCAAAATGCAACAAATTCGCACAAAATTTTCTTAAAGTACTTAGAATAAGGACAGTAATTTGACAACCAAGCATTTTTTTGTATGACATCATTTTGATGGCTACTTCGCTAGGTGGAAAATAAAAATGGGGCGAAGTAATCCTCCTTTTTTCAGTACTATGCAAATTTCGTCACAAACTTGATCTAATAAAATTTTAAAGTCCTTACTCCTTCTAGAGACATTCAACTTCTATTGAATATCAATCACTTAAGATTTGCGAAATAAAATATCAATTTAGAAAAAATGTTGTTTAATCTTATGATATCAATAAAAACTTTGAATTTATCATTCATATTTATAACATAGTATATCTGTCTATTTACTTACTCCTTTACATCTGTCTAGACAAACATTAACAGTCCCTTTGAATTGCACATACGTGGATTCTGGAAACTTAAATGCTCTAAACTTAGCCACTAGATTGTCTCCGTCAACAGTGTTGAAGTTATCGAAAAGGTATGGGTCAACAGAGCATCTGAAATAAGAAAAATAAATGTTGGTATTACATCCAAACACAATCGAAAAACAAAATCTAACCCTAATACGAAATTATCAAAGTCAACTATACGGCTTAATATTAAATAGAATTGCAAGGTACTAAACCACGAACTTGGTTATTATTACATACTGTATTGTTAAGCAATATTTTATCTCCCGCTATAATATAATACATATATATTAGAATTTTCTGATTACCGAACTAGAATTGGATTTTAAAATGTGTAAATATTTATTTATTTATAAGAATTAATAGCTAATTATAGTGGTAAGTACACTGCCCTTGATAGTTCTCTCAGTTAAAATTTTAGTTAAGGAAATTTCATATTCAAATATAATTTATCACAAGGACAATATAAAAAAGTGTTTAGTATTTAGCTAGCAGCAATAATATGAGAAAAAAAGCTTTTACATGAATTTTACGACCATGACAACACTATAATAAATTCACGAAAAATACTAAATTATATTTTATCCCAATAAAGCTTAGTCTTTATTCCAAAAATACAGAAATTTACGAGCATCTAATGCCGTGAACTGACTACTAAATCACAGTCAGAGTTGGACTTTATCAGAATGAAAAATACATTAAGTACTTAAAGATTGTTTGTTGTAATGAAATATAAATCAACGTCACAACAGAAAAATTCTTTAAAATGAATGATGAAGAATCGATACTTTTTTTCACTCGATAAGAAAAATAAGGAAATAAAGTGATATTCCATTTAAACAGTACAGCAGTCAAGAAAATATGACGTTTTTAAGTTGCATTCAACATTTTTAATGATACGTTTTACGTAACTTTACAAATTTAATAAGTTTTTATAGAACAGCATTTTTTGAAAACCGGTTAAGATCATACATAAAAACTGACCTAATAAACTTAGTATTCGAGTTATGGTTTTTAAAAATTATATATCCAAAATAAGTTTGTTTTAAATGAAGTAAATATGAGAAATATTTTTTTTTATCGTTCACCTCCTCGCCTGAGTAGGGATTTTACCTTTTTCATATCCTGAGGATATCGGGAGGATGTCGTAATACCTGTCATCGTTGTCCAAGTGCCGAAACATACATTTCTGTATTTCACAGCACCTTTTAAACAACGCAGTAGTGCTGCCTCGGACGTTATTGCATTTATGCGAACAACTACCACCTATGTACGTGGCCAGGCCAAATATACTTAAATAATTTATTAAATAAAGTATACCGACCTGCGGGATTGAACCCTCGACCTTCTGCACAGTAGCAAGGTACTATACCACTGAGCCACGGCTGCCACATTTTTGCGTTAATCTACGTGCGTTGTAGATAAACAGGTATTGCCAATTTAAAACTTGTTCAGAAATAAAAATACAAATGTACTGGCTCATTAAAATTAAGAGCAATTAATAATTAATAAAGGGTTTACTATAGGTCAGGAAATTCAAACCTATGTTAAGAATATATATATATATATATATATATATATATATATATATATATATATATATATATATATATATATATAAATATATATGCATATAATACATATATATATATATATATATAAATATATATATATATATATATATATATATATATATATATATATATATATATATATATATATATATATATATGAATAACGCTTTCGTGTTTGGAGCTTTAATCTCAAACATACTCTGTATTATTAGATTCCATTTCGAAAAGAGCCACTCGCCTGATAGGGTATCCGAAACCCGAATTCTTTATTACATACTGATTCCTCTCAGAGCAATACAGGAATATATTTCACGTGCGTTTAAGAACTAATTTATATGAAGAACCTTCCTACCCGGTACAATCTAAAATGACTCAAGACCAACACGTATCGCTTCTTTTACATAGGTAGCCACTCTCGTACTGATTTAGGCATTTCCCTGTAGCGCGAGTGGCATTCAATGTCAGAATGAGAACGATTCCCATTACGTATAAATTTATTTCATAACATATTTTTCACTATTTTCCAATTTTTGATCATTCCTTTATGCTGTAGTTAAAATCCAGAGATTGGTTGCCACTTCACAATACAGTTTCTTATGTTGTAACCACTGGTTTTCTGTTTTTCCACATTTATATTAATAATATCTCTATTGACAAGTTGACAATTAACTACAAAAAAATACATGGTATTATCTCTTCATTCACTTTAAACGCTCGACGTCGGCTACTCAGGCGAATATGCGCAGACAGCAGGAGGTCGTTCAACTTAACAAAGACCTGGAAAAATTCTATCTTGGGGTGACAGTAACCAAATGGAATTTAACGCTACAAAAACCCATACGGCAGTTTTTTTCTAAAAAAGTTAACGTTGCTGAACCCGACATAGTTATGTAGGGACACTCCATTGCCCTAGCATCGTCACTCAATTTGTTGGGCGTTAATTTGGGAGCAAATTGTCCTGATATGCACATGTTGCAGGCATAGCAAGGAGAGCTTCTCAAAAGTTGGGAATATTATTTCGAACCAGAAAGCTTTACATTCCACAACTGTTAATTCTTTATAAAGCTCAAATTCGACCAACTATGGAATACTGCTCCCATGTTTGGGGCTCCGTCCCCAAACATACACTGCATTTGTTGGATTTTCTTCAGAGAAGGGCTGTTCGTCTGATTGGAGACCCGGAACTGACCGGCGGTCTTGATTCGCTGGAACTTCGAAGAACGGTTGACGACTTGAGTCTGTTCTACAAGTATTTTCATGGAAAGTGTTCGAAGGACGTAGCCCACTTAATTTTTCCCAGAGCGGTGCATGTTAAAAATACACGTCGCGCTAATGCTTCACATCCGTATGACGTTCAGCTTTTTACTCCGCGTACAACGCTTTTTGAAACAGTCTTTTATATGGAGAACATCATCCCTGGAATGATTTGCCCAGGGCTGTGTTTCCCACCAAGTACAATTTATAGTGATTCAAGAACAACGTGAATCGCTTTTTCCGTACACATGCCGCTCTTGGAGCGCTTTGGGGACTTCCCTGCAGCACGTGTGCTAGACCCATAAAAAAAAATGGTCTAAATACATTTGCTACTTTTGGCTAATTTTAATCAATCATCGAAATTTTTAAATAAAGATTACAAAAAAAAACACTGAGAGGGGCTGACCCTATCGTATTTTGTATAATTATAAAAAAAAACTTGAATTTCGTGTTTTTACTTTATTGACCTAAAGAAAACTCGAAATATTTGTGGCCTTTGCAATTCTTCTGGATCAAAGAATCGAAATACGAAATTATTTCTGCCAACTGAAAGAATCTCAGATGGCAATCAGTGTGGTGTGTGCATTTGTTGACGATGCAGGTTTTTTTACGTCTTATAAGTTGATTATTATTGCATCGGGGAAAGCGTTTTTGTACTTTGATATTTCATATCATCAGCTATATCTTACGGTATGTCTAAAATTGAATAATAAATATTATTAAATATTAAGGCACTTTACAATACAGGAATTCAACAGATTACAAACTATTTCTAAAAAACATTCAATTCAAAAATTTAATTAATTTCTTCATCAGCCCCTTTCAGTGTTTTTTTTGTAATCTTTATTCAAAATTTCGATGATTGATTAAAATTAGCCAAAATTAGCAGATGTATTTAGACCATGTATTTTTTTTTAGTTAATTGTCAACTTGTCAATAGAGACATATTTTTTTTTTATGAGTCTAGCGCACGTGCTACAGGGAAGTCCCTAAAGCGCTACAGGAGCGACACGTGTGCGGAGAAAGCGATTCAAGTTGTTCTTAAATCGCTGTAAATTGTACTCGGTGGGAAACACAGTCCTGGGCAAATTATTCCAAAGGGATGATGTTCTCCATATAAATGACTGTTTGAAAAGCGTTGTACGAGGAGTAACAAGCTGAACCTCATACGGATGTGAAGTATTAGCATGATGTGTACTTCTAACCTGCACCGCTCTGGGAGGAATTAAACGGGCCACATCCTTCGAACACTTTCCATGAAAATAGGCTTAAGTCGCCAACCGTTCTTCGATGTTCTAGCGAATCAAGGCCACCTGTCAGTTCCGGGTCTCTAATCAGACGAACAGCTCTTCTCTGAATAGAATCCAACAAATGCAGTGTATGTTTGGGAGCGGAGCCCCAAACATGGGAGCAGTATTCCATAGTTGGTCGAATTTGAGCTTTGTAAAGAATTAACAGTTGTTGTGAAGCTTTCTGGTTCTAAATAATATTCTCAACTTCTGAGAAGCTCTCCTTGCTATGCCTGCAACATGTTCATGCCAGGACATATTTGCTCCCAAATTAACGCCCAACAAATTGAGTGACGATGTTAGGGGAATGGAGTACCCCGACATAACTATGTCGGGTTCAGCAACGTTAACTTTTTTAGAAAAAACTGCCGCCTGGGTTTTTGTAGCGTTAAATTCCACTTGGTTACTGTCACCCCAAGATAGAATTTCTTCCAGGTCTTTGTTAAGTTGAACGACCTCCTGCTGTCTGCGGATATTCGCCTGAGTAGCCGATGTCCGAGCGTTCAAAGTGAATGAAGAGATAAGTGTACTGTCATCTGCAAAGCTGTAGATTGGATTCTCGGTCTTTTCCAGCAGATCTTTAATATAAATGAGAAAGAGAGTAGGGGACAGTATGGAGCCTTGGGTACACCGGCGTTGATAGTGAAGGTGTTAGAAAGAAATCCGTCGACTGCCACTCGCAAAGAACGCTCTCTGAGGAAACATGAGAGCCACAAACAGAACTTTTCAGACATACCATAAGAACGTAGCTTAGCCAACAGCCCATCGAGCCAAACACGGTCGAATGCCTTGGATATGTCAAGAGCAACCGCTCGAGATTCTCCAAAGTGTTCAATTGCGTTGTTCCAAACATGTGTTACATAAGTCAGGAGATCTCCTGTTGATCTATTTTTACGAAAGCCATATTGGTGATCGCTAATAATGTTGAATCCTTCAAAATATTTTAGAAGATGCTGATTGATAGCCTTTTCCATGACTTTCGATATTATTGAAAGCAGTGCGATTGGTCGGTAGTTATTTGGCAAGGTCTTCTTGCCTTTTTTAGGTATTGGCTGAACTGTGGCACATTTCCAGCAGGAAGGAAATATTCCCTTTCTGTAAGATAGGTTGAAAAGTATACAGAAAACTGGTGTTAGTTCCCTCGCACAGTTTTTGAGAACTATGGCAGGTATTCCGTCAGCGCCAGAAGCCTTTTTCGTGTCTAGCTTCATCAAAATACGTTTTATGATAAGCTGCCTGAAGACAATATCGGGCATCCTTGACTGCACTATGGGAATATTAGGTGGTGTTTTTCCTTGGAAATCGATAGTAGAATGTGAAGCAAAGAGTTCAGCCAACAAGTTCGCTTTCTCAACAGGTGTCGTTGCAATAGAATGGCACCTGGCCGTGTGAGTGGTGGTATGGTGGATTTGGTGAAATTTTGACTAACTGCCTTAGCGACTGACCAAAAGGACCTGGAATTGTTGGGACAAGCGAGAAGTTTGTTTCTAATTCGTTGATTGTGTGCCTCCTTGGTTTCGTCGATAATTTCTTTGCATCTGTTCCTGGCACGAACAAAGGTGTTACGATTTATGGTGTTAGGATTTTCACGCCAATGTCGGTATGCAAGATGTTTAGAAGCAACAGCTTCTTTGCATTTTCGGTTAAACCAAGGCTTGCCGTGGGAAGGGCATTTCTTCGAAAAAGGGATGTAAGCCTCCATACCGGCCAAAATAACATCGGAAACCTCCTTGGCGCAGTCAGATGGGTCATCGGATCGAAAACAAACGTCTAACTAAGGGAAAGTTCGAAAATATTCCATGTGAGATCTTCCCATTTAGCAGATTTGTAGTGCCAAATTTTGCGCGGTTTAAGCGCGTCTCTGTCACTGATTGGTAGGATACTCGATGTCGATAATAGTTTATGGTTGGAAGAACCTAATGGCGGATTTACGCTGACCGTGTAAATCTCCGGATTGGTGGTCAAAAACAGATCAAGAAGACTGGCGAACTCTCCGTCTCGATCAGGGATCCGTGTTGGTTCGTCAATAAGCTGAGTTAAGGCACAACTGATTGAAAATGATTCGGCTTCACGACCTTGTTCATCGGTAGTATTTGAATATTTAAGCCAGTTGATGTTGTGGACATTAAAGTCGCCCAGGATGGCAATTTTGGCATTTGGATAGTTAATTTGTAAATAATCGATAGTGTCTGCAAGAAAAGCGAAAATATTAATATAAATGTTGAAAAACAGAAACCATTGGTTACAACATACGAAACTGTATTGTGAAGCGGCAACCAGTCTCTGGATTTTAACTACAGCATAAACGAATGGTCAACAATTGGAAAATGGTTAAAAATATGTTATAAAATAAATTTATAAGTAATGGGAATCGATCTCATTCTGACATTGCATGCCACTCGTACTACCGGGAAATCCCTAAATCAGTACGAGAGTGGCTACCTGTGTAAGAGAAGCGATACGTGTTGGTCTTGAATCATTGTAGATTGTACTGGGTAGGAAGGTTCTTCATATAAAATAATTCTTAAACGGACGTGGAATGTATTCCTGCATTGCTCTGAGAGGAATCAAGAAGTACTAAGGAATTCGGGTTTCAAATACCCTATCAGGCGAGTGGCTCTTTTCTAAATGATATCTAATAATGCAGAGTATGATTGAGATTAAAACCCCAAACATGAAAGCATTATTCATGGAAGGTCAAATTTGAATTTCGTACAGAATTACCAGCTGTTGTAGAATTTTAAGTTCTCCAGTGCGAAACAATATTCTAAGTTTTTAGGTAACCTTAATTGCTATGTATGTAATACGAGCCTAGTGGGGATGCGGGATAGAATATCACCTTCGGTACGTTCTGCTTGTCGTAGAAGTCGACTAAAAGAATAACTTAGATGGTAGATGCCTAGATCGCTCCAGGCACCGCCTGATGAGATAACATCGCATCGGCTTAGGCTGCGTGAAATTGCTTACTTCGTGGCTGTGCCGATGTTCCCGGACTGTAGGGCTAAATCACATGATGGATCACCTGGACACAAAAAATTCCAGAGGTAAAATAGCCCCCTCTCTTCATATCTTCGGATGGGGGCTGATTAGAGAACTATAACATGCCAAGATAACAACTTTAAAATAGATTTTTGCAGTATAGGAAGTTTAAATTCTAATATAAATTTAGTGCACCAACCCCTGCAATCAAATAAAGCTCATGTACTCGCTCTCTGTGAAACCAAGATCAATTCATCGACCAGCACAGTCAAATTTCTTTATCCTAGGTAAGACTTCCATTCCCGGTTTAGACTTAACTTTGGAACCTATCTTCTTGCCAGAAGCGACCTCTCTTGCCAACGAGAGGAGGTTCTGGAGCCCCGAAACATTGATGTTATGTGGTTAAAAATAACGGCTCTACAATCCACAAGGTTTATCTGCTGCCTCTATCGACCACCAAGTGATATTTACTTTCGAGCACTTTTCGTTTCTCTTTCAGAGACCATCGATCACTCACTATCCAAATGCCGAAATTGTCATTCTGGACGGCTTTAATGTCGACAACATCAACTAGCTTAAGTATTCAAATACTACCGACGAACAAGGTCGTGAAGCTAAATTATTCTCAATCATTTGTGGCTTAACTCAGCTTATCGACTAACCAACACGGATCGCTGTTCGAGAAAGAGAGTTCACCAGGTTTCTTGATCTGTTTTTAACCACCAATCTAGATATTTAAACTGTTACCCTAAATCCACCGTTAGGTTCTTCCTACCATAAACCGCTTTCGACATCGATTACCCTACTAACCAGCGAAATAGAGGCGCGTAAATTGCACGAACTTTGGCACTACAAATCTGCTAAGTGGGTGGAACTAATGAAATATTTTCGAACTTTCCCTTGGTTAAACGTTTGTTTTAGTTCCAACGACCCATCTAATTGCGCTAATGAGGTTTTCGATGTTATTTTGGCTAGTATAACCACTTACATCCCTTTTTCGAACAAAGGCCCTCCAAACGGCAAGTCTTGGTTTGATCGAAAATGAAAAGAAGCTGTTGCTTATAAACATCTTGCCAACCGACAATGGTGTGAAAATCGTAACATCTTTGTTTATTTCCGGAACAGATACAAAGAAATTATCGACGGAACCAAGAAGGCACACAATCAACGAATTAGAAACAATTTTTTTACTTGCTCCAACAATTTTAGGTCCTTTTTGTCAGTTGCCGAAGGTAGTTAGTCTAAATTGCACCAAATCCACTATATAAAAACGTCTTTCCCGAATATTTATTTAAAGCAGTTGAAAATATAAATGCTCTATCTCTCTCAAACAAACTCAAGTAATGAAAGCACATCGATCTTACAAAACGTTTCTATTATTATCAATAATGAAAATAAACAAATTGCTTAGCAACCTGCTATCTCCGGATAGATTACCACATTTAAATATTGAACCGTCTACTTCGGGTTTAATGCTATACCTTTAAAAAAATTTTGTAAAACCTTTATGCTCAATACTACAAAAAATACTGTACAGAAAACTGTGTGTATCAGGTCCTTACCATATATTAGAAGAAACATCGCACCCAGGTCGAAGAAAAATACAACTAAAAAAGGTAAAGACATCAATAAACGAAGACGTAGTAATTAAAAAAAGACGCCAATAAAAAAAACAATTCGATATACCCTGGGGCACCCCGGCGTTGATAGGGAAGGTGTTAGAAAGAAATCCGTTGACTGGCAATCATAGATAACGCTCCTTAAGAAAACATGAGAGCCATAAACAGAACTTTTCAGACATACCAGAGCAGCGCAGCTTAGCCAACAATCCATCGTAAACAAACACGGTCGAATGCCTTGGATATTTCAAGAGTAACCTCTTGAGATTCTCTAAAGTGTTCAATCGCGTTGTTCCAAATATGTATTACATAAGTTAAAAGGTCCCCTAGTAATCTGTGTTTACGAAAGCCATATTGATGGTCGCTAATAATATTGAATCCTTCAAGATATTTTAGAAGATGCTGATTGATAGTCTTTTCCATGACTTTCGATATGATTGAAAGCAGTGCGACTGGTCGGGAGTTGTTTGACAAGGTCTTCTTGCCTTTATTGAGTATCGGCTGAACTGTGGCTCATTTTTAGCAGGAAGGAAATATTCCCTTTCCGTATGATAGGTTGAAAAGTCTACAGAAAACTAATGTTAGTTCTCTCACGCAGTGTTTAAGTACTCTGGCAGGTATTTCGTCAGCCCCAGAGGCTTTTTTTGGTGTCTGGCTTCCTTAAAATACTTCTGTGATACGCTGGCTGAAGAAAATATAAGGCATCCTTGACTGCACTATGGGAATAGTAGGTGGTGTTCTTCCTTGGAAATCGACACTAGAACGTGAAGCAAAGAGTTCAGCCAACAAGTTCGCTTTCTCAACAGGTGTCGTTGCAATAGAATTATTATCTGGCCATGTGAGTGGTGGTATTTTGGTGAAATTTTCACTAACGGCTTTAGCAACCGACCAGAATGACCTGAAATTGTTGGAGCAAGCAAGAAGTTTGCTTCTAATTCGTTGATCGTGTGCCTCCTTGGTTCCGTCGATAATTTCTTTGCATCTGTTCCGGGCACGTACAAACATGTTATGTTTTATGATGTTAAGATTTTCACCCCATTAGTGGTATGCAGGATGTTTATAAGCAACAGCTTCTTTGCATTTTCAGTCAAACCAAAGCTTGCCATTGGAAGGGCATTTCTTAGAAAAAAGGATGTGAGTGTTTACACCAGCCAAAATAACATCGTCTTACCAAGGGAAAGTTCGAAAATAGTCTATGAGTTCTTCCCATTTAGCAGATTTGTAGTGTCAAAGTTTGTGTGGTTTAAGTGCCTCTCTTTCGCTGGTTGGTAGGGTAATCAATCTCGAAAGCAGTTTATGGTCGGAAAACCCTAACGGCGGATTTAGGGTAAAGGTGCAAATCTCTGGACTGGTGATTAAAAACAGATCAAAAATACTGGTGAACTCACATTCTCGATCAGGGATCCGTGTTGTCCATAAGCTGAGTTAAGCCACAACTAATTGAGAATGACTCAGCTTCACGTCTTTGTTTTGTATTGTATTTGAATACTTAAGCCAGTTGATGTTGTGTACATTAAAATCGCCCAGGATGGCAATTTTGGCATTTGGATAGTTAATCTGTAAATGATCGGTGGTGCCTGCAAGAGAAGCGAAGAGTCTTCGAAAGTAAGTGTCACTTAGTGATCGATAGAGGCAGCAGAAAAACCTTATGGTTTGTTGAACTGTAATTTTTAACCACATAACATCAAAGTTTCGGGGCTCTAGAACCTCCTCTCGTTGGCAAGAGAGGTCGCTTCTGACAAAAAGACAGGTTCTAAAATTACTCCTAAACCGGAAATACAAGTCGTACCTAGAATAAAGAAAGCTGACTGTGCTGGTCGATAAACTGACCCTTGGTTTATATTTGAGTTTATACCTCGTATATTGCAAAAATCTATTTTAAAGTAATATATATATATATATATATATATATATATATATATATATATATATATATATATATATATATATATATATATATAATATATATATATATACTAAGTTGGGAATGTGGAATCTTTGGCACAATGACACTACTCAGTATATATCACCACTACACCAAACAGTTTATTTTTGCACTCGACGCGCGTTTCGCTAACCATGTTAGCTTCATCAGGAGCGTAGTCAATCATCGCTCCTGATGAAGCTAACATGGTTAGCGAAACGCGCGTCGAGTGCAAAAATAAACTGTTTGGTGTAGTGGTGATATATACTGAGTAGTATATATATATATATATATATATATATATATATATATATATATATATATATATATATATATATATATATATATATATATATATATATATATATATATATATACATGTATATATATATATACATGTATATATATATATATATATATATATATATATATATGTATATATATATATATATATATATATATATATATATATATATATATATATATATATATATATATATATATATATATATATATATATATATATATATATATATATATATATATATATATATATATAAATATATATATATATATATATATATATATATATATATATATATATATATATATATATATATATATATATATATATATATATATATATATATATATATATATATATATATATATATATATATATATATATATATATATATATATATATATATATATATATATATATATATATATATATATATATATATATATATATATATATATATATATATATATATATATATATATATATATATATATATATATGTATATATATATATATATATATATATATATATATATATATATATATATATATATATATATATATATATATATATATATATATATATATATATATATATATATATATATATAATATATATATATATATATATATATATATATATATATATATATATATATATATATATATATATATATATATATATATATATATATATATATATATATATATATATATATATATATATATATATATATATATATATATAAATATATATATATATATATATATATATATATATATATATATATATATATATATATATATATATATATATATATATATATATATATATATATATATATATATATATATATATATATATAATATATATATATATATATATATATATATATATATATATATATATATATATATATATATATATATATATATATATATATATATATATATATATATATATATATATATATATATATATATATATATATATATATATATATATATATATATATATATATATATATATATATATATATATATATATATATATATATATATATATATATATATATATATATATATATATATATATATATATATATATATATATATATATATATATATATATATATATATATATATATATAAAGTATGTTTACTTTCAATCATTATCGAAACAGTTCTTTTATTATCTGAAACGATCTTCCTCTAATAATATTAAATTCAAAAATAAAGACGACAAAATAAAATTTCAAATAAAATATTTCAATAAAAATATGTTTAATATTTTTTATTTTCAATTTTTTTCGTGTAGTTTAAAATATGAGTGATCAGTGGAAACGATAGATATGGTTTTTTAATTTAATTTATTTAAATATTTTGATGTCTAGGCATTATTTATTTGTTTAGGTTTTATCTGCTGAACAGGAGGCATTTATAGATCAAAATTATATAAATAAAAATGAAAATAATTACCAATTTGGAACTAAAGTTAAAAACAGCATACCTTATTTATATACCATACCTTACCTAAATGTACTGCATATCTGCTACCAATATTCTAACTAATTTGTTTGTTGAAATTGGTTTCTTTACATTTACATTTACATCCGAAGAATCATGATATTGTAGTTACAAGTATTTAAGTAAATCTGTGATATTTTGAATAATATTAGTACGTATGAATTAACGGTAATTATTCGTTTTAGGGTACTCACCCAGAAATTGAAAAGAAAATGTCATCTCATGTTTCTTGGGACGCTGAATACGAATCCAGTGTCAGAAATTAGTGCTCGGCTACCTCCGCATCCCTACGCTGCCCCCGACTCCCGAAAATTAAAAAAAAAATTACGCGGGCCTTTATTATTATTATTAATATTGTTCTTGTTGATACCCCGGACAACCCCCGCCACCCTACCTCCCACCCTTAAAATTTGAAAAATGACAATTTCGTACTAAAAAATTTTATTGGGGGGAGGCTGTTAAAACTACCTTAATCTAAGTCACGAACCCCAGGCTTAGGTTAGTTCAGGTTAGTAAAGGTTAGTTCAGGTTATTATATTATATTTAGGAGGGGTTTTACAATATTATAATTAAGGAGGGGGAAGGTTATTATTAAGATTGTTGTTACTGACAAGTTTTACTTGTCGTGGAATCTTTAATAAAAAGTAAATACAATAGAAGTCCGAAATTGGATAGTTGAGACAGTCGTCAAAGAACATTGGGTATGTCAAAGCTAAAACCCTTAAAACTAAATCCAAAGGAACATAATTTCTTCAGAATTACTAGATATGAACGATTTCTTAAAATCAGTTTGCACTTCAAATATCCGTCACAAGTAGTCAGTTACATTAATAATGAGTCATTAGTAACTGTTAAACGTTATTCAATATAACGGAACGAATACCACAAAACATGCAAATAAACACTGACATAAAGATCCGATATACGTTCCCCTGTTTAAACCCAGAACGGACCTTAGCCAGGTACCAAAAGGAAAGATATAAAGATTTAATAACTACCAGGTTTAATAAAACAGCAAGTGTTTTAGAAAAATGTTGCTCTAATCAAAACAAAAACAAGCCCTATAGTTAATTTATTTTTTTTTTAAATTTTTTTATGATAAATTCAACTTCAGTATCCTACTAATACAAACCCACCTTGGAGAAGACCACTTTTTTACTTGTAAATATGACGAGAATCATTTTGCATTAGTTTCTCGTATTTTTTGATTATAGGAATTAAAACAACGATTTGTTTAACTTTTAATAACCGGTAAAGTGCAAGTTGGATTGGCGCAATTAGTGTTCCGTACGTTGATTGCTTTTAAAATAAAAATTTTCGTTACGGAAGTATAAAAAGATCAGTGACTTCACAAAACACATTCCAAATGAGTATTCAACATAGTTTTTTTTTTTCCGATCTTTAGTGAAAACTGATGACTTTGAAATTTTTGTATTTTTTTATATACCAGATAAATTATTAAAGCTAATGCACTCATAATTTTCGTTCAATCTACACCCTGTAGAGAATATTCCAGAATTTTTTCAAAATTTTTTGATCGATAATTTTCGAGATAAGGTGGGAGGCAGCGATTTTTCGCACTTTTTTAAAAATAATATAAAGAGAATTTTGCGCAAGTATTCCTTTATATATATTTTTGAACTCGTCTTTTTAAAAGCTTTCATTTAACATCCCACTCGATGACCTGGTAAAAAAACTTTCAAAACTACACGGCTCTGAGGAGGCCATCAATTCCTATATTATTGCCAAATTTCAACTTTCTGTGTCAAATAGTTTCGGAGAAAATCGGATGTAACAGACAGACACATGGATAGACAGACAGACAGACAGACAAACATCGAAGTGATCTTATAAGTGTTCCGTAAGGAACACTAAAAATAGTTTTTAAAAAAAATTGTAAAATATTTGCCAAAATGGCGCCATAAAGTGATCTAAATAAATCAGAAAAATTAGCGGCTTTCTTGGCTGGATGATGTTAATCCTAATAAGTACTGCGTTTTCACGAGAAACATTAATTTGTTACAGATAAAGTAAAATTTACGGCAATTAGATTGTGATATATTATTTTGAAATAGGTTTAAAAATGCAGCAACATGACTCTCAAAGTTTAGGCTTTAGACTTAAACTTTATAGCTTAAAGTATATAAAAATAAGTTGTGCAATGTTCAAATTCAAGTTTGTTAATTACCAGTATACTATTATTATAAAGTGGTAAGTTTGGTTTTTTTAACAATGTGGAAAGATCTAATTAGTTAGAAATTGAAGGCAAGGAACTATTGTCCCACGACATCAAAGACATAATCAAAATGATAAGCTGGATAAATATTAAGAAGATATTCATAGCTGTATTTATTAGGTTTCCACTGAAACAAAGATATATATATATATATATATATATATATATATATATATATATATGACCGATATATATATATATATATATATATATATATATATATATATATATATATATATATATATACACTCCTGGACAAAATTAACGCAACAATATATTAACTCATACAAATCTCTATAATGAATTAATTTTAATAATTTTTTGTGAACATTGGTTACACTAAAAGTTAGAAAAAAAACTTATTCGGATTCTTTAAAAGTCAATTAGCTACCAAATTTCTCTATAAGATTCGAATTAAAATTATTCTTAAGACCTAATAACAAAATCGTTGAAATTATGTAATAATGAAAAAAATAAACTGGGACATTAGTAGCAAAATTAATGGTGTAAAACTGGGACACTAGTAGCGTGTGTTGCCTCCTCTACTTCGGATGACAGCGTTTATGCGCCTAGGCATGCTTCTAATTAAATTTTGGATAAAATCTTGAGGAATTTGCTCCCATTCTGTGATAACTGCATTTTCAAGTTCCCTCAGGTTTCTAGGTGCAGGTATCTGACGTTTCACATTTTTCTTAAGGTGATCCTATACATGTTCTATCGGATTCAGATCCGGGCTTTATGGCGGCCATTGCATAATCGATATATCAACTTGATTAAGATAATCGAGTACCTCCCTAGCCACGTGAGGTCGAGCGTTGTCTTGCATAAACAGGAAATTGGGCCCCACAAAATGACCGAAAGGCATCACATGTTCTATTACAATATTCTCAAGTTAGTAGTCAGCATTCATGGATCTCGTACGGACAGGAACTAACTCTGTGCGAGCATCAAAGCAGATGCCACCCCAGAACATAACAGAGCCACCGCCGAATGGAATCCTTGCAGAGATATTGCAAGGAGCAAACCTCTCTCCTGGTCTTCGCCATACTCGCTCACGACCATCTGGATGTTTTAGACTAATCCTAGTTTCATCTGTGAAGAAAACTTGTTTCCAATCATCTACAGACCAGTTTTCGTGATTTCGAGCAAAACGTAACCCGGCAACTCTGTTCTCTCTAGTAAGCAAGGGCGCAGTGGCTGGTCTCCTACTGTTTAATCCAGCTTCATTTAACCGTCTTCTAACTGTTTTAGAAGAAATTGTAACATTGCGAACAGCTTCGAGTTCGTTTCTTATTATAGAACTAGTGACAGTCCTGTTTTTTAAAGCATATTGTCTTATAAAAACGTTCATCTAGGTCGCTAGTGCATCGTTTTCGCCCTTGCCCTAGCCTTCTAGAATAAGTTCCTAATTCATTCAAGCGTCTTAACATACCACTTATTGTGGAACGATGTTTGCCTAACAAATTGGCAACATAACTCTGACAATATCCCTCGTCCAATAAAAACTGAGGCTCGCACTATCTAGTGTTCAGTTAAATTCCTTGTTCGATTCATTTTTTTTCTAATTCTTCGGGATCAAAAATAAAACAGTCTACCACAAAAACGTATTTCTTTGAAAAAGGGAATAATTTATAAGCTTACTTTTAAAGAAAATCGCATTATTACAGAAAATTGTTTATCTTCTAAAAAATTCTTTAAAACTGTAAATCTAAACGAATTGTTTTGATTTCTGTAATGAACAACGAAACAAAATATGCATAGCCTACTATTCAAATACTCGATAAACTTTAAAACTGACATAAGCAAAAGATAAATCAATTTTCAGATTGTTGCGTTAATTTGGTCCAGCAGATTATATATATATATATATATATATATATATATATATATATATATATATATATATATATATATATATTTATATTTATATATATATATATATATATATATATATATATATATATATATATATATATATATATATATTTATATTATATTATATATATATATATATATATATATATATATATATATATTTATATTTATATATATATATATATATATATATATATATATATATATATATATATATATATATATATTTATATTTATATATATATATATATATATATATATATATATATATATATATATATATATATGTGATTACTAACCAAAGAATAAAAGGTATGCACGTTATCGTCAAGTCAATGAAATTTCTGGTAAAATCGGTCTCACTATTGAGTACGACGAGGCGTACGAGTCAGTGATATTTTAACATTTTTCAAGATATCACTTGTCTCTAAGATTTTTTTGCTCTACCAATAATATCTTGAACCCCAATTCTCTTCTCAAAATCAACCTTAATCCGCCGTCCTGTAATTTCAATTGTAAGGTACACCCAAATGATAAACTTTTCAAGAATTACTGAAGTGTAAAAATCAGATATATTTTGTTGGTCATAATTGTTTCGATAGTGCCATTCACATTTTCTCATTTAGTAACGCTGCAAATAATATTGTTACTTTTAACGATTTTCACGCTCCTTCAACTTTTTCAGCAAATTCATTCTAATGACAAATTTTATTAAATAGATTGGAAAGTATCGCCATATACAGAGTGTCTCCAAAAGTATGGTCAATAACTATAGCTAGTAGATTGGGTCAAAATAAGCTCAGAAGTTTTTTATAAAATTTTCCCCTATGTTCCCTCATTACCGAGCTACAGCTCCCCAAATGGAGCACCCGGAACAACGTTTTTATTCATTATTAGCGAAACCGTTATAGATTAAAACTTGAACTGCCCTAAACTATATCCGCCGATTTGAACCGTGATACTAGAACTGACGACATTCCGACCCTTCAAAATTAGGGAAATGCGGTTTAAATATAGTCCTAACTACTTTATACAATCGAATTTATATTTTTCTATGATAAATTATAAAATCGCTATATTCTTTACGAAAGGTTTTCGAAATAAATCGATTTAAAGGTTACCTTGCGCGGCATAACACCAACATTATTACATTATTTACCATATTAATCTCGTTCAATAAGTTTTTTTATGATTATTGTTAGTTAAGTTTCTTTTTACTAAAGAATAGAAGATTTAAATTTTAAAATTTTAACTTCTTAATTAATAATGATAAAATAACAAAAAACAAGTAAGGGATATGCTCAATATGGTCTGTCTGTGCTGGTAAACACTTTTTTAATTTAAGAAGACAAGTCTTATGAACGTTAAAGAGCATGCCGGGATTATTTCCTATTTCAGCACAATAGAACAAAGTTTTCTCTACCATTTTCTCTCGTATTTAAGCAGAAATCAAATAAATAAGATTCTTTAGGTATCCCCAAAGAGAAAAATCCAATTGACTTACGTTGAAGGATTAAGGTGACAAAGAAAATGGACCACCTCGACCTATCCACTAATTGGTAAGGTGTTGTTCAAGTATTCTCTAACATTACTGAAATGTCGCAAAGTACCGTAGTGCACAAATCACATTTTATGCTGAATTTGTAATGAAATGTCTTCCAATAAATTGTTTCACATCTTCCAGAAGAAATTTACGCTAAATTAGATAATCGCAAGGAGGTTCTAATTATCCCATAAATGAAGATTATGAGAATTTATTATACCATCCCTAGAAAATCCGGACTCATCCATAAAGAGTATTTTGCGGAAAAAAAACATATTTTCTTTTCGTTGTTTTTGGAGAACCCAATTTGCATATTATAATCTTGTCATCTACGGACATAGTGTGAATTTTTTGGAAGTATTATGGATGAAGTAATTGGTCTTGAAGTACTATTTGTTTGGAAGTCTGCCAACAAATCTAAAATATTTTCTTTGGTTTCAATAGTATGAGCATTTCTTAGACAGACTACCGAGTCTATGTTAAATAAACCAAATTTACCTTTTCCCCACAGGTTGTGATTAACACGTTCAAAAGTTCTATAATCGAGTAATTCGTGATCAGGAAATCGATAGTCGTGCCGGTTCGGTTGTATTACCAGAAGCTAGTTCGTATATTAAGTGCATGTCTGCATACTCAATAACCCTAAAATTTTGCATGACGAAATCGAAAAAACTTTCGAACTTAAAAGTTAAACTTATTTGAACATGTACTTTGATATTTAATTTATTTGTTCATGTAACAAACGCCTACTTGATTATAAAATAAATTTATTTATATTGTTAAACAAAAATTTTAAATAATATCTAAACCGAATATTAAAAAATAACAAATATTGAATATTTTCTTCCTTTTTAAAAAGACCCATAACTAACAATAGTAGTAGCTAGTTTCTACGAGTAAACTATAACTATTATAGAATGATTTGGTCAGAACATGATTTACCATTTGGTTCTTAAGATATACATGTATACGTGACAACTAACTTAGCCTAGGCAAGGAGTTTATATAAATGTATTGAGAGAAATATTTCATGAACAGAAAATTTAAAATACTTACTATTAATTAAGATGAACTTAAGCTAATCCGGTGGCAGGGGGTCGATGGGTTTTGACAGACGGCGGCGGGCTTGGCGTGGAGGGGGACGGTAGACCCTCCTGACTGTAAGATTGAGGTGGTAAGTGGTTTTGTCGAACCATGGGGCTTTAGCGACGATTCGGAGGGCCTTGTTTTGAATCGTCTGGAGGGTGGATCTGCGAGTACGTGACATTTGGCACCATGCTCAGCTAGAATAGGTTATTCAGGCTCGGATGATCATCTGGTAAATTGTCAACTTGTTGCTAGTTGACAATTTGCTGGACTTGTTGAGGACGGGATACAGCTTGCCGAGGGAATGGTTAGCTGTCTTGGCGGAGATGTTAACCTGGTCCTTCCATACTAGCCGCTTATATACATATATATATATATATATATATATATATATATATATATATATATATATATATATATATATATATATATATATATATATTTATTTCGGGGTCTGCCCGTACTTTTCTGCCGGTGTGCTGGTGTTTACTGCATAACTTAGTTTGGGATTCTACTCTCATCTTCTATTAATGTGTCCGTGCCATATTAATTGTATGTGTACTAGAATGGTATTATTTCTGTTCATACGTCGTCTTATTTCATTATTCTTTATTCTTTCTCGTCTAGAAACTCTAGCTGCTCTTCGAAGGTAGTCGATTTCTGTAGATAAAAGTTTTCTAGCCATATTTTTGTTAATCTGTGGTATCATATATTCTTAACTTTGTTTTCTTTGAGATTTTATTTTATCATAGAACTGAGTTAAGCATTCCGATTATCTTTTTTGCACTAGTGACTCTGTTTTGCATTGTTTTATCATGCTTACCGTCCTGTACTACGTTAATGCCCAGGTGTGAGCATCGCATAGTTTTATCGCGTTGCCTACCTCTCGGTCTAATTCTCAAGCTTCTCCAGCTACACCCCGATGTTCTGTTTTTTGGAAGTTAGTTTCTAGCTCCCACTTCTGATATTCTTGATATAGCTTTTTTACCATAAATTCCGCGCTATTATGATCTCGTGCTATGACGACCTGGTCATCTACGTAGTGAAGTGTGAATAACATCTCATTGTTAAGGAGTATTCCCATGAATTGAAGAGTAAGACGGACATGTAGTATCTTTGTCTAATTTCAAAGGTATGATTAAGATTTTTACCTAACTTTACTTGAGATTTTGCTCCTTTATATAAGTCTTGTATGGCTTTTACTAGAGTTACATTGACGTTTGCTGCAGTATTTCAAATAATCTAATAATAATATATATATATATATATATATATATATATATATATATATATATATATATAAAACTTTTTATAATTTAACATAGAAGAATATAAATTCCAATATACAAAGTTAGAACAATTTTTACTCCGCCTTCCCATATTCTTTTTTAAAGTTTCTGTTAAAATGTCGACAATTTTAGTATCACAGTTCAAGTCAGCGTGTGTTAGTCAGGTTTAGGACGGTACCTAAAATTACCTAAGTTTCAATCTAAAATGTTTTCGCAAATAATGAATAAAAACGATTTTTGGAGACTATAGCTTGTAATAAGAAGACATAAGAGAATTTTTTTTTATAAATTTCTTACCTTATTTGGACCCAATCTACTGGATCTTAAATTACAGAACATACCTTTCAGAACATTCTGTACAATTATTGTTTTACATTATATTGAAATTATCACCAGAAAGTAAAATAAAGTTTGCCAAACGTCGATTTTTTGCAGTTGAAGCCAATTTTATCCCAAGGAAAAATTTCCGAAAACCTAAGATACACAAATAATACCTGGCTCAGCAAAGAAACATGTAATTTTTTAGCGATCCTCCTTTAGAGGAGGGGAATGGTGTCATTAAATATTTTACTAATTACTATTAATATTAATAATTTATAGGTAAAAACTTTATGTAGGTGCGTACAGCGGTTGGGAAGAGTGTATGGTCAGTTTTGTCGAATTCATTATGTTACAGGTTTTATTTTCATTATTTCCATTTACAACAAAAATCTTATATAAGGAAAAATATCAGTTTTTAGTTCTAAATATTTCTGTAATCCTTAGCGCAATTTATATTTTTAATATTTCACAGTAAAGTATCAAAAAGTACCTATTATTTAATGTAATGGTTATTCTTAGGGTAAGTTATTTTTCAGTATGAAATTGTCAAATCATTTATTTATTTAAGAACTGGATATCTGCGACGGAAGACATTTTTTATTGCATGTTTTAATCTAATGAACTTAATTATTTGTCTTTTATTTTACGCTCTAGTATGGGAAAGACTATTTTTTGGATTAAAAATTGACCAGAAAGTGATAACTTTCTGGAAAAATAAACAGAAATTTATACAGATGAAGATAGATTACTAAACTACATGAAGATAAATTCTTTGCCTCTGTATTACCGTTCACCCAATACGACATTATTTCCCGAACTCTGTATTCCTTTTAATTTGTTTTGGCTAGCTTAGCCTACAAAACCGGAAGTTTTTGGATAAGATCCAATAAGGACATGAAACTCACAGAAAAACATCAGTACAAATAAGATATCTGGCAGTTAAAATCCCTTGCGAGTTTTTCTGTTGGCGAAATTTCCAAGTCAATAAAATATTATTTTCTCAGTGCCAGCTAGGTCATATCTGTGTATTTTCATATGGGAATACATTGAATATAGGAAATACCACTGGGAAAATTGACAACATGGTTCATAAAATTTATTTTTATTTTGCTGCAGATAGTCGGGGAATTTTCTGAATGCAGGAATAAAATATAATTTATCTTTATGGTAAAATATCAGCCTAAAAAATATCTTTGAAGGAGTTTCTGATGATTGAAGGTTATTTTATGCCATTTGTACGGAACACAATTATTTCAAAGATTTTCTGAATATTATTTATTGGTTATTATCCAAGAGTAGTAACGGTCCGCACAATAATACGTAATAAAAATACATATATACATACGTACAGAAAAACATAACAGCAGTAGTAGTATGTCATTCTAACATTAATATTCAAAAGAAGAATAATGCGAGCAGTAGCAAGTCAGACTTGCGCAATTAGTGTTCCGTACGTTGATTGCTTTTAAAATAAAAAATTTTGTTACGGAGGTATAAAAGGAATAATGACTTCACGAAATACACTCCAAATAAGTTTTCAACAACGTTTCCGATGTTTGTTGAAAACTGATGACATTGAAATTTTTGTTTTTTTATATACCGTATTTACTCGTGATCATTTTTGTTTGAAGATAAAGGGGGGTCAGAGATTTTTGGCATTTTTTACAAAAGAAAAGTATGCGCAAGTATTACATTATATATATTTTTGAACTTGTTTTCACAAGCTCTCATTTAACACCCCATTTCATGACCTGGTAATTTTTTTTTTCACTTTCGATTTCACTTCCCAAAACTAACCCTTTAAGTCAAAATTAAACTTTCAAAACTACACGCCTCTGATGGGAACATCAATTTCTATATTAGTGCTAAATTTCAACTTTCTATGTCAAATAGTTTCGAAAAAGACAGACACTGAACTGATCTTATTAGTGTTCTGTATGAAACACTAAAAATATTGAGGATGTATGTACACATATACATCTATACTATACTTTTTTTATGGGTCTAGCACACGTGCTGCCGGGATGTCCCTAAAGCACTCCAGGAGCGGCATGTGTGCGGAAAATGCGATTCACGTTGTTCTTGAATTGAATTGAACACAACGCTGGGCAAATTATTCCAAAGGGATGATGTTCTCCATATAAAAGACTGCTTGAAAAGCGTTGTACGCGGAGTAACAAGCTGAACCTCATACGGATGTGAAGCACCAGCGCGACGTGTATTTCTAACATGCACCGCTTTGGGAGGAATTAAGCGGGCTACATCCTTCGAACACTTTCTATGAAAATACTTGGAGAACAGACTTAAGTCGCCAACCGTTCTTCGATGTTCCAGCGAATCAAGGCCGCCGGTCAATTCGGGGTCTCCAATCAGACGGACAGCTCTTCTCTGAACAGCTGAACAGAATCCAACAAGTGCAGTGTATGTTTGGGAGCGGAGCCCCAAACGTGGGAGCAGTATTCCATAGTTGGTCGAATTTGAGTTTTGTAAAGAATTAACAGTTGTTGTGGGTTGTAAAGCTTTCTGGTTCGAAATAATATTCCCAACTTTTGAGAAGCTCTCCTTGCTCTGCCTGTAACATGTTCATGCCAGGACATATTTGCTCCAAAACTAACGTCCAACAAATTGAGTGACGATGCTAGGGGAATGGAGTGCCCCGACATAACTATGTCGGGTTCAGCAACGTTAACTTTTTTAGAAAAAACTGCAGCCTGGGTTTTTGTAGCGTTAAATTCCACTTGGTTACTGTCACCCCCAAGATAGAATTTCTTCCAGGTCTTTGTTAAGTTGAACGACCTCCTGCTGTCTGCGGATATTCGCCTGGGCAGCCGATGTCCGAGCGTTCAAGGTGAATGAAGAGTCAAGCATACTGTCATCTGCAAAGCTATAGATTGGACTCCCGGTCTTTTCCAGCAGATCGTTAATGTAAATGAGAAAGAGACTAGGAGACAGTATGGAGCCCTGGGGCACACCGGCGTTGATAGTGAAGGTGTTAGAAAGAAATCCGTCGACCGCCACTCTTAAAGAACGCTCTCTGAGGAAACATGAGAGACACAAACAGAACCTTTCAGACATACCATAAGAGCGTAACTTAGCCAACAGTCCATCGTGCCAAACACGGTCGAATGCCTTGGATATGTCGAGAGCAACCGCTCGAGATTCTCCAAAGTATTCAATTGCGTTGTTCCAAACATGTGTTACATAAGTCAGAAGATCTCCTGTTGATCTATGTTTACGAAAACCATATTGGTGATCGCTAATAAAATTGGATCGTTCAACATATTTTAGAAGATGCTCATTGATAACCTTTTCCATGAATTTCGATATTATTGAAAGCAGTGCGACTGGTCGGTAGTTATTTGGCAATGTCTTCTTGCCTTTTTTAGGTATCGGCTGAACCGTGGCACATTTCCAGCAGGACGGAAATATTCCCTTTCCGTAGGATAGGTTAAAAATTTTACAGAAAACTGGTGTTCGTTCCCTTGCACAGTTTTTGAGAACTATGGCAGGTATTCCGTCAGCACCAGAAGCCTTTTTGGTGTGCTTCATTAAAATACGCTTTATGATGCGCTGTGACTGCAATATGGGAATAGTAGGTGGTGTTTTTCCTTGGAAATCGACAGTAGAATGTGAAGCAAAGAGTTCAGCGAACAAGTTCGCTCTCTCATCAGGTGTGCTGGCAATGGAATTATCTGGCCGTGTGAGTGGTGGTAGGTGGATTTAGTAAAATTTTGACTAACTGCCTTAGCGACTGCCCAAAAGGGCTTGGAATTGTTGGGACAAGCGAGAAGTTTGTTTCTAATTCGTTGATTGTGCGCCTCCTTGATTTCGTCGATAATTCCTTTGCATCTGTTCCGGGCACGAACAGCATATTACTTCAAAAGATAAAAAATTTCTTTTGATATATATTTTTTCTAAGCCATTTAGGAAAGAATATTATTAGAATATTCTCCTTATAAAATTTGTATTTATGCCTTGAATTATTGAAGCCATTTACTGGAATTTAAGACTTACGCTGAATATCAAGACACGTCAATTTAAAGTACTCTAAAAATAATATCTTATATTTAACTTGTATAGTTGGTTAATATTATTCAAGTAAAAAATATTTGGGTTGAATATTTTATATAAACTATTCTTATCAGTTCAATAAAGTTTTTTTTTAAATAATTTTTTTTGAAGACAGATATGTATTTTTTTCATCGATTTTCTTAGCAGAAATATTCCTTGCAAAGACAAGGTTAAAAATAACGCTTAACAGGACATTTACAAAATAAAAGATTTTTTAAAATAAGCCAATTTATTGTACTTTATATTTTATATTTTAACTAGCCGTGCCCGCGGCTCCGCTCCCGTGGACTTGATTCACTATTATCGTCACTGCTTAATCCTTATTACCTAACGTAATAAAATATATCCTGTAACCTGGCCAGAGAATATATACATTTTATAAAAAAACATGCAAATCGGAGAAGTGATTCTGGAATGCTAAGCGCACTAAGGGACAGACAGATAGATAGACAGACAGACAGAGAGACATTGCATTTTATATATATATATATATATATATATATATATATATATATATATATATATATATATATATATATATATATATATATATATATATTATAGGTTTTTTTTTAATAAATATTAAGTTAAGAATAAAAAAAAAAACACATATATCGAATAAGTGGTTCTCGAATGGACAGATAGACAGATAGATAGACGTTGCGTGTTATATATATTATATAGATTATTATTATTATATAACCTGGCCAGAGAACATATGCATTAATAAAAGAAAAAAAAAACGTGTAAATCGGATGAGTGGTAAGCGCACTAACGAACAGACAGACAGACAGAGAGACGCTGAATTTTATATATATTGTATTCTTTGTTAAATGATATTGTTCCATATACGGTTCAGGCAGCGTATTGCAAGAAAGTGCGCTAGCGGCAAACTTTTTTCCGACTTGATTCACTACACACGTAAATCGGATAAGTGGTTCTCGAGTGTTAAGCGCACTAATGGACAGACAGACAGACGTTGCATTTTATATATATTATAGATTATTATTATTATTATTATGTGACCTGGAAAGAAAACATACGTATGAATAAAAAAAACACGTAAATCAGATAACTGGTTTCCGAGTGATAAGCGCACTAACGAAGAGACAGACAGAGAGACGTTGCATTTTATATATATTATATTTTTTTCTACATAATATTGATCCATATTTAGTGGTTTAGACAGTGTATTGCAAGAGAACGCGCTAGTGGCAAACTTTTTCGACTTGATCCACTATTATCGTCACTGTTTATTCATTCTATTACCTAACATAATAAAATATATCGTATAACCTGGTCAGAGAACATATGTATGTTTTAAAAAAAAAGCACATAAATCGAGTAAGTGGTTCTCGAGTGATAAACGCATTAACGGGCAGAGATACCTTGTATTTAATATATACTAAAGAAGATTATAGATAATCTGACCAGAGAACAAATGTATGAATTAAAAAAGAACACGTAAATCGATGTGTATAGATCTAAAAAAAACACGTAAATCGGGTAAGTGGTTCTCGAATGATAAGCACAATAACGGACAGATACAGATAGATAGACGTTGCGTGTTATATATATTATATAGATTAATATTATTATATAACATGGCCAGAGAACATACGTATGAATTAAAAAAAAAACGTAAATCGGATGAGTGATAAGCGCACTAACGGACTGACAGGCAGACAGAGAGACGTTGAATTTTATATATATTGTATTTTTTGCTAAATGATATTGTTCCATATATAACAGTTTAGGCAGCGTATTGCAAGAGAGTGCGCTAGCGGCAAAGTTTTTTCCGACTTGATTCACTATTATCGTCACTGCTTATTCCTTATATTATCTAACGTAATAAAATATATCCTACAACCTGGCCAGAGAACATGTGTATAGATCTAAAAAAACACGTAAATCGGGTAAGTGGTTCTCGAGTGTTAAGCGCACTAATGGACAAACAGACAGACAGAGAGACGTTGCATTTTATATATATTATAGATTATTATTATTATTATATAACCTGGAAAGAGAACATACGTATGAATAAAAAAAAAACACGTAAATCGGATAGCTGGCTTCCGAGTGATAAGCGCACTAACGAAGAGACAGGCAGAGAGACGTTGAATTTTATATATATTATATTGTTTTCTACATAATATTGTTCCATATTTAATGGTTTAGGCAGTGTATTGCAAGAGAACGCGCTAGTGGCAAATTTTTCGACTTGATTCACTATTATCGTCACTGTTTATTCCTTCTGTTACCTAACATAATAAAATATATCGTATAACATGGCCAGAGAGCATATGTATGTTTTGAAAAAAAAGCACGTAAATCGAATAAGTGGTTCTCGAGTGATAAGCGCATTAACGGACAGACAGACAGAGAGACCTTGTATTTTATATATATTAAAGAAGATTATAGATAATCTGGCCAGAGAACAAATGTATGAAATAAAAAAAAACCGGTCAAGTGCAAGTTGAACTTGCACAATTAGTGTTCCGTACGTTGATTGTTCAATCTATACCCCGTGGAGAATATTCCAGAATTTTTTCAAAATTTTTTAATCAGTACTTTTCGAGATAAGATAGGGGACAGCGATTTTTTAAAAGTAATACGAAGAAAAGTGTGCGCAAGTATTACATTATATATATATTTTTTACTCGTATTTTCACAAGCTTTCATTTGACACCACACGCGATGACCTAGTAAAAAAAATTTTTTTTCACTTCCGATTTCACCCCTCAAAATGAACCCCTTAAGTCAAAATTTATGTTACGGTGGTATAAAATGATCAGTGACTTCACAAAACACACCCCAAATGAGTTTTCAACAAAGTTTGTTTCCAATCTTTATTGAAATCTGATGACCTTGAAATTTTTAGCTTTTTTTTATATACCATATAAATTATTAAAGGTAATGCACTCGTGATAATTTTCGTTCAATCTATACCCCGTGGAGAATATTCCAGAATTTTTTCGAAATTTTTTGATAAGTACTTTTCGAGATAAGGCCCGGGACAGCGATTTTTCGCGAATTTTTAAAAATAATACAAAGAAAAGTGCGCGCAAGTATAATATTATATATATATTTTTTACTCGTGTTTTCACAAGCTTTCATTTGACACCACACTCGATGACCTAGTAAAAAAAATTTTTTTTTTCACTTCCGACTTCACCCCCCAAAACTAACCCCTTAAGTCAAAATTTAATTCTCAAAACTACATGGCTCTGATGAGGCCATCAATTTCAATATTATTACCAAATTTCACCTTTCTATGTCAAATAGTTTCGGAGAAAATCGGGTGTGACAGACAGACAGACAGACAGACAGACAGACAGACACCGAAGTGATCTTATAAGTGTTCCGTACGGAACACTAAAAAGAACACGTAAATGGGATATGTGGTTCTCAAGTGATAAGCGCACTAGCGAACAAACAGACAGACAGAGAGACGTTGCATTTTATGTAAATTATAGGAGATTATAGATAACCTGAGCAGAGAACAAATGTATGAATTAAAAAAAAAAAAAAAACACGTAAATCGAATAAGTGGTTCTCGAGTGATAAGCGCACTAACGAACAGACAGATAGGCAGGAAGACGTTGCTTTTTATATATATTATAATCTTTGCTATATGCTCTTGTTCCATATTTAATGATTTAGGGAGTGTATTGCAAGAGAACACGCTAACGGCAAACTTTTTTCCGACTTGATTCGTTGTTATCGTCACTGCCTATTCCTCCTGTTACCTAACATAATAAAATATATCGTATAACCTGGCCAGGGAACATAAGTATGTTTAAAAAATAAAACACGTAAATCAGATAAGTGGTTCCCGGGTAATAAGCGCACTAACGGACAGACAGGCAGACCGGGAGACGCTGCATTTTATATATATATATATATATATATATATATATATATATATATGTATATATATATATATATATATATATATATATATATATATATATATATATATATATATATATATATATATATATATATATATATATATATATATATATATATATATATATATGTATATATATATATATATATATACATATATATATATATATATATATATATATATATATATATATATATATATATATATATATATATATATATATTATAGAAGATTATAGATAACCTGGCCAGAACACAAATATAAGAATTTAAAAAAAAAACACGTAAATAGGAGAAGTGGTTCTCGAGTGATAAGCGCACTAACGGAGAGACAGACAGAGAGACGTTGCATTTTGTATATATTAAAGAAGATTATAGATAACCTGGCCAGAGAACAAATATATGAATTTAAAAAAAAACACGTAAATCGGATAAGTGGTTCTCGAGTGATAAGCGCACTAACGGACAAAGAGACCGACAGAGAGAGAGACGTTGCATTATATATATATATATATATATATATATATATATATGTATATATATATATATATATATATATATATATATATATATATATATATATATATATATATATTAGAGTGACCGGATCTCATAGAGGGGGAAAAAATGTCGGAATCTTGTTCGTCTGGACCCCACAAACGATTCCCAGATATTGAGATATATATATATATATATATATATATATATATATATATATATATATATATATATATATATATATGAGCTCGATTAAACTACGTTAACCCGTTTTGGCCAAAAAGCTGACATATGGAGCCATAACTCCAGAACGGTAAATAATAGAAACACGCTTAATATCTCAAAAGAAAGCTAATGTTGTTCTTCAAAATTTATATTCTATACATAATTGTTGTTATTTTAAGTCAAACCGAGTTACAACAGCCTTTAGCCCCAAAAACGTGACCTGGTACCACTAGGAGCATACTTCATATATTTTGTTATTAAGTGATAAATTTTGCTTTTTTTTGGTATATTTTTGAGTTTAAAGTAGAAATATAATAAAAAAAACAAGTAATACTGATAAGTCTAATGACATTTTTTATTTTAAAATATAAAAATTAGGTATATAATACATACAAAACAGACAGTAAAGATACAGACGTAGTACCTACATGAGTTGATAATTTTACATAGTTATCTAATCTATTCTAGAGCTTTTGTTAAAGTAGTTTTTGAAACGTCAGGATATAATGCTCGGCATTTACTTACAACTTGCAGGACATATTGCTTTTGGTCTTCATCTTTTGTCAGAAGGTCGTTAAAGTCGGTTATTAATTTAACACCACGCTCAGCCATATCATTAACTACTTTTAATGTTTTGACAATTTTCAATCCTTCTTGGAAGTCATTATTTTGAGGCCAGGTGTTTGGATGCTGTCTTAGGAAATCTGTTTTTATATTAAATTGGTCAAAGTATGTAAACGTTTCTTTGGTAAGTAAATTTACCAATCCTCCATCAACTACCTCTTTTAAGTTTTCTTTCCTAACTTTTGGATTTACAACCCTAGCGTGCTGTGATGGTTCATCTGTGCTACTGAGCAATTTATTAGCCATTAACAACTTTTCATCGTCTGTAATGGTGGGATCAAAAAACGATAATCCCACCAACTTTGCATTCAAATACCACAAATGGTTCGAAAATTTGGTCAGGGCTATTTCTGCAATGTCGTTGTCATATTCTTTATAGTCTAACAGACTAACCCCTATACCTAAATCTTGCTTTGGTGCAAGATGAGCTTTTGGAGCATTGAACCAAGCTTTACAATAAATTTTAACTAGGAAAACAGAAATGGCACGCATAGAACTTTCTTCTTCTTTAGACATCTTAAATTGACGACGAAAAATGAACATTTTTAAGCAGTAAATAGCCTTTGCCATCCACCTAGCGTGACGCATGCTCCTTTGAGTCTTCCCGTGTTGGATGCTGTAGTGTCGAAGCACATCGCCTTGACGGTGTTGAGAAGACCCCATTCATGTAGGCATTCATATACGGCTACGGCTTGCTCCTCTCCAGAGCTGTTTGCTGTTACAGGAACTTCCAGCAGCTGTTCCTTTTCGCCATATGAAATAGCTATAGCTATTCGCTCACATTGTTCATTTTTTAAAACACCCGGTAAAAGTTTACCGTCCCAATGGACAACCACGGGCTCTTTTTCAGGAATGTTTACTTTATCAAAATTTTTTTTATTATATTGTTTTCTGAACATTTGCCTTCTATCATGTAATAAAGTTTTCGAGACTTTGTATTCAAGAGGGTCAAGGTTTAGTGCTTCTAGAGTAGCTATTAAAATTCTCGTGGCATTTCTGTCGGATACCTTACATCGATCTAATAAAATGGACAATTTCATGTTTAAAAATCTCTTTAACGCCCCTTGCAAATGAAACTTTCATCCTCTTGCTCTCAGATGGTCCTGGATCTTCTGCAGCTTCTTCAGGGATGTCCATTTCCTCCAAGCTCTCAAGTTCCTGGTAGATGCTGTCCTCTTCAGTGTCTTCTTCTCCTTCTTCGAACTTGTCTTCATCATCCGTCTCTAAGAAGCAACAAAAGAAAGAGAAAAAAAAAAGACTATAAAAACTTGTCGTTTTAGCAGAATAGTAATAATACATAGGTACTAAATTACCTACTTCTAATTATCAAAACGTATTATTTAAAAAATATAAACTCAATCATAAAGATGCTAAATCATGCTCTCATGTACAATTTTCTTTCAATTATAATGAAACTATTTATTTATTTGTTTATCTATTTTTTAGAATACTAATAATAAAAAAAAACTCACCAATATCAAAAGTTGCTTCTTGGATTTGTCGGTTCATTTTTGCAAGTTCCTTTTGCACCTTGATTTCTTCAGCTCGAGACAACTTGAGATCCACTCCAGTCATGGAACCTGGGCGGCCCTTCTGCCTCTGTTTCACGAGAAACGCCTTATCTTCTTCCGATTTCATCAGAGCCAAGGCATCTTGTTGAGCAATATCAAAGAGATCACCCAACTTTTCAACAAACTGTTTTAAATTTGTTCTTGGCCGTTTTCGATGTTTTCTTCCGGTCTTTTTGAAGAGTTCTGCACTCGGCGTGAAGTTTTTCCAGCTTAGTAATTGCATCTTGCTCATGTTTAGTCGGGATTCGAGCTTTCTCCCAAAAAATGAACACTTCTCGTATTGTAAAGTTTTGCTGATTCTCTTAGAGTTAATTTCACAGTACGTAAATTATAAAATAAAGCACACAAAACTTGACGATTTGAGGGTAGTTTACAACCGGTGATCTGGGGAATGGGATAGCCCACAAGAAATATTTTATCCTTGGTCCGGCTTTGTACACCTGATGTGGATGCCATTTCAGAGGCCAATAGGTAAATAACAGTTAACTTGGAAAATGAAACAAAATATATTGCAAACTTTAATTTCAATAAAATGTTTTGAAATGTCTTTTAAAATAATACTATAATAGTTATAAAAACAATAACACACACACTTGGAAAATTAAAAAAAAAAACGTTAAAATATCTTCACTAGATAATTGTTCGATCTAACCAGCTCAAAGGCACTTTAGAAACTAAACCGAATAAATAAAAGGTCGGTTGTACGCTGAAGTAAAATCACCATCCCTAAAATAGAAATTAGATTCACCCTCCTTTTTACCTGTCAAACGGGTCTTTCTTTGGTGAACTAGTCAGGTAATCCCCATATAATAAAAGATTAAATTTGAACAAAAGGCTCTTTATGTTTGAAAATTGAGTTCCAAAATACTTTTTAACAAAAAAATGTTAATTCCGAGACACATTATGTAAAAACCCGTAAAATTCTTAGAATACTCCCAAACTGGCTCCTACTAGTACCAGGTCACGTTTTTGGGGCTAAAGGCTGTTGTAACTCGGTTTGACTTAAAATAACAACAATTATATATAGAATATAAATTTTGAGGAACAACATTAGCTTTCTTTTGAGATATTAAGCGAGTTTCTATTATTTACCGTTCTGGAGTTATGGCTCCATATGTCAGTTTTTTGGCCAAAAATTTGGATTTTTTCAAACTTTGAGCGACGAGCGGCACGGGTTAACGTCGTTTAATCGAGTTCAAATTTCGGCTATCTCAATATCTGGAAAGGGGAATCGTTTTGTGGGGTCCAGACGAACAAAATTCCGACAACGATTTTTTGCGGTCACCCTAAATATATATATATATATATATATATATATATATATATATATATATATATATATATATATATATATATATATATTATAGAAGATTATAGGCAACCTGGCCAGAGAACAAATGTATGAATTAAAAAAAAACACATAAATCGGATAAGTGGTTCTCAAGTCATAAGCGCACTGTCGGACAGACAGACAGAGACGTTGCATTTCATATACACTATATTCTTTGTTACATGATATTGTTCCATATTTAATGATTAAGGCAGTGTATTGCAAGAGAACGCTCTAGCGGCAAACTTTTTTCCGACATGATTCACTATTATCGTCACTACTTATTCCTTATGTTACCTAACGTAATAAAATATATCCTATAACCTGGCCAGAGTACATGTGTATGTTTAAAAAAAAAACACGTAGAACGAATAAGTGGTTCTCGAGTGATAAGCGCACTAACGGACAGACAAACAGGCAGAGAGACGTTGCATTTTATATATATTATAGATTCTAGAAAAGAAATGTGAATTTTATTAGAATTTAATTTTCATAAAAATGGGTAACGAATGAATAAAATAGATACTTAGCAATCCGTTTACCAAGAGACTTCAGCCCATCCATCAAATTCTACTGGTTAAAACTTCATTATAAAGGTCCATAAAGTCACGTTTAATATTTGGACAGAAAGGAATGAAACGATTTACGTGAGTGGAATTTTTATGAGCAAGTTGGGGTCCTTTTAAGTTAAAATAAATTCACCAATGAACTTACTTATTTAAGTTAAGGTATGCGTAACCAGTGAAGTAAATTTAAAAAACTTCAGAATATTCAATCAGCCAACACGAGTCTAAAATTGCATAATTTAGAGTTATCGATTGTAAATAATAATGCATGCAAATATTACTAATGCGTTAAAATTTTTATACAGCACTTACAGATGTTTTTTTTAAGTATATCCCTCTCTAATAGATATTGGCATGAAATAAAGAACATAGTCGTAAAAAGTTGATAAAACTCAATACCATTGGAAATACCAGTTATGAAATTACAACTACTCTCTAATTTTTCACATTAAAAAATAACCTTATTTAAGCATTATGCCTTACTATACTAGATAATCAGCACTATTAAAAAAAACTGGCCAAGTGTAAGTCGGACCTGCGCAATTAGTGTTCTGTACGGTGATTGCTTTTAAAATAAAATAAAACCCCTACCTCAGTCAAGTTAATTAGGTCCCTGACACGTTTATATCTTAAGATCCAATATATATTTCCACGTTTTTTCTTAGTCATTAATGTATAAGAGTTATAGCTTCTTAGTATATAAGAATATTTCTGATTGCATCAAATACGTATTGATATTTTGTAGCTCTTAGTCTCGGTTAAATTCACAACTTTCGACGAAAATACCTTCACCATATTGTCGAGATAAACAGTTTCATTTTATATCTGATAAGTTATCAAACGTAATGCCCTCGGGATAATTTTCGCTCAATTTGCACTTTATGGAGAATATGTCAGAATTTTTTTGATTACTACTTTTCGAGATAGGGGGAGGCAGCGATTTTTGTTAATTTTTTAAAAATAATAAGAGGCGTGAGTATTACATCATATATATTTTCGAACTCCTATTTTCCCAAGCTTTCATTTGACACCCCACTCGATAACCTTGGAGTTTTTTTTTACATCCGATTTCACACCCCAAAACTAACCCCCTAAGGCAAAATTTTATTTTCAAAACTATATAGCTGTGATATGGCTATCAATTTCTATATTTGTGCCAAATTTCAACTTAATGTTTCAAATAGTTTCGTAGAAAATCTGATCGGACCGACAGACGGAGACCGAAGTGATCCCATAAGTGTTCCGTGAGGAACACTAACAAACTCCAGTAAAAACTTGAGCATAAGGAAGCCTTTAGACATACTTACAAATAAAAATTGACAATCTTGCAGCGTTGGAAACTGTGATATATTTTCATTATCGTATATGATACCCAATAGTCTTAGTTTGCTATTTAACTGAAAATAGTCTAGTAACGTAGTAATTACGTTTATGTTTTCTTTACCTGAAATTACCACATATCATTTTTGAATGAAAACTGAGAATAAAATATATAATGTAATATGTCTCTCATTTTTAAGCACCTCGTATAATTAAAAATATTCTTAAAATTCATATATAATGAGTATTTCCTTACTGGTGACATTAAATATTTCTTTACGGGTACCATTGTTCAGATTACTAAAAAGAATTATACTAAATAACATTATACATTTTAATTTCTTAATATATAAAAATGTTGCCGATTGGTTAGTATGAATTTTTAATTTAATGTTAGCCCTAATAGAGCGGCAACTTAAAAATTCATAACTATCTTTTTGGCTTTGCAAAATTTTTAAAAAAAAATGTGTGATCAAATCAAACTTTTTTATGATAAATAATAATTTTATTTACTATTACAACATATCATTAAAAGTACATGTATTCAAAATTTGGTGCCTCCGTATACAAATAAAAAAAAAAGGTAAAATTATTTATTTACTACTTTCCTTGCAAATACAAATTGTTGAGCCAACATTTTTTTTTTTTGAACTTCTTTTATATATATTATATATATTTGTAAGGATTTGAAATAATGAAAAAATAAGACCATTTTTAGATTTTTCCACCCAATAACCCTTAGAACGACGTGTAACATGATATATTGGAAACAATGCCTCTTAATTCCCCTTCCTCCTCCTTGAACACCTCACATGTTCAACTATTTATACTTTGTTTATTGTCTCGAACGATAACCAGGAAATTCTCATATTATTAATTCTATACAAAATTTACTAAACCTTACATCCTCTACCTCTAACCACCTCATTACCTCTTTATGTCTTTAAATGTTTGATTATAAATAACTATACTCCAAATATGTTATTTATCATAACTAAAACCGAGGAAAAATTTAAAAATTTCCATAATACTGTTGACACTATTTTGTATGTGTCAAATTTAAAATCGAGGTCTTATTCCGTTGGAGAGTTTCGTTTTTAAGAAAAAAAAAACTCGGAAATTGCTTTTATTCCTCATAGTTGGGTCTTGTAGTATTGATATACACTTTTTTAAAGTTCTACTCAATATTCACCACCACACCAAACACTTTTTTTGCACTCGACGCAAGTGTCGCTTACTATGTTAGCTTCATTAGGAGCGATGATTTTCCTCATCAGTCAATCATCGCTCTTGATGAAGCTAACATAGTTAGCGAAACGGGCGTCGAGTGCAAAAATAAAGTGTTTTGTGTAGTGGTGATATATACTGAGTAGTATCATTGTGCCAAAGATTCCACATTCCCAACATAGTTTTTAAAGTTTATTAAAATTCAGCACCAAATCGCTTCTATAAAAAATAATTAGACTTACAATATTTTGAAGAGACAGACAGCTGATTTTATTAAAAAAGTGGAATTCATCTTTCCAAATGGTGTTGATCATGGTGATTACTAATATCCTAGAGAATATCTAAATTTTTTTACTAGACTAATGAAAGTAAATGCCTCCTGGGAGGTACAACATTAGTACATGTTAGATAGATCAAACCAAAAGGAAAAAAAAACATTTCGGATTTAGAGAAAAACCGAATTGGGTAGTTAAAAAATATATTTCCTAGATGGCTTGGTCAATTTTTATATTTTCTGTAGATTCTTCCATGTCTAATATGATCACATAACAAATGGTCTAAACAAACCTCATCAACTTTTATATAATTATAAAATAGATTTCTGGGTAGATTACAGGCTATATTTTATTTAAAAAAGTTTAATACAGGATGTGTCATAATAACGAGCCATTATTCGAAAGGATTTGAGAAATTTTATTACCAGTAAGTAGTAACAGTTTAGGTGGGAGGCTCAAAGTAAAGCAAACAGAGCAGAGATATTCTTTTTGCCAACCCCAATTAACGTCTGAATAATATTAACTAGACAGAACCTAGAGCTTAACGTGGGATCTAAACCACATAATCGGCTGATGGTAGTCCCTCAGCCTGCTGTTTAAGAGTTTTATTCTTTTCCTGCTATCCGCGAACCTGGACGGGGGTAGCTTAACCTTCTAACACCTCTATGAATGCCTTAATCGCACTGCGGCGAAGTTTGTTTTTTTAGCAACAGTGTTCAAACCTCTCAGATTGAGTTCAGACGTGCATCCCGTTCAAGAGAGAGTAATCTACGTAGTCTACCTTCAGGCTGAATTAATAATTTACAACATGCTACGTGGAGTTTTTTTTGTCCGAATAGGCTCCCAGTCTTCTAAACCCTACTTCAGGTCTTCTTCCCATCCGTACGGACAGTGGCTGCCTTCATCATCAGCTAGCCTAGCCACTTTTTTGACGAGGTTGGCACTGGATGCTCGAAGGCAGTCTTCAGGTATCCGCCTCACTCGTGGGAGGATAGTGTCTCCATTGTCAGCTTTTCATAGTCCAAGCGGCTTTCCGTCAACAACAAACTGCCTTCTTTTGAGAACTTGCCGATATCTGCTGACAAACATCCTGATGTGGATTGTGGCCTAGCCAAATACACTTTAATATAAAAGCATACCGACCTGCCAAGGATCGAACTCGAGTCTATGGTCATGGCACGGCGGAGTCAATGCAGAGAACTTAAATGAACGATATAAGACATTATAAGTACCACTACTACCACTAACTTAACTCCTATACCGGGTATGTCCACATAACGGGCCTTTATTTTTAATTATTAGATTTAAAAAATTTGACCCATATCAGTAATGTGGGATAGTTTTTACTACTATGCTATTAATACTTCTTCCTCTTCCTCTTTTTCTTATAAGACAAGTTCTTAGTTTATCTGTTTTTAAGCCTCTTGTAACGCAGATGTCCAGCTTTCGTGCCATCTTTTTGGTAGTCGACCAGGAGGTGGTTTTTCATCTTTTGCCCATCTTGGCCAAGCATTCTGCTTACGTGATCCCTCCAATATCGACGACTTGATCTTGCGAAACGGACGATATCTTGAATCTTAAGTTCTTCTCGTATAGTTGTACTTCGTACCTGGTCTCTCAGGGTTATTCCCTTGATAATACGCGGTGTTTTCATTTCTGTTTTCATGAGGGTTTTTGTTTTAGATGTTTCCGGTCTTGTTTCTGCTTCATACGTTAGTACTGGCCTTACCACGGTTTTATATATACGCATTTTGCATTCTGTGGACATGTAGACATTTTTCCATACTAAGTCCTTCAAACAACCAAATATTCGCGATGCTTTATTTGCCTGCGTGAGTACCTCTTGATATAGATTTTCTGAGCTTGATATCCCTACTCCCAAGTATGTCCAGTGCATGTTCTATGTTATTGTTATGTTATACACGGCTAATTTACATCTAATAGGATCTTTAACCGTTATTGATTCTGTTTTCTTCACTAATATTCTCGCATTATAAGTTTCTGCTGTTGTTTGGAAACGATGTATTAGTCGCTGTAAGCCATCTTCATTTTCTGCTGTTAATATTGCATCATTCGCAAAGCACAATATTTTCAAAGCTTCTCGTCTCATTTTGAATCCGCTATTGATATTATTGACACTCATTATTACTTTGTTTATTATTAAATTAACAGTGTTGGACTCATGCTACTGCCTTGACGAATTCCATACGATATTGGTACTTCTTTGGTTAGTCCTTGCTGTATCTTTATACGTGTCCCCTTGTTTTTATTGAGCTATTTAATCACTTTAATATAGTTGTTGTTGACGTCATGATCTCGTAAATTTGTATATACTGTATAATACTATTATTCTTAGAAGTCATATACAGAGTTTGCACTATTATTGAAAATTATGTGGTAGTAGAATCATTAAATGGATTTTTAAACAAATTTTACGAGCAGACATACATCTACGTAGAACATTGCCGATAAGTGAAAACTGCGTTTTGATTACTTTTTCCACCCCAAAATTATTCAAGATAAAAATATCTAAAATTACAACTAGCTACTAGTCTAAAACTCTTTAAATAATTTAAACTTTACTTAAAATTTACATTCCCGTTTAATTTTCTATCAGCAATAGCAGACCCTGAAATGAGAAAAAGTTGTTAGGGTATCGATGATTGTGATTAATAGGGAAAAGTTGATATTTGTGCTGTCAAAACAGTAATTAATGATCCTTTAGTGATTAGAAAAAGTTCACCCTCTCTCTGATAAAGCCGCGAACTACTGGTGGATAATAAATTTTAGATGTGAGTGGTTAACTGAAGGGAAAATTAAATTGGTAGGATGTTGAACAGAAAAAGAAATCCGTTAGAAATTCTTACCTTCATTAGGTTTATTGATAAAGTAAAATCTCTACTGCTAACTTGTGAATTTCGCATTAGGATAATGAATCATGACCAAGAGATTTATCTGAATGTTACCGATGTTTTTTAAAATATGTTTCTGCTAAACTATTTTTTATTTGCATCTTAAAACTTTCATACATTTTGTATTAATCTCTTAAACTGGTTGTTTATGGTACAATAGAAGGTTTAGAATAACTAAGGCAGAATAACGTAAAATTATCCATATTTAGGCGAAATTTATTTTCATCATCCATACTTCGCTACTATAAATTTAAGTAAAAAATTCTATTCTTATCCATTTCAGCATATACCATTTAAACGAATTCAAAGGAAAGTAACAAAATAATGGATAACTGGTAACTAAAACTTTCCTTTCTATTCTCTCCAGTTTCAAAACGTCGTAAAAGAAAATCAAAGGAAATAGTTAGTTGCTTAACGTTGCCATATCAGTAATAAAATGGATTAACTGACGACGTTTCAAGATGCTTTCAATTAATGTTAGACCTAAATCCGTGAATATTGACCCAATTTTCAATATCAATATTGTCAAAAGACATAACTTTCTGAATGATCAAGAACGAATTTGTTATCAGAAATTCAAACTTATTTATTACATAATTATTAAAAATAAAGTTTCACAAACATCTTAATATATCTTACTTACTTTTTAGATAGTGAGCAACGAATTTTTGTTATTATTTTGTGATAAAAGTTTTATTCATTAAAATCCTTTAAAATTTGTCTTTGCGGACTTTTATTTTTCTACACATGTGTTATAAAGATGCATATCATAAATTTTTAGTAAAAAATGTTTAAAAAAATTAATATTTTAGCTATCCAGGTGTTTCATTTTCAATATTTTTTGAAATATTAATTTCTAGCCCATTAATTTGACTTTATTTTTTTGCACCTATTTTTTATATTTGATTTTTATGAAATAAAAAGTATAGAAGAAATAAGATGAGTAGTAGTATACAAGTATGCATAATTAAAGGAAATATATTTTTGGTAATCAAATAAAATAATGAAAAGTAAAACAATAATGTAATGGTAAGATTCAACGAATTGTGCCAAGTACGCACACGTAATAGTCCATCGTAGGCTGAAACAGCAGCCACAAGTCGACAGAGTGGTTGACAAAGTCAACACTTTAATGCAGGCGGCGCGGTTTTCGAAGGATCCCCCTCAGGTATATGTGGCTCAATGTAAAACTACTGAAAATAAACGAAGTCCATATTTCAGCGGTCTACCTACTGTTCCCTTACTTGTCAATCCATCCTGAGACGCGTTTCGCCGTTTTGTAGCTTATCAATCGGGCTAGTCCTTATCCAGGTACTTTCGGATCGTATTGATAAGATACAACGAATTGTACCAAGTACGCACATCTAATACTTCATCGTAGGCTGACAGCCGCCACAAGTCGACAGATCCCCCTCAGTCATATATAGTCTAATGGAATAGTATTGAAAACCGACAAAGTTCATATTTTAATAGTCTACGCACACCTAATGCTCGATTGTAGGCTGATACAGCATCCACAAGCCTATAGAGTGATCTGGCGGAATGCGCCTTGGAATGAGAGACAAATTCTTCAATTTTCAATCATTTCAAACCATCTTCAGTAATGTAATAGAAATTTGATGGTAATATAGACTTTTCAGAAAATTTCAATGATAAAATCAAGTTCAATTTTACGCAAAGGAAAAAATCATACTTATTGTACGGTTATAGTAAACTTTGAAAATAATATCTGTAAGCTTAAAAAAAAAGTTTATGTTTCATCAAACTGAAACAGTCGAAAAAAAAGGAAATTAAATAAATTTTAATTGGTGTGAATTAAAAGAATTGAGTTTACCAACATACTAACACGATTAAATAGACAAGATCCAGCAGACTCCACAGTTGCTTTTTTTAACAGTGCTCTAGAGAGTTAACATTTTAGCTACAACGTTTAAGTTAACTAACTAATTAAATATTAATTTAACCCAAACTAACATGACAAACAGAAGAAATAAAGTTATTATTAAATGAACTATCTTAAACTAACCTCTCTTCGTGACTAGACAAGATCCACCTAATGCATCTTAAAACGATTAGTTGTCGGAAGTTTTTAGGTAACTATTTTTTACCTGTGGTCACCTAAATAGACCCTAATAAGAACGCCTTGCTATACGAAACTTTTGTCATGCAACTAATAACATTTGATGTTTAATATTTAGAATAAATTTTCGCTTTTTTAGTTAGATATGCGCTAGATGAAAAGTGTAGGTGTAATAAAATAAATAAATGAAAATTGCCTATAATGCTTAAAACGAATTGCGGCAACTAGTTCTAGTAAATTATCGCACCGAGTTGCAGTATTAATCGTACTAAAAATCAGTTTAAAAATCCGCTTTTGTAAAAACTTTTTCGCGATTTTGCTTTTTCTGACTATAATGTCGTAACTTCAATTGAAACAATTCAAAGCTATATATATATATATATATATATATATATATATATATATATACATACATATATACATATATATATATATATATATATATATATATATATATATATGTTCTTACTTTTTGATTTTTTTTTGGAAATTTTTTAAGGTTCATATGGTAAATAAGAAAAGCATTTCTTGAGGTTACATTTGCTACCATACATTTCAACCACATTATCTTGGTCTTCATCAGTTGTATTTATAACTAAAATAATATTTGTATACATGAGCACATGGAAATTGCTACAGAAATTTATGAACCTTAGAAAATTCCCAAGAAAACTTAAAAACTAAGTATATATATATATATATATATATATATATATATATATATATATATATATATATATATATATTACATATATATATATATATATATATATATATATATATATATATATATATATATATATATATATTGTATAATTTTAAATTTGCAGTAGAAAAGTATACAAATACCCTATAGTAAAATCTATCTGTTAAGTTACCCGTTATAGATAATAGTTTCCTCCTGTGACTTAGTATCAGAAACTTGCATATGAGTAACTAATAGTCCATAGATAGGTGTAGAAGCAGGATCCAAAGAAATTTCCATTTGGAGAGGAGTTCCAGGTGAAACGTTGAGTTCTCCAGAGACAAGTTTACCTGCTTGGCGAACACCTACTGTTATGTTTGGTTGAGGAGCCATTCCAATTAAGCTTGTCGTGGTTTCAAGATCTCTGAAACAACAATTTGTTACCAATTGTCAATACCTTTGTGGTAGGGAAAATTAAAAATTAGGTTTCTAAGGTGTATATAGAATGAAATAAAATATCAGATGTAACTTAAACACCAATCCTTTTATTTTAACACATAAAATTCGAGGGCAAGATGACAAATTAAAGAACATGTAATAGACATGGCAAACATTTTAAATATTTCAAGAAATGAATATCAATTTTATACTCTGCGTTTGTCCACAAATCGGTATTAAGAAAATCTCTGGATTTTTTAACCAAATAATTTCAGATTAAAATATAATAAGAAAAATAAATATATGTACGTGCTTTAAAAATACAAATGGTAATTTTATTATAAAATTGTATAAAGTAGTTGTAGATTGTATTATCAATTTTCGAAGAATAATGAAAAGAATATAACGAAGAAATAAAAATCGTTGGTTTTTTATAAACATATTCAAAATGAAAGAAAAATTCCTTTTAGACAATTTATATCTTCAAAGCATATATCATTTGCGTATTTGTACCTCTTTTAGAGAGTACGGATCTTCATATATCCATAAACAATTTGAGTTATACTATATGTATTTGTTACATGTTTCCCTTTCAAAAACGTAACATGATTAATTTATTAGTTAATTTATCCGAAAGAAAGGATTTGTCAAATTTAAAATAAGACAGATTCTTATGATCTCGCTAACATGAAAAATGCTTAAAGTTGATTCTAGAATTATCTAAACCTCTAAAATTATGTGAGCATCACAATAATATGCCATTATTACTTTTTTAATATATATATATATATATATATATATATATATATATATATATATATATATATATATATATATATATATATCTATATATACATATATACATATACATATATATATATATATATATATATATATATATATATATATATATATATATATACATATATATATATATATATATATATATATATATATATATATATATATATATATATACATACATATATATTAAAAAAGTAATAATGGCATATTATTGTGATGCTCACATAATTTTAGAGGTTTAGATAATTCTAGAATCAACTTTAAGCATTTTTCATGTTAGCGAGATCATAAAAATCTGTCTTATTATAAATTTGACAAATCCTTTCTTTCGGATAAATTAACTAATAAATTAATATATACCGGGTGACACAGCCAACATGTAACACCCTGTAATTTTTTATTTTGAAAGTAACATATTTGAATTTTTAGATACCAGAATGGGACATTATCAGGCTTTTTTATCATTTAAGAAATATTTTTAACTACTTCCGGAAGTGACTGCAACTTTCTTATTTTTAAGGGAAACCTGCATATTTTTTTATCAACTTCAATTCGCTTTGAAATTCTATTTCCATCGATGTGTCACAAGTTGATATTTGTTTGACAGGTGAGCGGCAAAAACTGATTTAAACTCTTAGAGTTATGCGGCCATGGCGGATATACTAGCAATTGTTTTTGCTCATTTTATCTCACTTTGAAAAGAATTTAAGACTATCCATTTAACGTGCCATTTTCGCGAGCCTAAGTGGTTCCTACAAAATTTTATGCTTTACATTCAGTTATAGAATTTTCTCTTTAAATAATGATCAATATCACCGAAATTAAGAGAGAAACACATATTTTTTATTTAACCTAGTTACACAATATAGGTTTTTTGCAAACATACATCTGACAGAACTATCTAACGCTAATTAGATTTATTATTATTTTCAAAAAATAAGGAAGCAATTTATTAAATAAATATTTAAATGCAAATAATAAAACCAAAACATTTAATAATAATAACACAACAAAACCGATAATTGTAATTAATTAATATTAGAAAGAAGTAATATTTTAACTAAGTAACACAATAAAAATACATAGGTAAAAACTATTTTATACTAGATACAAGTTTGCTAGGTATTTATTCCAAATGTTCAAAATGCTTGTTGTTAATCCTGCACAATTTTGTTTTTCTCACCGTGGCTCTCATACCATTCTCCAGTTGAATTTCAGTAATTTAATTTACTGCTCCTCTTAAGCGCATTTCTAAATCACTTCTGTCTCTTGATGGATTTTTGTAAACTTTTTCTTTTAGATGGTTCCATATAAAAAAATCAAGAGGAGTAAGATCTGACGATCTTGAAGGTAAATTTTTAGGTCCATTGGTAACTAACCAATTTGCACCAAATCTTTGATTCAAGTAGTTTACTACATTCCTACTATTGTGGGCTAGAGCGCCATCCTGCTGGAAAATAATGTCTCCACGATTTAAACCTTCAACATAATTTTGAATGAACTCCAAATATCTTTCTCCATGTAACGCACCATCAATCATAGGACCAATAATTCTTGTGCCAATGATACCCAACCACAAGTTAAAGCCGAATCTTTCTTGATAGGCACTTTTTCGTATAATTCTAGGATTTTCTTGGGCTCAATATTGAGAATTGTTACGATTAAATATATCCAAATTGGTAAATCTAGAGTCATCCAAAAATAGAATGTTGTGATGAAATTGGTTATCAAAGTGGTATCTTTGCAAAAATAAATTACAATAATCCATTCTTCTTGGGTAATCTGTTTGAAATAAATGTTGATTTATTTGATATTTTTAAGACCTGAATTTATATTCTTTTAAACTGCTGCTCTACCCTTAAAAAATAATTGTTAGGTAAGTGCCTCCTATTGGGATATCATGCCGTGTACAACTCGGCGGGTTGTAGGCTATTCTTTCTGCACTCTCCATAAATTAATAACATGTCTACTTTTTCATGAGTTGAATACATTTTTGTTAACGAAAAATTATTTTTGACGTAAAGTAAACAATAATAATGGCCATTTTAGAAACACGCAGCAACCATGACTTTCGGAAGAGAATTTCAAAGCGAATTGAAACTGAAAAAAAAAATATATACAGGTTTCATTAAAAATACGTAATTTACAGTCAATTCCGGTCAAACCGGAAGTAGTTAAAAATATTTCTTAAGTGATAAAAAAGCCTAATAATGTCCCATTCTGGTATCTAAAAATGCAAATATGTAAGTTTCGAAATAAAAAAATTACAAGGTGTTACATGTCGGCTGTATATATATATATATATATATATATATATATATATATATATATATATATATATATATATATATATATATATATATATATATATATGTATATATATATATATATATATATATATATATATATATATGTGTATATATATATATATATATATATATATATATATATATATATATATATGTGTATATATATATATACATATATATATATATATATATATATATATATATATATATATATATATATATATATATATATATATATGTATATATATATATATATATATATATATATATAGATATATATATATATATGTATATATATATATATATATATATATATATATATATATATATATATATATATATAAATATATATATATATATATATATATATATATATATATATATATATATATATATATATATATATATATATATGTATATATATAAATATATATATATATATATATATATATATATATATATATATATATAAATATATATACATATATATATATATATATATATATATATATAGACATATGTTTCCTTGTGGGTTCGAGCATTCGTTGACCATGCTGTAAAAATATTTTTCCCTTGTATAAAATTTTTCCAGAAAAAAAATAACAATTTATATTTAATAGATTTTTACCTGTTTCTTTTTTACCATAATACCGAAATACACCCATGATACACCCTTTCACTTAGCCGTAAACAGTGGGGAGTGAAAATTTCCATAACAAAGCGTGTTAATTGCGTTTTAGCTCAGGTTTGCAAAAGAGATTTGGAAAGTACGTACTTACTTTCTACTAAAAACAATAAAATTAATTTGGGTCTAAGTAAGATTCAAAGTTTTACGAAGTTGGAAATGTTCCTTATTTAGTTATATATTAAAAGATAACAAAGATAAAGAAAAAGGGGAAAGTAAATTTAATAATGTGTCTGGAAGGAACTTTGAATAATTAGGACGAATATTTAGAAAATGGTGGCTAATTTAATTGTTGTATTATTAAGGATATGCTAATTATAGAAGATAAAATTTATAAGCTTCTAAAATAAATTTAGTTAGCCGGCAACAATTTACAAATTAAATTTAATGGTAATTCTTACGGAAGTCACTAATAATATTAGTCTGTAAAGTATTGTGCAATTTTGTTTAGAGATTCGTTTTTCGACAATTCGAGACTTATACAAAATTATCGTACAAACTTACACACTATGTACGAGAAAGTTTTAAACAACAAAATAAATGGAAATTTTATTTTGTTTTGTCAAAATTTTTTTAAAAAAGTAGGCACTATTTAATATATTGAAAGTCTAATAAAGCACAATGTCACTCTAATCGAAAGTACTGTAAAATTCTAAAAGATTTTAGCTCAGATTGCTAAAAATATATGTATATATTTAACATAAGCCTTACAAGTATATATTATTCTCAACGAAGATGTAGGTAAAAGAAATTGCTATACGTGAACAAATGATTAGAAGTAAAAAAACAAACGTTAACTAGCAGAAAGACGTTAGCAGCACGAGAAGAAAAATTACCATTTCTCAAAAAAACTTTAATTTATAATAGCATGTTAATAATACAGTTTCTCTTATTCATTTAAATTAAAAACAAACATGAATTCACTTTCGGTTTAATTAGTTAAAAAATATGCGAATAAGTGTTGAAAATAGAATTTTTTGTACAAGCAACACGAACAACAAATGTGTGTCAAAATCATACAATTGAGAAGTCTACCTTATCACGTGTTGTAGATCATAAACTCAATATACACATATAGGTCGGCGAGTACGTTCGTTGGTCAGACACAGTTTACAGTCAGCTATTGACCAGTAAGTATCGATAGTGCCAAATGATATCTATATATATATATATATATATATATATATATATATATATATATATATATATATATATATTGGGGGAGTAGGTTTTATAATAAATAGAAAAATAGCTCTAAACATAATAGATACATAACAAAGCACTATAAAATAAAAATAATTCAAGTGTATGCCCCGACATTATCACACGATGATGATTCAGTAGAATATTTCTACGACGAAATAACCAAACAGGATTGTCGTAATTATACACTGTTGATAGGCGATTTTAACGCCAAGATAGGCGGTCAGGTTGACGCAAGTGAAAACAAAGTAGGCAAATTCGGTTTAGGTACAAGAAACGAACGTGGTCAAATGTTAATAAACTTCTTAAAACAACAACAATTATTCGCTAGGAACACCCTTTACTACAAAAAAATCATATAAAAAATGGACATGGGTAAGTCCAAACGGAGTGGTAAAAAACGAAATAGACTACATATTGTCATCAGAAAAAATATAGTAAAGGATGTAACAGTTATAAATAGAATAAACACGGGAAGTGACCACAGAATAGTTCGAGGAAGAATAGAAAAAAACTAAAGCATAGAAAGAAAAAAATTCATAATAAGAAAGAAACCAAAAATTGATACACACATCTTAAGAGTAAAGAAAGCAGAATATCTAAAATAAGAAAAGAATTAATTAAAAATAGATGACCTTGATTACAAAAACATAAACGAAATTAATGAAACACTGACGAATATCTTGGTGCATATGGGAGAGCAAATAGCTAAAAAGAAGAGCAACGAAACAAAAATATGGAGCATAAAAACGGAATAACTGTTTGAAGAACGACGTAGACTGTTAGCCTAGGAAAAGAGATACTACTATTCAGTTTTTAGAAACTAACAAAACCCTTAAAAAGTCTATTTAAAAAGATAAAAGACAACAGTTAGAGACAAAGATAGAAGAAATTGTAAAACAGAAAAAAACATGTCAAAGCATTTCGGCAAAGCCTAGGAAAAACTACAATATACAACTTAAAAAATGAATGATTCAAACATACTATCAAAACTTATATGAACAAAAAAGTTGCCCACTAAATGATCTCAAAGAACGTCGAAATAAAAACATAATCAATGCTAACTCAGAAGAAGTATCAGAGATAACAGATGAAGAAATATTAACAACATTAAAAACTATGGAAAACAATAAAACACCAGGACCTGACGGAGTATTAACAGAATTAATGAAAGAAGGAGGAGACTTGGTGGTACAAGAGCTGAAGCTCTTATTCAATAAATGTCTGAAGAGGAGAAAATATCAGAAAATTGGAACACAGCTTCAACAATTTTACTTTTTAAAAAAGGTGATAAGACTAAGTTAGATAATTACCGTCCAATGTCATTACTTTTACAAATATACAAATTGTTTGGCAAAATAATAAGTCATAGATTGGAAAACAAGCTGGAATTAAACCAAACGGTAGAACAGTCTGTCTTCAGGAAGAGTTTTAATACTTAAAACTATCAGAACCTTAATAGAGAAAGCAATAGAATATAACTTAAATTTGTACCTGGTATTTATAGATTATAATCTATAATTGATGACACTGATAATTATCAAAAGGCTTTTGATAATATCGAGATCTGGGCCGTCGAAAGAGCCTTGTATAGTACCAGAATAGACTATAGGTATATTCAGCTCATAAGAACAATTTCCAACAAGGCTCAAATGATAGTGGACACAGATGGAAAAACAAATCCTATACCTATCAAACGAGGAGTGAGACAGGAGGATTCCATGAACCCAAAACTATTTATAGCAGCATTAGAAAAAATTTTCAAAGAACTTGAATGGGATGCGTTATGCTAATGATGTAGTGATAATATCAGATAATTTTGATGACATACAATAAATGATTACTGAACTACAAAACAAATCAGATGACAAACGAAGCTAGTTCACGAGACTTGAGAATAGAGGGCAGAACACTTGAATACGTAGAGGAATACATCTACCTATGGCAAATAATAAAGTGTGGAAGAGTAAATCAAACGGAAAAAGTACAGAGAAGAATCAAACTGGCATGTGCAGCATTTGGCAAACAAAAAAAATACTAACCATTAAAAGAATTCCTCTAAAACTAAGAAAGATGCATTCTACCGGTTCTCACCTACGCGTGGGTAAAACACGGAGAGCAATGGAATGCCAGATGCTAAATATAAAATTACAACACAGAATCACAAACGAAAGTATAAGACAAAACATCAAAGTGATAGACCAAAGAGAACAGGTAGCAGGTTTGAAATGGAGATAGGCAGGTCATACAATGAGACAAGATGAGATATGGAATAAAAGAATACAAGAATGGAGGCCATGGCTGGGACAAAGATCCAGAAAAAGGCCCCAAATAAAATGGAAAGATGACCTGAAAAGAACCACTGGTTCAGGATGGATCAGAAAATCGCAGAATCGAGAGGGATAGAAGAAGGAAGGGTAAGCGTATGTCCGACACTGGATGGAAGAAGGCTTATTATATACATATATATATATATATATATATATATATATATATATATATATATACATATATGTATATGTATATATATATATATATATATATATATATATATATATATATATATATATACATATTATATATATATATATATATATATATATATATATATATATATATATAATATATAAAATATATATATATATATATATATATATATATATATATTATATATATATATATATATATATATATATATATAAATATATATATATATATATATATATATATATATATATATATACATATATATATATATATATATATATATATATATATATATATATATATATATATATATATATATATATATATATAAATTAAATTATATTTGTATCCGGTGTGCATCCGTTGATATTGTATAAGATATTCCTTTGTTTATGTAATATGTGTCCGACTACGATCCTGTTTTGCATGTTAGACGTCAGTCAGAAACCGTTTGCATTATGAATTTTTATGTGCTTATTCTCTACTTTTTTGTGTTAAAAAGTTTGCAGTACAATACCTAAATAAAATAATCAGAAAATCTAGACAGGTTGTTTGGAACTATTGTTTAAATTTACCAGCAAGTTGGCGTATTCAAATAGACATTTATTTAACGTTGAAAAAACCACAAACATGTAACTTACTTTAATTTAGATTTTAAGTTGTGTATTATAAACGAAAATGAAAGTACAAATTTAAATTTTATACTCACCTATCAAAATTATATATATATATATATATATATATATATATATATATATATATATATATATATATATTATATATATATATATATATATATATATATATATATATATATATATACACACATTTTTTTTTGATGAGTCTAGCACACGTGCTGCAGGAAAGTTCCTACAGCGCTACAGGAGCGACACCTGTGCGGAAAAAAGCGATTCACGTTGTTCTTGAATCGCTGGAAATTGTACTCGGTGGGAAACACAGTACTGGGCAAATTATTCCAAAGGGATGATGTTCTCCATATAAAAGACTGCTTGAAAAGCATTGTACGAGAAGTAACAAGCTGAACCTCATACGGATGTGAAGTATTAGCACGACGTGTATTTCTAACATGCACCGCTCTGGGAGGAATTAAGCGGGCTACAACCTTCGAACACTTTCCATGAAAATACTTGTCGAATAGGCTGAAGTCGCCAGCCGTTCTTCGTAGTTCCAGCGAATCAAGGCCGCCGGTCAGTTCCAGGTCTCCAATCAGACGAATAGCTCTTCTCTGAATAGAATCCAACAAATGCAATGTATGTTTGGGAGCGGAGCCCCAAACATGGGAGCAGTATTCTATAGTTGGTCGAATTTGAGCTTTGTAAAGAATTAACAGTGATTGTGGAGTGTAAAGGTTTCTGGTTCGAAATAATATTACCAACTTTTGAGAAGCTCTACTTGCTGTGCCTGCCCTTGCCATGCGACATGTTCATGCCAGGACATATTTGCTCCTAAATTAACGTCCAACAAATTGAGTGACGATATTAGAGGAATGGAGTGTCCCGCCATAACTATGTCAGGTTTAGCAACGTTAATTTTTTTAGAAAAAACTGCCGCCTCGATTTTTGTAGAGTTAAATTCCAATTGGTTACTGCCACCCCAAGATAGAATTTCTTCCAGGTCTTTGTTAACTTGAATGACTTCCCGCTGTTCGTCTGAGTAGCCGATGTTCGAGTGTTAAAAGTGAATGAAGAGATAAGCGTACTGTGATCTGCAAAGCTGTAGACTGGGTTTCCGGTCTTTTCCAACAGATCGTTAATGTAAATGAGAAAGAGAGTAGAAGGTAGTATGGAGCATTGGGCAAACTGGCGTTGATAGTGAAGGTGGAAATCCGTCGACTGCTACTCGTAAAGAACATGAGAGCCACGAACAAAACTTTTGAGACATACCATAAGAGCATAGCTTAGCCAACAGTCCATCGTGTCAAACACGGTCGAATGCCTTGTATACGTGAAAAGCAACTGCTCGAGATTCTCCAAAGTGTTCAATTGCGTTGTTCGAAACATGTCTTACATAAGTCAGAAGATCTCCTGTTGATCTATTTTTACGAAAGCCGTATTGGTGATCGCTAATAATGTTGAATCCTTCAAGATATTTTAGAAGATGCTGATTGATAGCCTTTTCCATGACTTTCGATATTACTGAAAGCAGTGCGACTGGTCGGTAGTTATTTGGCAAGGTCTTCTTGCCTTTTTTAAGTGTCACATTTCCAGCAGGAAGAAAATATTCCCTTTCTGTAGAAGAGGTTAAAAAGTCTACAGAAAACTGGTGCTAGTTCCCTCGCACAGTTATTGAGAACTATGGCAGGTATTCCGTCAGCGTCAGAAGGTTTTTTGGTGTCGTTTACGTTTATTGATACTCTGCCTGAAGACAATATCGGGCATCCTTGACTGCACTATGGGAATAGCAGGTAGTGTTCGTCCTTGGAAATCGACAGTAGAATGTGAAGTAGAGAGTTCAGCCAACAAGTTCGCTTTTTCAACAGGTGTCGTTGCAATGGAATTATCTGGCCGTGTGAGTGGTGGATTTGGTGAAATTTTGACTAACTGCCTTAGCGAGTGATTAAAAGGACCTGGAATTGTTGGGACAAGCGAGAAGTTTTTTTGTAATTCGTGGATTGTGTGCCTCCTTGGTTTGGTCGATAATCTCTTTGCATCTGTTCCGGGCACGAACAAAGGTGTTACGATTTATGGTATTAGGATTTACACGCTATTGTCGGTAGGCAAGATATTTAGAAACAACAGCTTCTTTGCATTTTCGGTCAAACCAAGGCTTACCGTTCGAAGGGCATTTTTTCGAAAAAGGAATGTAAGCTTCCATACCAGCCAAAATAACCTCGGAAACCTCCATGGCGCAGTCAGATTGGTCGTCAGACAACAAACGTCTAACCAAGGGAGAGTTCGTAAATATTCCTTGAGATCTTTCCATTTAGCAGATCTGTAATGCCAAATCTTGCGCGGTTTAGGCACCTCTCTGTCACTGAATGGTAAGATACTCGAAAGCAGTTTATGGTTGTTGAACCTAATGGCAGATTTACGGTGACCGTGTAAATCTCTGGATTCGTGGTTAAAAACAGATCTAGAAGACTGGCGAACTCCCCGTCTCGATCAGGGATCCGTGTTGATCGAATCAGTGGTGGGCCTATCATTACGCTCAGGATCACTACAGAATTGTATAAAGCAATTGTTTGTTGTAGTCTGAAAAAGAGGCCCAGCATAGCAAGAATACCGTAGTGTAATTCGCAATTGAAAGACCAGAGTCTCTCAAGCTTTTCAACAAAGCCAAACGAACGACAAGAGAGAAGCACTGGAAAGGTTTTAGGGAAGCCAGAGACCAGACTCTGCTGAATTAAATGGTAAGGCATCGAGGGTCAAGATAATTAAAGGATTTCCCCATGAGGAGTTCTTTCATCCTTGTTGTTGTCCCTCGTGGTTAATAAGTTTCTTATCACATTAAAAACTGCTGACTTGGATGTAATATTTCTTTGTAGAATTGGCCACGTCGAACTGTTAAGGCGTCCAATGCGTATAGCCTTATATATCGTGAGTACATGGTGTGAAAATAAGGAACTGGGCATGAATCCAAGGAAAACACAAAGAAAGAGAAACTGAGCCTACAACCGAGACTCACACTTTTAATGGATATTCTACGGTATATTAAGAGTCAGTTAAATACCTAGAAGTAATCATGCATAAGAGACTAACTCGAAAAAGACACATAGAGAATAAGACAAAAAGACTACGAATGCCTTATAAGCATGTAGGCTAACGTTTGGTTGCTTTAGTGTGGAGCCCCATAACTGAGAAAAAATTAAAAAAGTGGAGAGAGGGTGAGAGAAAGTAGAGTCACACTCTTGAGCTTCCTTGATGTTATAGGTGATATAATAACAGTACGCGGCAAAGGTGGTGAAGGCTCTAGTATACCTACCACCCGTGCATCTATATGTCAAGTCAAAAAAACATCACATTTGGCATATCTGCAGCTTGCCGAGGGCATTTGAATACGGAAGTCCAAGGATATCGCAGAGTATGGGCCAGAACCAGGAAGGACTGCTCTCTACTGTAGTTGAGGGTGGACTGTCATCAAAAGGCACTTAACGATAGACTCCTAAAGATATTAATACCAAAGCAGGAATACTGGCTTAACGGTGCCATCTTTCCAAAGAGAAGTCCCATAGGAAACGCTGATAGATCAGAACAAAGAAAGGGTGTGAAAATATATGCATACTGCACACAGAGAGGGAAAAAAAAAAGCGATTGTTGTTCCTAGATAGTCATGCATCGGTTTTACAAGTGTAGGAACACGGACAGCAGAGCAGCCTTAATGGCTTGGAAACAGGCCAGATAAAGGTCGCAACTGGTAATCGAGTATAAAGATTTTCCAGCAAATCTGGCAGACAGAAATAAGTTGTTTCTTATCTCAAAATCTAGCCACACGGATACCAAGAAAAATGAAATGGTCAACAGAGTAGCTTCAAATGAAGCTCTAGCGAGTCCCGTAAAACCCTCACGCTCGATATGTGCGGTCTAGCGATCGTAGATTTGCTGATCACTACTTTGGTGAAAAACTGGAACAAGACACCTGATATGAGATATTCTAAGAGCATCAGAAGGGGACTTAACGAGCAAGGCAAACTTACCTGGGATCCCCAATAACTATGTACCGGAGATGTATTAAAAATTGCTGTTCTTCTTAAAGGCCTCCTCGACAACCGCAAAATAAGGCAGCCGCATAATGTGCCTTTTCAGAGACTTAAGTGCTGTAGGTATTCAAGACACGTATTAACAGTACTGTATTTATATATATATATATATATATATATATATTATATATATATATATATATATATATATATCGAGCATCATTTACCATACAACATTCTTAATTAACTGTATGGTATACTTTTGAAAGAAATATTCAACTCCTTATTTCTAAGACTTAGTGAATTGTTCATTTCTAATTTACAAATAATAAACCAAAAATAAACATAGGCAATTTTTACTTGCCTGCTTAATCGTGCAGTAAAGAAAGCATTGGAAATTGCAGAATTTAGATACAGCAATATTATGATTTTATTCTCGCTGAGGTATCTCCAGTAGTATTGTCTTGAGTTTTGGGCCTCGAAAAACTTGTGCTTTTTTGTTTATAAACAACTGAAGTTTTCAAAACGCGTTTTTTGAGCTTAAAATGCGCATAACTTCGGTTATATATGTCGGATCGAGACAAAAAAAAAAACTAAACTCTTCGTAATGTAATTTCCTACAAATCCTCGCTAGTTTTAACTCGCTGAAATGTGTACCTAACCTACAAAATTCAAAGAACCTATAAAAAAACTTTTTTTTTTTATTTTATTGTACAGACCGACTAAGTAAACCGATCGGCTTGAAACTTTCAGAAAATATGCCCTGAAATTTTGGTTCAAAAATATTGAACCCAGTGGGTACAACTGAATTTGTTATTTAAAATTTGAATTGCCCGCCATTTTATGCTGCTTCTTCCAAAATGGATCTTATTTGTCTCAAAATCTAGGTCTTGACGCCAGTTTTCCGATGCCATTAAAAATTTTTTTTTTGTGGAGTCATTTTAACCGTTTTTTTTACATTTGTTTATTAATCAATAAAAAACAAATGCTTTTTTTCTGTCATTTAAAAAAAATGAAAATTTTTTGTCACGTCTGCTAGAGAATCGCGAGATTCATTTCGTTAATTCTTTTTTTCAAAATGTCAATTGTTATTATTTGATTAATAAACAAATGTAAAAAAAACGGTTAAAATGACTCCAAAAAAAATTTTTTTAATGGCATCGGAAAGCTGACGTCGAGACTTAAATTTTGGAAAAAAGGTCTATTTTGGACTAACAGGCATAAAATGGCGGTCAATTCAAATTTTAAATAACAATTTCAATTGTGTCCACTGAGTTCAATATTTTTGTACCAAAATTTCAGGGTATTTTTGTTATAACAAAAGGAATATTTTCTGAAAGCTTCAAGGCGCTCGATTCACTTAGTCCACCTGTACAATAAGATGAAAAAAAAAACAGATTTTTACCTATTTTTTCAATTTTGTAGGTTATATACACATTCAATCAGCATCTTCTAAAATATCTTGAACGATACAACATTATTAGCGATCACCAGTATGGCTTTTGTAAACATAGATCAACAGTAGATCTACTTATGTGACACATGTTTGGAACAACGCAATTGAACACTTTGGAGAATCTTGAGCGGTTGCTCTTGACATATCCAAGGCATTCGATCGTGTTTGACACGATGGCTAAGCTACGCTCTTGTGGTATGTCTGAAAAGTTCTGCTTGTAGCTCTCATGTTTCCTCAGAGAGCGTTCTTTACGAGTGGCGGTCGACGGATTTCTTTCTAACAGTTTCACTATCAACGCCGGTGTACCCCAAGGCTCCATACTGTCTCCTACTCTCTTTCTCATTTACATTAACGATCTGCTGGAAAAGACCAGGAATCCGATCAACAGCTTTGTAGATGACAGTACGCTTATCTCTTCATTCACTTCGGACATCGGCTGCTCAGGCGAATATCCGCAGACAGCAGGAGATCGTTCAACTTAATAAAGGCCTGGAAGAAATTCTATCTTGGGGTGACAGTAACCAAGTGGAATTTAACGCTACAAAAACCCAGGCGGCAGTTTTTTCTAGAAAAGTTAAGTTTGCTGAACCCGACATAGTTATGTCGGGGCACTCCATTCCCCTAGCATCGTCACTCAATTTGTTGGGCGTTAATTTGGGAGCAAATATGTCCTGGCATGAACGTGTTGCAAGTATAACAAGGAGAGCTTCTCAAAAGATGGGAATATTATTTCGAACCAGAAAGTCTTACACTCCACAACAACTATTAATTCTGTACAAAGTGCAAATTCGACCAACTATGGAATACTGCTCGTATGTTTGGGGCTCCGCTCCCAGACATACACTGCATTTGTTGGATTCTGTTCAGAAAAGAGCTGTTCGTCTGATTGGGAACCCGGAACTGGCCGGCGGCCTTGATTCGATGGAACATCGAAGAACGGTTGGCGACTTGCGTCTGTTCTACAAGTATTTTAATGAAAAGTGTTCGAATGATGCAGCCCGCTTAGTTCCTCGCAGAGCGGTGCATGTTACATGTACACAAAAAAGAACAAGTTTTTGGAGGTTCAAAACTCAGGACAATACTCCTGGTGATACCCCAGAGAGAATAAAATCATAATATTGCTGTCTCTAAACTATGGCCATCTCATCATTACTTTGTCCTTTTTTTACACTATAAAACGAGAATTTTTAAAAATCTTATATTAGAAAATTTAATTGTTAATAATTATCTCTTAGCCTAGTTTGTAAATTAAATTTTTCTATAGTTGTTATATATTCCAAATAAAAGAAAACTTTTTATTAGTTAGCCTTAAATCGCTGAAAAATGTAAACAGTGGGGAACACAGTCCCGGGCAAATCATTCTAAAAGGATGAGGTTCTCTATATAAAAGAATACTTGAAAAAATACGGGGAGTGATAAGCTCAAACCTCATAGAGATGCGATATATAAGCACCACGTGTATTCCTAGTATGCACCGCTCTAGGAGAATTTAGTTGAGCTAGATCCATCGAATACTTTCCTTGAAAGTACCTGTAGAATAGACTCAAGTTGCCAACCGTTCTTCGATGTTCCAAGGAATCAAGGTTTCTGAATTCTTAGTCTCCCGTCAGGCAAACAGCTCTCTTCTGGATACAATCCAATAAATGCAGTGTATGTTTGGAAGCAGAGCCCTAAACATGGAAGCAGTATTCCATTACTAATTGAATTTGGGCTTTGTACCGAATTAACAATTGTTGTGGGGTATAAAGCTTCTAGTTCGAAATAATATTCCCAACTTTTGAGAAGCTCTCTTTACTAGGCATGCAACATATTCATGCCAAGACATATTGCTCCCAAGTTAACGCCCAACAGTGATGATGTTAAAGGAATGGAATGTCTCCCTATAACTATCTCGGATTTAACAACTTAACTTTTTTAGAAAAACTGTTGCTTGGGTTTTAGCAGCGTTAAATTCAGTTGGTTACTGTCACACCAAAAATGAATAAATAAGCGTACTGTTATCGGCAAAGCTGTAAATTGGATACCTGGTAATTTCCAGCAGATTGTTAATGTAAATGAGAAAGAGAGTAAGAGACGGTAAGGAGCCCTGGGACACACTGGCGATGATAGCAATTCATCGCCTTTCACTCATAAAGAAAACTCACTGACGAAACACGAGAACTACAAACAAATTATTTCATACATACGATAAGAGCGTAGCTTAGCCAACAATCAGTCATACAAAACAAGGTCGAATGCCTTGGATATATCAATTGCAACCGCTCGAGATTACTGTGTGTATGTGACCTAAGTTAAAAGATCTCCGGCTGATCCTAGTGAACGAAAGCCATATTGATTGTCACTAATAATACTGAATCTCTCTAGATATTTTCGAAGGTGCTGATTGATAGCATTTTCCATAAATTTCGATAATGTTGAAAGCAGTGCGACTGGTTGGCAATTGTTTGGCAAAGTCGTCTAGCCTTTTTTAGGTATCGGGAAAACTGTAGCGCATTTCCCGCCGGAAGGTTGAAAAGTCTACAGAAAATCAGTGTTAGTTCGCAGCAGGTATTTCATCAGCGCCAGTAACTTTCTCGGTGTCTAGCTTCATGTAATATGTTGTATGACATTCAGTCTGAAGACAATATCGAACATCCTTGTCTGTACATTGGGAACAGTGGGTGGTGTTCTTCCTTAGAAATCGAGAGTAGAATTTGAAGCAAAGTGTTCGGCCAATAAGTTAGGTTTCTCAACAGGTGTTATTGCAAAGGTGTTATAGTCACTTTTACTCATTCTCCAGCATAAGTAGATTAAAATTTTATGATTAGAGATTCATGTTCATAAAAAATAACAATACCAAATAAATAAAAAAATATCAGTTAATTTTAAAACAGAAATTTTAAATATTGGAAAAAAAGGCTTACATTGGCTCCTCAAATCCAGCTGGGAAAACATTTCTTCTTGTAATTGTATGATCTCGTAATGATAACATGGAACATTTTACATGTAACGTTTCCCTCGTTTTCGGTTCGCTTTCGGTCTCTAAGTTTTCCACGATAAGAGTTTGATAGTAGATTTTCTTTCCCTAAAAAAATAAAGTTTTTGCATGATGAGAAACTCTTTTTGGCCGCTGTTTTTAAAAATTAGTATTAACTACAAAAAATGAACAAGGCCCGTATCTCAGCAGTAGCCCACTATTCTCTTATTTCTCAATCCATCTCGGGATTTGTTTTGCCGTATCACAGATTATCAGCCGAGATAGGATCGACAAACAAGAGAACAGAACTTGCAGTACTTATTGAAGTACTGGAGTAACATCGCCGTAAGATACAACAAATTCGAACTCTGGCTGGGGAAAGCCTAAAAGGTGACAATCATACCTGCAATCCGTCGGGGTCACACATAGGTTTCGGTTCGGTAATAACAAAAAAATGTTAATTACAATAGTTTTAGGGAATGTTAAGGTGCATAGCAATTATTTTTAAGTATACAGGGTACTTCAAAAAAGTGTGACCGATATAACATATGTTTTTTTAAATGGAACATTTTATTTTTGATTTTATTTTTAAATTCTGCGTAAAATTTTATAACTTGTTTATTAATAATGTTATGTACCTAAACCTAGTAGTTTTTCCAATATTTTATTTTTTTATTTAAAAATACTAGTTTTCAGTTTTGTAAAAAATTGCTAGCAGCGCTATTGTTTCTGAAGGTGGAATAGTCATAATTGGTACGAGCGTTCTATAAAGATGAAAAAAAGATCTATATAAAGAAATTTGAGTTAGATGCTACAGAGTGTTCAAAATAAATTTATACATTTCGACTATTTTAAATTGAAAAATCTCAAATTTTAAATGGCACACCCACACATGGGTATATTATTATTTTTTCTGATAGATCTCATAAAACTTTTGCTAAGTATGTTATATACCTATTTCTAATAGTTTTCGATTTATTTTGAATTTTTCAGTTTTTACCCTTGTTTTTAATACACTTACGCTATTGGGAAAACATAAACAAATAGTTAATAATAATTTTAATATAGTTTAACTTATCTAATGATTAATTATTATGAAGTAATAAATGTTCAAAAATATGCCCGTCTACTTGAATACACATGTTTAGTCGTTTTACTGTATTTTCCTTTACTTTTCTTAGCATAAAGGGCGTTATTGTCCTGCGCGCATCCCATATCTTATTTTCCATATCTATTGGTGTTGTAGGGGGATTCACGTAAACACGATCTTTAATGTAGCCCTACAAAAAGAAGCCTAAAGATGCCAAGTCACATGATCGAGGACCACTGAATGAATTCATCCCTACCGATCCATTTTTGTGGGTAACGATCGCTTAAAAATTTCCGAACTTCCCGGTAGTAATGAGCAGGAGCTCCATCTTGTCGAATTCACATTTGTTTCCTTTTAAAGTTATCAACCTCTTCAAGGAGATGGGGTAATTCGTTTTGCAAAAAATTTAGATATCTGGGCCCGTTAAGCGGTTCGCGGAAAAAATATGGATCAATAATTCGAAAATTTAATATTCCACACCATACAATGGTTTTGGTTTTAAACTTCTCGAACCTAAAATGGATTAACTGTTAAATAATAATGCATGTTATGGCTGTTAACTGCTCCATTACTGCGAAAAGTAGCTTCATCAGAAAACATTATTTTAGATCAAAAATTTAGATCGGCCTCTATTGCTCCATTCACGGTGGTACAAAATTTTACTCGTCGTTCAAAATCACGGTCTTGAAGTTCTTGGTATAGTTCCATATGAAAGGGATAATACTTGTATTTTCTTGTGGTGCGATTAGCCGTAGATTTGGATGTGTCAGATAAGTCAGCTAGTTGCAGGCTGTTGATCTGGGGATTATCTTCAACATGAAGTAAAATCTCCATTTTTTCTTCCTCATTAGTAGCATTCTGGTTTACTACTTTCCGTTTGGTATACTAAACGCTACCACTACCATCAAACCGTTCCATTAAGCACTGAAAAGATTTTCTAGATGATATACGTCTATTAGGGTACTTCGCCCCGTAAAGCCTTACTGCCAAAAGATAATTTTTTCCCGCCTCGCCCAGTGTATAAACCATATCAATTAATTTATTTTTATGAAAATCCATAACTATTACCTTTATACGTCACTTACTACAACAAATTAAAAATATTTTTTACTTCTTTAATAGACATGTCAAAATTTGATAATGCCTACATTTATGTTTTGTCTTGGCAACTATGATGTTATAGCGTAAGTGTATTAGAAACAAGGGTAAAAATTGAAAAATTCAAAATAAATTGAAAACTATTAGAAATAGGTATATGACACACTTGATAAAAGTTGGAGGATTTTGTAAAATCTATCAGAAAAAATAATAATATATAGGGTGTGCCATTTAAAAAATTTGAAATTTTTCAATTTAAATTAGTCGAAATGCATAAATTTATTTCGAACACCCTGTAGTATCTAACTCAAATTTCTTTACATATATCTTTTTTTCGTCTCTATAGGACGCTCGTACCAATTACGAGTATTCCACCTTCAGAAACAATGGCGCTACTAGCAATTTCTTACAAAACTGAAAACTAGTATTTAAAAAAAAAAATGAAATACTAGAAAAACTACTAGGTTTAGGTATATAACATTATTAATAAAAAAGTGATAAAATTCTACGCAGAATTTAAAAATAAATTAGAAAATAGGATGTTCCATTTAAAAAAAATCATATGTTATATCGTCCACACTTTTTGAAGTACCCTGTATACTCAGAAATAATTTTAAAATGTGCACCTTAACATTCCCTAAAACTATTGTATTTAACATTTTTTCGTCATACCGAAACAATAATTAATTAACTTTACTCTCTGGTTGACTCACCCTGTACAGCAGAATCGTGATGATCGCATTAGCTGGCAGTAATTGTTGCCCGCTTAGCTGAACAGTCCTTCGTCGGACTGCCTTAAAAACCCCCGACAGAGGGTAGGGTTATGCTTTTAAACCTTTGGGCTTTCACTAGCCAGAGATACGATTTGTTGTACCTTACCGCGCTGTTATTTTTGTTAGGATATACATATTACGTAAAAAAATATATTATTCTAAAAAACGAAAAGTGTTAGATACTGCTATTTCTGTGGTAAATAAAATGAAGAAAATAAAAACTCATATTGATGAAGGTGTGTTTTCATATTATTTATAAGTAATTTGCATAAATACTTAAATACAAAAAATATCACTTTTCATATTAATTTTCTCGAAAACCATCATTTATATAAGAAAAACCTTATTAAGTTTTTCGACATGATGTTCAGTATTTTTATTTTACCTATCCGAAACAATTCCACATTTTTTTTGGTTGGCAAAGTGACTTTTTTTAAATACGGCCAAAAAATTACACATACTTTTATTTAGAATAAAGAATTTTGAGAACTTAAAAATAAATCATAACTCCATAGCTTACTTTTTTAAATTAAAAAATATTTAAAGCCAATTGACTCACAACCTAGTTCCAATGTTAGGTACAACCCAAATTTGGTTTTTGTACAACTGGCTTTTAAAAGTTATTATAAAATTATAAAAAAGTAATGATAGTGGAAAACCAACAAACGAACATTTACATAGAAGGGAATAAAATACAACATGTGGAACAATATAAGTATTTGGGAGTGATAATGGATGAAACTGGAAAACAAGACAAAGAAATTAATGAAAGAATCAAAATAACGAACAAACTTTACTATGTGATAAGTAATAAATTCATTAGGAAGAAAGAAGTGACGAAACAAACAAAAATAAAAGGTGTTCAAAGCAATTTATAGGACAATCCTAATATATGGATGTGAATCATGGACCCTAACAGACAGGCAGAAAAAACAAGATACAAGCCGTCGAAATGAAATACCTGAGAACAGCACAGGGCGTTACACGGAAGGACAAAATAAGAAATACAGAAATAAGGAGAAGGCTGAGAGTACAAGCAATTATGGAATATATACAACAAAAACAGCTGAGATGGTGAGGACATATACAGAGAATGAAGAATGATAGACAGGTGAAACAAGTGTATGAAGCCCGAATACAGGGAAAACAGAAGCGAGGAAGACCTAGATAGACCTGGAATAGAAGTATTGGAGGTATACTTAAGGAGAAAGGAAAATTCTGGAAAGAAGCAGTGAAAATGGCAAAGAGTAGAGACGGATGGAAGAAGTTTATATGTGGAGATTGAGAGGAAAAAAAGGAGAATGTATAACTGCTCTACACCATATGGTAGAAGGAATATACGATTATATATATATATATATATATATATATATATATATATATATATATATATATATATATATATATATATATATATATGTGTAATTGAAAGGTCCGTTGTACAACACTTCCATAAATTATAAAAAATATGAATCTTGTAGAAGACACAAAAACTACAGAAAGAAAAAGTAGTTAAATTTTATAAAACCCCAAGCCACAAATATATCCAATTTTTTTGAGATAGTGTTTTTTGATAATTGAACTGTGATTTTCTAATCACTACTGTTTGTAACAATATATTGTGTGATCTTTTACAATTATTGTATTTTAACTCTGCAACTGTAAAGTCTGTGTTCTTTTCGCTCTTCCCCACAAAGTAAAATATGAAGAATTTGAGAACTGATCACTAATTACATGTATTTTTGTCAACTGCAGAAAGGAATGATTCAACTCCAGTATTATAAACTTTATAAGATTGTATTTGAATTACGGACAAAAAAACAAATTATCATGTCTCCCAGTACCTATTTTTCAGTGTTACTGTGACATTACTGTTATATGACCACATAATGTTAAATTACTCTTTTGTACTATACCAAAAAAATATATTAAACTTTTTGTATATTAATTGTGCTTGTGACTTTGCAGTAAAAATCACTATTGTAGCTCAAAAATAGAAAATTTGAAAGTTAATTACATATATATATATATATATATATATATATATATATATATATATATATATATATATATATATATATATATATACAGTGCCATTCATAAAGTTTGCACCATGAGGGAAAAATTTTTTATTATAAGAGTTTTTGGAAATTTAACTTCGAAATGTGTTAGTACATGTTTTATGTTTAAGATTACACCCAAATAAGGTCATGACGTCACAAGCCTTGCTGTCAAATTTGACATTTAAAATTGAAAACTGGGAAAACGGATTTTTTAAAATAATATTGAAAAAATTTATAAAGAAAAAAAGATAGTATTTTGGTTTTACGTCTATATGCCAATTTTCAAAAAAAATTTACAAAACTCACGTTTTTTCAAGTATGTCCCCTGAAAATGATATTCGAAAGTTTTTCTTATAAATTATATTATATACTTTTTTAGTGGTTAATATTTTACTAAATGTTACTAAAAAAAATTAATTAGGCCGTAAAATTAGGCTGAAAATTTATTTTTTTCAAAAAGTTTTAATTTAACAATGCAATATTGATGCAAAGCTGCTTAATATATATGACACGTCAATTTTTAAGGATTACTATTATAAAAAATTAATGTTATTTACTAAATAAAAAAACGTTCTTAAGTTTCTACGCTTCTTCCTTGGTTTTCAATGCACATAATAGTTCTTTTATAAATTTCATGTCGAACATTCGTATAGAACGCCGGCGTGACTTCATTTACAGACTGGCGAATAGTTTCTTCTAAGTGTGCGATATTTTCAAAAGGTCTCTGAACATGAACTAAATTTTTTAAATACCCCTCCCCCCCACAAAAAAAAGTCTCAGGGCGTAAGATCGGGTGACCGAGGCGGCCAAGGTACTTCATAAGAAAACCTACCAATCCACCTCCCAGAAAAGTTTTCATCCAGTCAATTTCTTATTTCCAAGGTGCTATGATTAGGTGCTCCATCTTGTTGGAAGTACATTTTCATTCTTTCCTCTAAACTAAAATCTTTCCAGTTCGTTGTTTAGAAACTGTTAAGTACCTCTCGGCTGTAAGATTTTCTCTAAAAAAACGGCCCATTAATTCTGTTATTAAAAATACCGCACCAAACGTTAGTTTTAAAGGAATATTGATCTCTTGTATCTATTGTAAAATTTGGATTGCTATCGGCCCACCACCTACAATTTTGCGAGGAGGCAACACCAATAGAATTAAAAGTACATTCATCACTGAACAAAATATACTTTGTAAATGACAGGTCTTCTTCAGTTTTACTTTGCTTTACTTCACTAATTACAAATGTTTCAGAAAGTATAATGGGGGTTATAGGTACCCCGGGACAGAGTCCCACTTTGAGGAAGGGCACCTCTCCATACTAACAAATACCATAGATACATGAATATGTAAACTATAATCGAATAAAATCGAAAGAGGAATAAAATAAACGAATTTCGATTAAAATTATTGTAGTAGGAAGGGGCACCGTCGCGCTCCCTTCAGGAACCGGCGGTAGAATGTGGGAGGTGGGACCCCTGCTTCCATTTTTTTTTTGCAGCCAGAAAGAAAAATACATGCGCCGATCATAATATTATTCTTTGAGAGTGTGGACAAACTTTGGTCTATAAGGTTTAAACCTATTTTTCTTAAGCACTCTTTGAACTGAATTATAAGATAAACCTACATTGTGCGATATTTTGGCAACTGAAGTTCTAGGCGTTTCACTCACACTCTGTATAAGTGCAAACTCAGCATCTTCATTAGTAACCCAATGTTCATGTTGACGTTTAAAATTATTCTCCACAAATCCAGTATTTTTAAAGTTGGTAAGAATTCTTCCTATTGTTGTATGCGTTATAACTTTTTCCAGATGTCGTTGGTTAAAAATGACGGCAGCGTCTCTTTGAGTTTTGTAGTTATCACTAACGATCAAAACTATTTCTATTTTATCTTGCTTAGTCAATTGAATTGGCATTTTTATTAAAGGAGAAAATTTAGAAAACTGTTATTAATGCATTAATAATAGTGAACAAATTAATGTCAGTTTGATGTTTTATGTGATAAAGGAACAAAACACGAAATCCATGGCAACTGGGACAAAGATATGTGAAGCCAAAATTATAATTTTGTTAATAGCAAAACATGAATGTATATTGTTTCCACCAATATTGCGCTGCAAAATGTTGTAACAATTTTTAAAAATCTTGTTTTTGACGTTTTGAAAATATGTTAAAAAACATTTAGAATAAACTATCCCCAAAACCTGTATCTGAAATTCGGAAAGAGCTTCTCGCGAATGTTCGCCATATAATTTATAAAAGAACTATTTTGTGCATTGAAGAAGGAATTATAAAACAACAAATTTGCCCAAATTTATTATATAACATTAATATTTACTCTATTAGTCCTAAGAAGTTGAGCTGTCATAAAAATTATGCAGCTTTGCACCAAGTTACATTGCTAAACTACAACTTTTTGACAGAACTCGTTTTTCAGTTTAATTTTAAGGCCTAATTTTTTTTTTCTTAACATTTCGTGAAACATCAACTAATAAATAAGTACATAAGATAAAAACAGTGGATTCTCATTTTAGGAAAAATAATTGAAAAAAGGCAATTTCATCGAATCTTTTCGAACATTGGTACATAAATGTAAAACTGCAATACAACCATTTTTTCTTTATAACTTTTTTTGATATTTTTAATAAAAATATAATTTTTTCACATTTTAAAATTTAAATGTCAAATTTGACAGTCAAGGGATGTGACGTCATGACCTAATTTTGGTGTAATCCTAAATATAAAATATGCACTACACATTTCGAAGTTAAATTTTCAAAAACTCTTATAATAAAAATTTTTCCCAATGGCATATGTATATATATATATATATATATATATATATATATATATATATATATATATATATATATATATATATATATAGAAGTAAATTGTTCATATTCAATATTTATAATGTTCTATCACAAAATAACGGACAAAACCATCAATCTCTATTTTATGTTCTTTATTTAACAGTGAACCCGTAACCAATAGGTTTTTTTGTTAAAATCCAGAAGGTCACTGTACAATATAAATTATATAATATGTTTTACATTTCAAGTAATAAATCTGTTTTACAGTTGCCCTGCCGCATTTATGTACCTTCTTGGGACCCTCGTCAACTTGCGAGATGACGGCAGAAAGCCAAACCATTTCATCTACTTCTTGCGTGATATCCTATTACTAGATAAATGCCCGAAAATTTGCTTAAATTTGTCCTAAATTTTGTATTTTGTGTCAGCATAATGTCAGCGTATATGTTTTCGTCTTTAATGCTTAGGCGCTATGGCCACATAATCGTGTAAACATACAAATAAGCGTGTAGCGTAATAAATACTGCGAAATAGCGAAAAATTTTTTAAAAGAACTGGTAGTTTTTAGTGTTCCGTACGTATAAGATGACTTCGGTGTCTGTCCGCCTGTCTGTCCGTCTGTCTATCTGTCCGTCTGTCTGTCACACCCAATTTTCTGCGAAACTATTTGTCATAGAAAGTTGAAATTTGGTAATAATATAGGAATTGATGGCCTCATTAGAGCTATGTAGTTTTGAAAGTTAAATATTGACTTAAGGGGTTAGTTTTGGGGGGGGTGAAATCGGAAGTGAAAAAAATTTTTTTTACTAGGTCATCGAGTGTGGTGTCAAATGAAAGCTTGTGAAAACACGAGTAAAATATATGTATATGTATATATATATATATATATATATATATATATATATATATATATATATATATATATATATATATATATATATATATAATGTAATACTTGCGCGCACTTTTCTTTCGTATTATTTTTAAAAAATCGCGAAAAATCGCTGTGCATCCGCCTTATCTGGAAAATTACTTATCAAAAAATTTTGAAAAAATTCTGGAATATTCTCCACGGGGTATAGATTGAACGAAAATTATCACGAGTGAATTACCTTTAATAATTTGTCTGGTATATAAAGTCACTGATCATTTTATACCTCCGTAACAAAATGTTTTTATTTTAAAAGCAATCAACGTACGGAACACTGATTGCGCAAGTTCAACTTGCACTTGACCGGTTATTTATATAATACATTTCTTGCAGATATAAGTTTTAAAATAAATAAGGAATTTGAGCTTGCCATACTGATTAATAATCATTACTATCCGATATTTTAAAAATGAAATAATACCTTGTGATGAGACATCAACCACAAAATATTTAAACCTTTTGTATGGGCGAATGATTACATTTAAATTTGCTGTTCTTTCTAACCCAAAAACAAATAACGTTACATGCCTGACTAAATAAATAAAAATTTTTGCAGTTTTCAGAATTATGGTACCTATAACGTAATATATAAGGAGCAATTCCTGTAACCTCTTTCTGCATCTCTTTAACCCTTCATATGTTTAACTACAAATAATTAAATATAAAGAAAGATAATATAATTTTTAAATTTCTTGACTTCAAGAAGTTGCACTATAAAAGCAATCGCTCTAATTTCTCTCCACACTCCTTGAAATCTTTATATATTTGACAATATCTGGTTAAAAATAAGAATAACACAAGTTTCAAATTCCTCTAAAAGGGATATATAAGATGATGTATATTGAGCAATCCCTCCAATTTCTCATTCTCTCTTAATACTTTTTTATGTTTGACCATATAAAGAACAATTTGTAAATTTTTGACTCCAAGAACCCTGAAAAGAACGTGTAGCACGATATACATGAGGAAATCCTCTAAATTTTTACCTTTCCCTTTAACCCTTCATTTCCATTACTCTACATAATTGAAAATAATGGAGAACAAATAACACCAATTTCAGACTTGTCCATGTAAAGAATCTCGAAAATAATATATATTTAGCGATCGATCTAGTTCTCTTATTTATCCTTTGAATGCTTTATATATCTGATTATAACGCCTTTAACCCTTTATTAGTTGACTATAAAAATTAAAAAAATAATTAAAATATAACACCATTTTCAGAGCTCTCGATTTTGAGAACCACCAATGGGAATTATAACACTATATGTACGAAGAATCTCATCTAACTCCCTCCTTTACTCTTGCACCCTCTTTAGCTACAAATAACTATGTCTAAACTTTGTTTATTATCTCACTCAAAATACAAACAACACATAATAATGTAGAGAATACACAAACTTTAACGACTTTCATCCCCTTACTTTCAACAACTATAGATTCCACTTTCCTATCAAAAGTTATACGTGTACCAAATTGGAAACGGATATCTACGTTCGATAGAAAATACTTGTGCTAACGCACATACCGACAGACAGATAGACTGGCGGAAATAAGGGAATATGTTTTTCCTGACCTGACCTTCTGCAAGGCAAGTATAGAAAGGTAGAGGTAAATAGATTTTAAATATTAGGATTTAATATCATTAGCGACCAGCAATATGTCACACATCTTTGAAATAAGGCAAATGAACATTTTGAAGAGTTTTGAGGGGTCGTAGTTGATATATCTAAAGCATAGGTTCCCAACGGGGGCGGTACGGTTATTATTACCCTCCAGTGGGCGCTGGAGCCGTCCATGGGGGCGGTAGCGGATCCAGAATTTGAAAATACCTACTGTTTTTATGAATATATATTTTATCTAGCTACATAAAATTTTTATCTTATTGTTATCGCGTAAATAAGCATTAAAAATTTTATATTAGCATTAGGTACATGTATACCAAATTCGGTTTAGTATTGTCGGTGACAAGTCCTTGCAAATTGGTAAGCAAAGACGCAATTCACGTAATCAAGCATGTTTCAACAAAAATATCGGAGCTTGTAATGATTTGTTTACAGAGCAAGTGCACCGGCATCGTAAACAAGCTAAGGCATACAAGTGGATGCGTGCACGAAATCAAATGTGTAAAAGGCAGGGATAGCTCTAGGACTGTCTTATTACTTTTGTGTGCTACGCCAATAACAAATATTCGTGAGTGAAGTAGATAGAAGTCATTATAGCCATTATTTTTATAACCATCTATAAATCTGCTGAAAAGTTAATTTATTTAAACCATGGCAAATTTTGTACTTCAAAATGTCTAAATCTAAGAATAAATGCCGGCAGTACAGTATTGGATATTTGAAATATCGATTTACGCACTCTTCTACAGACCAATCGTTATCTATGTGTTTAATTTGCGCACAGATTATTTGGCTAACTTTGTAGTGAAAATAATGAAGATTACGATCACTTGCTGCTCTTTTTACTTAGTACTGGACTTCCTTGAAAACAGACGAAAGACTGCGCGAAAACCTGATTACATCCAAAAAAAAACATTGGTTATTTGACAGTCCTGTTTAAAATAATTAATGAAGGCAATTTAGAATTGCAAGGTGATTTGTTGAATTTAATTAAAACAAAAAACGTCATAGCAGCTTTTGTGGGAAAACTTCTTTTGTTCAAACGAAATCTAAGTAGAGTTGTATACAACCACTTTCCCCACATTATCGGCAGTCTCTGCAGAACAGGAAGCTTTACTTACTTACTGCCAACACTTGGACTTTCTTCATGCTGATTTTACGGAGCGATTCCAGGATATTTTAAACGCGTATACCGAGTTGGGTTTTAAATCCTTTCGCAAATGCAGATACAGCAGAATCATCAAATGTAGAAGAGGGACTTGTAGAACTTACAGCTAACGAAGAACTAAAAGTAAAATTCAGAAATGGATATCCAGAGTTCTGGCTTCAAAAATCAGTACCAGCTCTCTACCCTGGATTGTGGGCAAGAGTACAGAAATTTTTAATTGCTTTTCCTGCATCATATTTGGTTGAGCGTGGGTTCAGTGCAGTAGCTAATTTACTGTGTAAGAAAAGGAAGAGACTACACATCACTGAACGTAGCAATTTGCTACTGATTTTAACGAAATTGGAACCCGACATTAACAAATTGTTAAAACTCCACCAGCCTCAACCATCTCATTAATTTTTTTATTTCTTATGATTTTGTGTTTACTTTTAAATTTTTAATAAACAATTTTTTACTACATTTGATAGTCGTTTTAATTAATTTGTACTTTGTGATTCTTAAAATATATACGAGTATAGATAGATAAAATAGGTATAGATAATATGAAACAATATGTTAATATTTGGAATAATTAACTATAACATTTTTGGAGTTTGCGATCGGTTTTCTAGGTGAAACATCTTAATATTTACACTCTTGAAATAAGATACAGGATAAATGTTTCACTGAATTTATTTAGATCACTCTGACACGTGTTTCGGTCTCGCGGCCATTTTCTAACAGGTTTACAATAAGTCTTACTGTAAACCCCTTCGAAAATGTAAAACCCCTTCGAAAATGGCCGTTACAAAATGAGACCGAAGCACGTGTCAGAGTGATCTGAATAAATTCAGTGAAATAGTTACACTGTATTTTATTTCAAAAGTGTGAAAATAATTAACTATCATGGAGGGGGGTGTTGGAATTTTTTTTCTTGTAATTGGGCGGTGGTCCTGAATTAGTGGGGAGCCTCTGATCTAAAGTATTCAACAGTGTTTAATACGATGGATTGTTTGCTAAGCGGGACTCTAATGGTGTGTCAGAAAAGTTTTCTTTATGGTTATTAAGCTTCTATCGAAATCATTTTTTGCAAGTGTAAGTTTGATTAATTTCTTTGCAGCACCTTCACATTCAATGTTGGTGTATACTAAGACTACAAGCTACCTACCCTACTCTCCTTTTTCTTTACTTCTGGTACGAAATAATATTCCTAACTTTTGAGAAGCTCTCCTTGCTATGCCTGCAACATGTTCATGCCAGGACATATTTGCTCCCAAATTAACGCCCAACAAATTGAGTGACGATGCTAGGGGAATGGAGTGCTCCGGCATGACTATGTCGGGTTCAGCAACGTTAACTCTTTTAAAAAAAACTGCCACTTGGGTTTTCTTAGCGTTAAATTTCACTTGGTTACTGTCACCTCAAGATAGAATTTCTTCCAGGTCTTTATTAAGTTGAACGACCTCCTGCTGTCTGCGGATATTCCCATGGGTAGCCGATGTCCGAGCGCTTAAAGTGAATGAAGAGATAAGCGTACCGTCATCTGCAAAGCTGTAGATTGATTTCCCGGTTTTTTTTCAGCGGATCGTTAATGTAAATGAGAAAGAGAGTAGGAGACAGTATGGAGCCTTGAGGCACACCGGCGTTGATATTGAAGGTGTTAGAAAAAAATCCGTCGACCGCCACTCATAAAGAACGCTCTCTGAGGAAACATGAGAGTCAAAAACAGAACTTTTCAGGCATACCAGAGCGTAGCACAGTCCATCGTGCGAAACACGGTCGAATGCCTTGGATATGTCAAGAGCAACCGCTCGAGATTCTCCAAATTCAGTTGCGTTGCTCCAAACAGATGTTACATAAGTCAGAAGATCTCCTGTTAATCTATGTTTACGAAAGCCGTATTGGTGATCGCTCATAATGTTAAATCCTTCAAGATATTTTAGAAGATGTTGATTGATAACCTTTTCCATGACTTTCGATATTATTGAAAGCAGTGCGACTGGTCAGTAGTTATTTGGCAAGGTCTTCTTGCTTTTTTTAGGTATCGGCTGAACTGTGGCACATATCCAGCAGGAAGGAAATATTCCCTTTCTGTAGGATAGGTTGAAAAGTCTACAGAAAACTGGTGTTAGTTTCCTTGCACAGTTTTTGAGAACTATGGCAGGTATTCGGTCAGCGCCAGAAGCCTTTTTGGTATCTAGCTTAATTAAAATACGCTTTATGGTACGCTGTCTGAAGACAACATCGGGCATCCTTGATTGCAATGTGGGAATAGTAGATGGTGTTTTTCCTTGGAAATCGACAGTAGAATGTGAAGCAAAGAGTTCAGCCAACAAGTGGGCTTTCTCAGTAGGTGTCGTTGCAATATAATCATCTGGCCGTGTGAGTGGTGGTATGGTCGATTTGGTGAAAAAACTGCCTTAGCGACTGCCCAAAAGGAAATGGAATTGTTGGGACAAGCGAGAAGTTTATTTCTAATTCGTTGACCGTGTGCCTCCTTAGTTTCGTAGATAATTCCTTTCCATCTATTCCGGGCACGAACAAAGGTGTTACGATTTATGGTGTTAGGATTTTCAGGCCATTATAGATAGGCAAGATGTTTAGAAGCAACAGTTTCTTTGCAATTTCGGTCAAACCAAGGCCGTTGGAGGGACATTTCTTCGAAAAAGGAATGTAACCTTCCATACGAGCCAAAATAACATCGAAGACCTCCCTGGCGCAGTCAGATGGGTTGTCGGATCGAAAACAAATGTCTATCCAAGGGAAAGTTCGAAAATATTCCATGAGATCTTCCCATTTAACAGATTTGTAGTGCCAAATCTTGCTGGGCTTAGGCGCCTTTCTGTCGCTGATTGGTAGGATACTCGATGTCGAAAGCAGTTCATAGTCGGAAGAATCCAACGGCGGATTTACGGTGGCCGTGTAAATCTCCGGATTGGTGGACAAAAACAGATTAAGAAGACTGGCGAACTCTCCGTCTCGATCAGGGATCCGTGTTGGTTCGTCAATAAGCTGAGTTAAGCCACAACTGATTGAGAATAATTCAGCTTCACGATCTTGTTCGTCGGTAGTATTTGAATATTTAAGCCAGTTGATATTGTAGAAATTAAAGTCGCCCAGGATGGCAATTTCGGCACTTGGATAGTTAGTTTGTAAATGATCGATGGTGTCTGCAAGAGAAGCGAAAAGTGTTCTAAAGTTGGTATCACTTGGTGGTCGATAGAGCATACAGATAACCTTGTGGTTTGTTGAGTCGTTATTTTTAACCACATAACATCAAAGTTTGGGGGCTCCAGAGCCTCTTGTCGTTGGAAAGAGAGGTCGTTTCTGCCAAAGGGACAAATTCCAAAGTTACGCCTAAATCGGGAATAGAAGTCGTACCCAGGATAAAGAGAGTTGACTGTGCTGGTCGATGGACTAACTTGGTTTCACAGAGAGCGAGTACATGAAGTTTATTTGATTGCAGGTGTTGGTACACTGAATTGATGTTCGAATTTAAACCTCGTATGTTGCAAAAATCTATTTTAAAATTATGACCTCTGCATGTCGACGCCCCTGAACCAGCCCCCACCCGGAGATCCAAAGGGGGCTATTTTACCTTCGGAATTTTTTGTATCCAGGTGCCTCATCAGGCTATTTGGTCCCACAGTAGTTAATGTGGACTAAATAATATTTCCAAGTATAGGGCACTGCACACAAAGATACTCAGCATTTATTTTATTCCATTCAAATAAAAGCTATTGATTCTTTGGCATCCCAAGGAAAAATTAATGCTTTGGGTCAATTTCACGAAAAATGTTCGATGGATGTACCACGCTTAAATCCTCTCAGAGAGATGCCTGCTAAGAATACACGTCGCGCTAATATATTACATCAGCATTTCGTACTCCTCGTACTTCCCTCACCAAGTACATTTCTTTGAATAAATGGCCCAAGAATGTATTTCCCATCGAGCAAAACCTACAGAAATTGAAGACTAACTTGAGTTGTATCTACTGTCGTAGCCATTTAGCTGTTTTCCTGCAGTGTGTATGCTATGTCAATAAAAATAATACATCTAAACAATTTCTAAGCAGACTAGAATTTTTCTACACAATCTCAGTGAGATCCAGAACTAACTGTAGCTTTCCAAAGTTAAAATGTGTTTTATCTCGTTGGGTGGTTTAATGTCAATGGTCTTTCTGCTTAGTCGTTTATTCAACTTTTAATGATACTTCTAAATTTAAATTAATTGCTGGATTTAGCTGTTTTCCTCTTTCATTTATTAGAAAGATCAGCCTGAAATCCAAATAATATGCCTATTTCACGTTACAATTGCGAGATATTTCTTGCGTATTTTAATGAATTGTACACTAAAATTTACATAAAATCAGAATCGCCGGACACACAGATGTGCCTATGTTCAAAGATTGCTAACAATAATAATTTAGTTCCAGTTATGTCTTTACATACAGAAGCATCCAAATTTTCAGAATACCTAAATAAGCTACTTAAAAACCAAATAAGAAATAAAAACATAGTAGACCGAAAAATACGGCGTTTCACAGTGGTGACATAGCTGTTAAACGTCTAGCTTATAGAGTTGTCCAAAACAATAAAAATCAACTATGAAATTTGTACTCTGAGAAATAAGAAAACATAAAAAGACAATTCTATTTTGAAAATTATAAACCTCTAACAAAATTTTAAAATAATACGAGTAGTTTTCATCACATTTTAGATCCAAATATTTTTTTTATCCTTCACCTTAGTAGGGACTTTACCCTTTTTCATATCCTGAGAATATCGGCGGGGATGTCGTAATAGTCGTTAACGTTGTCCAAGTGTCGTAACATACATTTTAGACAACGCGGTAGTGTTGCTACAGACGATATTGGATTTATGCAAACAACTCCTGACTATGTACGTGGCCAGGCCATATATGCTTAAATAAATAAGTATACCGACCGGCCGGGATTGGGATCCGAGACCTTCTGCACCGCAAGCAAGTACTACGCCATGAAGCCACGGGCCACATAATTATAAATCCGAACTATTTGCTGATTCTTTATAGAAACAAATAAGCGACAAGCCCAACACGTAGGCTGAAAAGTTTTTAGTCTGACACTAGATGTCGCCATTTTCAAAAAATTCGTATGATTTTTAGAAAGTACCAACCTTCAAACGATACGTGTCAAAATTTCATGATACTTCGATAGTTAGTTTACGAGTTACAGTGGTTTTAGTGTAGTACTTTCGATATTTTCAAAACAATGGAAAAAAAAAATGGAATTTCGTGTGTTGATTAAACACTGTTTTTTGATGGAAAAATACCGTTCAAGCAAAGCAATGGCTTGACAAGTATTACGGGGACTCTGCCCCTGGAAAATCACTCATCGTTTACTGGTATGCTGAATTTAAACGCCATCGTACTGTTACAAATAATGCTGAACGCTCTGGACGCCAAAATGAGATGGTTACACCGGAGAACATCAAAAAATCCACAAAATTGTTTTGGATTAAAGTAAGATTGCGCACCCTAAAGTTATCAAAAAACGTGTTGGTCATATTTTGCATGAACATTTGGACATGAGAAAGCTGTGTTCGAAATGGGTACCGCGTTTGCTCACAGTGGACAAAAAACAACAACGGGTTGATGATTCTGAGCGCTGTTTGGACCTATTTAAGCACAATAAAAAGGATTTTTTCATGCGATCTGTGACAATGGAATAAACATGGATCAAATCGACAGTCAGCTGAGTGGACAGCAGCCGCTGAAAGCCTTCCGAAGAGACCAAAGATACACCAGTCGGCTGGGAAGGTTTTGGCCTCTGGATTTTGAAATGTGCATCGAATAATTTTCATCGACTACGCTGAGAAGGAAAAAAACCATCAATAGCGAATATTATGTAAAGTTATTGGTAAGTTTAAAGGCAGAACTCGCAAAAAAACGGCCCCAAATGAACTAGAAAAAAGTGCTCTTTCATCAAGACAATGCACTGTGTCACAAGTCAATGGTGACGATGGCAAAATTGCATGAATTGAAGTTCGAATTGCTTCCTTATCCACCGTATTCTCCAGTTTTGGCCCTCAGCGACTATTATGTATTCGTAGACCTCAAAGAAATGCTCCAATGAAGAAGTTATTGCTGAAACTGAGGCCTATTTTGAAGGCCAAGACAAATCCTTCTACAAGAAAGGTATAAAGATGTTAGAAAAGCGCTGTACTAATTGTATCGCTCATGAAGGAGACTATATTGATGAATAAAGTCGAATTTTGCAAAAAAAAAAATGTGTTTTAAGTAGTAGTAAACCAAAAACTTTTCAGCCTACGTATATATATATATATATATATATATATATATATATATATATATATATATATATATATATATATATATATATTCATTCAGTATGTATTCTTTAACTATTCTAGGATTCTTTCTGAAGAAGCTTAGGTTTTAGGGACTTCAGAGACTTTATGTCTGCGATTTCCTTGTGGACCACAGTTATATCTACGTTTCTAACGTAAAGCATCTGACCGAGGAACCGTTTAAGTTATTTAGTTGGGATGTATGCAGCTAACTAAAGGAGGTTCCGTTTTTAATTACTCTCAGAGGCTCACGATAGGTTCATCAGATGTTATGTCAAACACTTTCCAGTGCCATCTGCCGTGTTCTCTTTTATTTCACCTAGTCCCGGGTCATACATCTATCAATGAGAAGATTTTGCTTGCAAACTTTCGATTCTCTTTTTCTATGCAACTTCTTGATATCTTAAAGGGCCGATTGAATTTTGGTGAGTGATCTGTTAATACGAGTGAGTATTTTATAACAAGAGTTTAAGCAGGTGATCGGTCTGTAGTTTTTGGGATTGACCAAGATGCCCTTTTTTGGAATAATTACCATTCTGCCTTCGACAATCCACTCAGAAATTGGTTGCTTTTCATCTAATCGGGCACTAAATATTTTAGCTTGGTGTTCGTGGATGCTAGAATTTTTTGGTAATTACATTTGATCCTAGTAAAGCAAAATACTTTGTGGCTTTAATGACATTTGAAGCCTTTTCCTTTTTGATTACCTTAATAATTTCGGTCTGCTATTGGAGCTCTATACAGTAAATTCCAATTGTCACTCACTGATATTATTCGTGTATCTAAAGTTTACTTATTTCGTTGTGGTTTACGGTAACTGATTTTTGCATGTAGAGGAAACTACACCAGACGATTATATATTCTTTTTATTAAAATTGTTACATAATTACTTAAAAGAAAACAAAAGAAGACCTCAAGCGCTAGTGACAATAAAATAGTGTGCTTAATTTTAGAAATATTAGCATAAAAAAAAATTAAATTTTAAAAAAATATATTTTTTGTTCATCAGACATTTAACATTAAATATAAAAGTAATTAGTTAATACGCTACGTGTACCATATATCTACATGATTTGTGTCATGAGTGAAACAAAACATTATTTCACCGACATGTAATTAAAAGTACCAAGTACTTGAAAAAAATGTCGCCTCCATTTCTTTGACGTCTTGGCCTGGCCTGACAACCATGTTAGACTGGCTATTGACCTTCACACCTACTGACTTCCTTTTTTATGTTGATTGTAAATTACAATAACGAAAATGGAAGGTTCATGACCCATGACATCATTAATTTTTTCGTAGATTTTAAAGGTTTTTGACCGAGATTTAGATCTTGTATCGCACTATGTTTTTTATATGTTCATAGCAATTTGGAAATTAACACTTAATGTTATAGAGAAAATTCTGAGATGCTTGATAGCATAAAAATATAACCAAATAATTCTGGAACTTATTTAAGTAAAGTTTAAATTTTTAATAAACAATAAATAATTTCTGTTATGACACCAAAACATTTTCAATATAAATAGAGCCTTACTGGAAGTAGTAATGGGATATCATTCTAAGAACTAGCTATGGATATATATCTAAATATAAAAGATATATATTTTTTGTTAGATTTGACTAATATTACTCATCCACGTTACTAACATACAGGACTACAAGAAATAAAGTCGCCTTGAGACTACAAAGTAATCTCCAGTGAGTGTAGATTCATTTTATTTTAGACTATGCGTTGGGCGTGGTACTGATGTACGTGAAAAAATCACCAAGCTGGACATACTATGTCAAAATAATGTTGTGGGTTGCGTCTTCATCTTCGTTTGCAGAATTACGACCCTCAGTTTATTTTTTGTAGAACATTTAAAATATTGCTCCTTTTTTATAGAAATTTATCTTTGAAATGCAAATTCAATAATGTTAGGCTTGACTAGTCGATCTCTCACGATTTTCTACCAATCAATAACAAACTGTGTGCTAATAAAAATGCACGAAAGAGCAAAACAGAGTTTTAAGGGTTTACGTCAAAGATTTTATTATTTTCAAGAACAATACTTATTCTTCTGTCACGTATTTTTTCGGTAAGAATGGGAGAGAGGAAATAAAAACGAATAACAAGAAGGCTAATACGAGTTTTGGATCTGTTTTTTCTTTCATTAAGCTTAATATCTTATGGTGTAGGAGGTTATTTGCAGAAAAGACCTTAAGATTCAACAATTCGAACAATTAAAAAATTATTGCCATTATTAAGGAATAAAGGAAGAAACCGAGCAAATAACATCCTGGTCCTACCTAAACGAAACTCTCTAATGTAAAATATGTTAGTATTAACTTAGTAGTAGAAAAAAAAAGTTAAAAACATTTGATTATGGCGCACAACAGGATTTACGTAAACCAGACATAAATAAACCGCCAACGTTGCTGTGACGCTGCTCACGTGCCAAGTTACTAGAGATCCTTTGAAATTGTGTATTTTTCTCAACATAACTTTGTATTTTAAGCACAAGGTAGTTTATGAAAATAAACACAGTGATTTACCAAACTGAAAGAAAATAAAAAAAAAATCATTTGGCGAATAAATGGGAAATAGGAGTAAACTGCGTAAACAAGTGCCAGTTACCTTTTTTAAAAAAAAAATGTCGCCTGGGTATCTGTAGCGTTAAATTCTACTTGGTTACTGTCACCTCAAGATAGAATTTCTTCAGAGTCTTTGTTAAGTTGAACGCCCTCCTGCTGTCTGCGGATATTTGGATAAGTAGCCTATGTCCGAGTGTTCAAAGGGAATGAAGAGATAAGCCTACTATCATCAGCAAAGCTGTAGATTGGATTCTCGGTCTTTTCCAGCAGATTGTTAATGTTGTCTAGCTTCATTAAAATACGTTTTATGATACGCTGTCTGAAGACAATATCGGGCTTCCTTGACTGCACTATGGAAATAGTAGGTGGTGTTTTTCGTTGAAAATCAACAGGAGGAGCTTTGTCCTCCGGTAATGGCGACGTCTGCCTTTTGCAGGTTCCCTATTATTTTATCAAGAACAAACTAAATTTATTGATTTTATATGGTTAAATGACAGTCCATTTGTGGATCGATCCGGTCTCAGCGGCTTCTGCCCTTTGGAGCGCTCGATGTTTTAGTGTCAACAAATGTTATGGTACTTGATTTAAGTGGGTCTTATCTAGGCATTCCAGGGCACGGGGGCCGCAAGATCAACGTTAAAGGCTTTTATTCGACGCGTCCGATAGAATGAACAACTAAGCAGACGGTTAATCGACAGGTTAATATTTCGGGTCGCCTTCTTGGTCTATAAGAAGGCAAAAATCAGTATCAACTACTAAATATTAACCAGGTCAATATTTCAGCAGTTCAATGTTCTCTTATTTGTCAATCCATCTCGAGACGAGTATCACGGCTCATCAGCCGGGCTAGAATCGACAAACAAGAAGGTCGAACTTACATTACTTATTACAGTACTAGCGTAACATCGCGGTAAGATACAATTGTATCTTTGGCTGATCCTAAAGAGGCTATATATGCTTTTAATATTTTGTCCTAATTACTTTTGTCGAACCAAAGCAAACTTTTGAGAAAGGGTATGAAAACATTTTGTTTTTTATATTAAATAATCACAAAATATTGTGTAATGCTCTGCTGAAATTGAATTAAGGGGATCTGTCTAAAATGTAATATACTTTTGTCAAATTAAGATCTTGGAAAAAAAACATATTAGTGCTAAATCTATCGTAAGCTTTATTATCTCAGTAGAGGAAAGTAGGTTAAACTAGGTATACCTGTTTCTTTGTTAATAGTTTTTGTAAGCATCGAACCACAACTGTTAATCGTCACCAAAAAAACATGTAAATGGATTATGAAAAGTAAAAACGTATACATGAGGTGGTGTATTTTAGATGGCGTAGAAGAGTTATTGCTAAAACTATTTGTTTCATGACAGTTACTTGATTTATTAATAGTAATATTTGTTAGCAAACAGATTTTTTTAATTTCTTGCTTGCTATTTCTATAAGAAATAGAAAATCTTGAAGTTTTGATACTTAGTTAACAAAATTAAAAATAATTAGTTTCGTTAATATAAAAAAATAACCTAAATTTGTGAAAATAATTAAAATTTTGAACTATTTTCAATTAAAAATTGCCTTTTTAGTGTTCCGTACGGAACACTTATAAGATCACTTCGGTGTCTGTCCGTTTGTCTGTCCGTCTGTCCGTCTGTCCGTCTGTCACACCCGATTTTCTCCGAAACTACTTGTCATAGAAAGTTGAAATTTGGTAGCAATATAGGAATTGATGGCCTCATCAGAGCCATGTAGTTTTGAAAATTAAATTTTGACTTAAGGGGTTAGTTTTGGGGGGTGAAATCGGAAATGAAAAAAAAATTTTTTTACTAGGTAATCGAGTGTGGTGTCAAATGAAAGCTTGTGAAAACACGAGTAAAAAATATATATATAATGTAATACTTGGGCTCACTTTTCTTTGTATTATTTGTAAAAAATCGCGAAAAATCGCTGTCCACCCGCCTTATCTCGGAAAGTACTTATCAAAAAATTTTGAAAAAATTCTGGAATATTCTCCACGGGGTGTAGATTGAACGAAAATTATCACGAGTGCATTACCTGTAATAATTTATCTGTTATATAAAAAAACAGAAATTTCAAGGTCATCAATTTTCAGTAAAGATTGGAATAAACTTTGCTGAAAACTTATTTGGGGTGTGTTTTGTGAAGTCACTGATCATTTTATATCACCGTAACATAAATTTTGACTTAAGGGATTCGTTTTGAGGGGTGAAATCGGAAGAGAAAAAAAAAATTTTTTACTAGGTCATCGAGTGTGGTGTCAAATAAAAGCTTGTGAAAACACGAGTAAAAAATATATATATAATGTAATACTTGCGCACACTTTTCTTCGTATTACTTTTAAAAAATCGTGAAAAAATCGCTGTCCCCTACCTTATCTCGAAAAGTACTGATCAAAAAATTTTGAAAAAAATCCTGGAATATTCTCCACGGGGTATAGATTGAACGAAAATTATCATTACCTTTAATAATCTATCTGGTATATAAAAAAACAAAATTTCAAGGTCACCAGTTTTCAGTAAAGATTGGAAACAAACTTTGTTGAAAACTCATTTGGGGTGTGTTTTGTGAAGTCACTGATCATTTTATACCACCCTAACAAAACTTTTTATTTCAAAACAATCAACGTACGGAACACTAATTGTGCAAGTTCAACTTGCACTTGACCGGTTATTAGAGTTGTTTTCATATAATCCCTTCTTAAAAAACCTCTCACGTCGTTTCTTGTCTGTTAATTTGTTAATTAACAACAGAAAATTTCATATACTAACTTTATATTTAAGTTCTCGTTTCTTAATTTTATAATTTAAATTAGTCTTCTATTTGACATAATATTTGTCGAAAAAAAAAATTAGGCCTAATTAGTTCTGGTCTGCTTCAGATTTTGATATTGTTTCTGTTGAATTTGTCATAAATCATCCTAATTTATTTTTACCTCATCTTTATGAACGATTTTTCTAAGAATCAGTAATGTCTAGTAGTAGTAGCTATGGCTTTATTTGATGCATTGCACGTCAAAAAATGTTCACTCTTTATGCATCACTTGAAAATCGGCAAAAGATCAGATCATTATTACCGGTATATTGTTTAGCCCGCAACTTTTCCCTCCATTCATAGGAAGATTTAACAAAAAAAAAATTTTAAAATCAGATAATAATGTTCGGTTGAACACTCTATCAAACTATATATCCTTCCATTCTGTCCGGCTGTTTTTTTCTCTGAATTATTCATAAAAGTTAGCAACCAATGTATTTTTCCTGGTATTGTTAGTTGTTTGGTCCGGAATGGGCAAACTTACAAATAACATTTCTTTAAAAAATTTTTACCCATTTTAACTTCTATATTATCTCAACCTCTTCGATGAGCTATGATTTAAAAGATATTTTGATAATATTTTGGGTAAAATAAATGCATAATTATTAATAAGATGAAATTTTTCCTGAATATAGCGAGTAAATTGTTAACGTTTATTTTTCCATTATTACTTACTGTTTGCTTATTAACAACCCTAGTAACTGCACATCTATAAACATCCCTTAAATCCAATTCAAGGATAGCCATTTTTCCTGTAGAGTCTGTGTGGGGCCTACAAGCAGGATCTGGATAATCCCTTAATCCTTGGACGTAAATACTTTTTGTGTTGGATCCCAAGGGAATTTCTACACGCATTGTATCTGGCGTGCACTGAACTTCTGGTGAAACTATAAAGAAAAAAATATGTTTAATGGTGGGTACATTAGAATGTATTCCTTATGTTGTAAAAAAATTGTTTAAAATTTGTTTTCAAAGACTCTAATTGACTGCGATACTTATTAAAATAATAGAATACGAGTATAAGAAAGATCTACGAAGAAAATGACATATCAAGATGGATATATTGCTGTGGAATCCTACAATAACTGGCCAATAATAACAACATTATATTTACTTTTCACTTAGATAGACATTGTTTTCCACTCACATGAAAAAAATCAAGCCTAGAATCATGTAGAAAAGAAAAGTAAATAAAATGAAAATTTAATGAAAATAATTAGAATTCCGCATTGTGATTAGCCTCAAAGGCATTACAGCTGATAGCACTGGTCGCTAACGCCTGTAACGCATCGATGACAAGAAGCGATAAGAGAAATCGTCATCCACCGATTTATTGGTGAAATGAGGAGATAGCGGAGCTTCGGAAGAAATGCCCTCGTACAAGAAGGCTTGCACAGCCAGCGCGTGGACAACATAACCACGATGAGCTGAGGCAACAGCATGCTCAGTCCTGTCTTGCATTTAAGAAGACGAGCAAAGCCAGTAAACATCCTGGATGAAAAGAGCTTTGCAATGAAATCGATAGTGATCCGTGGGCTAGGCTAAAGAGTTCCAGCTTGTCACCTCCAACCTGCCCTGACTTGATGGGCAGGATAGTGGCTGTCCTTTTTCCACAACAATTGAGTGGAGTTTTAAATGGTTCACCTGAGGAACAAAAATATGTACCACCTATTGTGAAGGAAGAACTGATGGAGGCTTGTAAGAAGTGGATCTCGAAGGCCCCAGATCCGGATAGTGTATCGAACGTTGCCCTTAAAGCTACCATCAGGTACAGACCAGAACTTTTCTTAGAGATCTATCCTCCTTGCCTACGGGAGGGTAGATTTCCCAAATCAACGGAAGCAGCAGCAGCGGCTTGTTCTTTTGCCGAAGACTAGCAAGCCTCCTGATGATCCAGCGTCATATATCATAGACCAATTCACATCGGATAGAGGTATTCACTGAATTAGCGAAAGGTCTTTCGAAAAACCCATACGGCTTCCGAAAGTCAAAATCGATGCTATAATAATTAGAATTTCGCATTGTGATTAGCCTCAAATTACTTACAGAGGAAGAAAAGAAGGCTAGTGGTAGACATTTAAACAGAATAAGCTAATAAATTAGAAGTAACTTAAAAACCAGAGATAATACAAACCAGTAAAATCACAATCAAAGGAGGATTGGACATTGACATGAAAAGCAGGAGAAAAAAGAAAAAAGTATTACTTCATAACAAAATACAGAATATTAACAAAATATATGAAGCTCACAAGAATTCTGAGATTACTGTAATAAGTACAGATCCTGAAGAGATATAATCGAAGTACTAAATTATTCAAGCGAATCGCAAAAATATGTAATGCCTTTCAGGCTCATAATTAAATAACATAATATATCTGATGAATGAAAAACATAATCAGTAAATTTGTATGAAATCATAATATTAAATAATATCGTTAAATACTTCACTAAAGTTTTACTATAGAACATAAAAATACATCACAGTATTTCAGAGAAAAAACAGGGCCTGAATAAAAACTGTTCACCCCTGACAAAATGTTTTTAGAACCACATTCAGAATTTTGGGTAAAACTTGAAAAATCGAGTGGTGAGAGCTTAACGATGATTAAGGAGACATTAAATGAGGAAGCCATGTCCCAAGCAATGGGTTACAAGTGGCACAGGAAGAAGATCGCTAACACCTGGATGCTGCCTCACGACAACGCGTCATGCCACAACTCGCTTCTCGTAAGGCAGTTCCTCGTCAATTATAAAATGGCAAGGCAGCGTTGGCACCGCCGGACTTTGTTTTGTTTCGAAGAATCAAGAAGAGCTTAAAAAGGTACCATTTTGGGACGATGGAGAGGGTCAAAGAGGCCTCGATGCAGTGCTAAAAGGAGGTTCCCGTAGCCGACTTTCAGGGGGCGTACCAGGAGTGGCAGGAACGCTGGCAACAGTGTATCGACGCACGAGGGTGGTGAAAAGTTTTAGTCGTTTGTACTTTTATCTGCAATAAATCTTTCTTTACGAATTTTTTCTCATTACTTTTTAGACAGACCACGTATAATATAGTCTTTAGAATTAAACAGATCTATCTCTGCTTTGATGTAATAGAGCATTTTTACCAAACGTTATTGATATTATCAAAATTATAGAGGAAAAAGAGCTAGGCAACAGTTCGTTTAATTTCCAACATCTACCAACTATACATATATCAACAATCAATACCTATCACAGTACGAGTTCTGATAACTAAAAGCCTGTAACTACGTTAGAATTTTAAAGTCTTCATCATAATAACACTACACTAAGTGCTTTACTTTTTACTTGACGTGCATTTCACTAATCATCGTGATGCTAACATCTGCATCTGCAAAATAAAGTCTTTGGTGTAATGGTAATAAGCAGTAGTAAAAGTATGCAGCGAATAACAAAAAGTAATCCTTGCATTTCCAATGTTACTCTGGATTGAATAATCAAAGAGTTATCTAAGAAAGGACGTAACAAGATAGGAAATATCTGGTTCTTTCGCTGATGATGCAGTTCTTATTACCGACTCGACAGAAAGGTTTATTTATGCTTTCAGCGAAGAAACAAAACTATTACGTATGGTGCAAAATAAATAATATCACTTAATGGATAATAAATTGCAACTAAAATTCGAAAGAAAAGCAATTTATAATATCAATTTATATATGCGGGAATAGAAACAGCAATAATCAATAAAGAATCAACAGAATGAGAAAACATAAAAAATCAAACTGTCTCATATTTCATACTACTCAACATCTTCAAAAATAAAATAATAATATATAAATCGTTTGTCTTCTGCTAGCATATGTAGCAGTAAAGATAGGACCTTATACTGCCAAAAATATACAAATTTTGAGTACAATACAATAGAGCATGATCTAACTAGGTAAGGCTGACCAATAAAAAGTTCCCGACTTCCTGAAAGAATGAATGAAATTTCTAGTACTCATCAGGGGTGGTAATTTAGAATTTCGGTAATTTCAATTTGCCCAGTTCGTAGTTACTGACTATGACTTCGTTTCTTAATAGTGCCACGTACATCTAACTAAGAAATTGAGGCAGTTGATGTAATATCCAATGTGACTTCTACAACTTCATTATGTACGGTTTTATTCCACGTGACACATACTAACAACGACTTTAGACTTCATTTACATTCTCAGTCCTCACCTGCAGGATTACCCTACTAGTGTATTAAATTTTTACTAGTGGTGACTACACTCTTTAGCAAAATCAGCCTAGTGGATTTAATAGACATCTTAACACTTAGTTATTTGACTAGTTCTAAATACGGTGAGTATTGTGACTGTTTTCGGCTGCCTTTAAAGAAACACTATTAAGTAAAATGCCTAATTGGTATTCGTAACGGCAAAACGTTATTAGTAATATAAAGGAAATCTAGGCCAAATTTAAAAACTGTGGAAGATATTCCGATTACTTGGAATTTTCTGGACTGGAGTCTAGGTGTAAAGAGATTTTCGTAGCATATTATCAGGTTAATATAATTGAGTAAAAAGTTTTTTCTCATTTTATAATTATGTACACTGTGATTCCTTATAATAATTATCTTGTAATAAAACAAAAAATTTTAATATTTCATTTTAATTTATCTGTTTACACTAAACAAAGCATTTTAAACTATGGCAACAGTCCAGGACTAAATAAAGTCCACCTATTTTACTTCTAGTTGTATAAACGTTAAATGTTCTCTTTCTTCATTCAGGATACCACTTATGGTATCTTTACTTATGTTGTGGTCTAGACAAAGCTGTCGAGTGGCTGTATGGAAATTTTCTGTAATTTTCAATAAAACATGTAACTTTTTATCATCGCTTGTTTTAACTTTTGGAGGTCCAGATTTAGAACGAGCCTTAACATGACCTGATTGTCTAAATCGTTTTAATGTTTTGCTAACTACGGATTGGGTAATAGGTTCTCGATTCGGATATTCTGCGTTAAAAAGATCACACACCTCCTGTTATGTTCTCGTATGGTCTCCGTAATCAACCATCATTAAAAAAGTGATTCCTTCAGTTTCTGTTAAATGTACCATTATGATATTATGCCCAAACTGTAGTTTCACAAAATGCAGCAATAAACGTTTTCGTCAATAAAGAAATCACCTTTAACGCGTTAAGTCGTTACTTAACAGTAAATGTTTGACACAAGCCAGCTTAAGCAAAAAATTAATTTGATCTCCTTAATTTTAAATATCAATAATTCCAAAACAGTTTAATTTAGACATATAATATCTAGAATTTTTAGTAGGACTCAAAAATAAAGTAATATACAGTGCTTTCCCTTTAAAAAAATTTAAGATGGCGTAACTTCTTCGAATTGACAGTTCAAAACATTTTATTGTCAACATCAGCATGTGCACCGTATAACACCCTAGAACTTCTGTTTAAACATTTTTTGATACACCAATTAATAAAAGCTGTGGAATCATTATTCCATACATATGGGGTATATATATATATATATATATATATATATATATATATATATATATATATATATATACAAAATATATATATATATATATATGTATATATATATATATATATATATATATATATATATATATATATATATATATATATATATACATATATATATATATATATATATATATATATATATATATATATATATATATATATATATATATATATATATAGCTGGAAGATATAAAACATTTTCTTCTCTTAAATTAAAAAGTCGCCATGCAATAAGCTATTGCGTAGTATAACACCACCTGTGCTAGACTGTACCGGTGACGACACTAATATAATTTTTCACTCATAAAGAATTCAAGTTTCTGTACCTCCAAACAGTAAAAAATACATATTTAATAAGCCTTTTTATGAAACAAATTTTGGTTTACGCCATTTTTTGCCACTGTCTACGAGGGTAACCAATTCTTATTCCAGGATTTTTACTTTTTTGTATGCGATACTGTCTCATATTGCCTGCTCTTTTTCTGTTGTGTATATTCATATTCATTACGTATAGATAATGTAATATCTGTTATAGTTTAGACATACATACTATAGACATAATTACATTGCAAACATTGGCTTCCGCATCTGTAATCTCATTTGTATATTGTAAATAAAGTTTATACCGATAAATAAAGAATTAAATAAATAAAAATAGCACAGTAGTAGGAAACTAACATGAGTTCATCACAAAAGATCTTAATGCGATAAAGCGTACCCACACGGTAAAACCATACAAGAAATAGATAAAAGATTTTGAATTGATTAATTTACTTTAAAAAGTAGTCCTCATTTTTTAGCATCCAAATACCGTTGTAAAAACGTGGGTGTTAATTTTTTGTAGTTGGTCTGCTAATTAGCTTATCACATATTGCCTTATCTATTTATTTTTTTCTACATAACCTTTAAAGATCGGTACACTTAAGTTTACTCTGTTAAGTATTAGACCAAGAGCTAGGGAAAAAATGCCCCTAAAAGAGCCGATTTCAGAGAAAACGCCCACAGGCGACTCCTGCCAACCTTATTTCTGCTATATTCTCGTTAAAATGAAATAAATGAAACAAAATTTGAGTTGCTATCATTCAGCCCTTTTTTTGGCTGACTTGGCATTGAGCTCAAGTCCTACTGAACTGACTAGTGATACTGTACTATGGTGCTACTGTTCACTCCAAAAATAGCATATTCGAATTGGGCCTTATTCGATAATGGGCCAGTAGCGCCGGTCCAAAATATCTGAAATGTGAACAGGTTCTGTGCCAGATAAACCTGTCAAAGGGGCAAGTTGCTACTGCCCATGCCACTTTTTTTTCCGTAGCTCTTAGTCAATATTATTAAAGAAGATAAAAAATTTAGAGCCCTCATTTTTTACTGAGCAAATCTTAACCACAGCAAATGACTTTTTCACTTGTTTTTATCTGTCATTTTTCTTTGATTTTAATATAAATTAAGATAAGCTAATTTTGTTTTCACCGTCTGCAGGAAAAAAGTAAAGTCCTCACATAAATATCTATTGGTGAATAGAAGATGTCGTTAGCTGGTAAAGAATATAGAGAAATAGAATAAAAAAATAAAGTTTGGACAAATCTCCAAAATTACAAGAGCATTCTATTAAAAGATTTTAATTTTATCTGCCTCGGAAATTAAAGAAGTGACCCTAAAATACACGTGGTTATAAACAAATGAAAATAAAAAAAATAGAGACAAAACATGTGGATAGAAAATATTTTGTAACGCTGTCGATGCTAGAGGTTTAAGTTTGATTTGCAATATTATTAAACTTCGAAGTATGTTAGAAAATACATTTAATAATATATTCCCAAATCGGATCAGACCAACCTCCTCCTTTATGCTGATGACACCGCCATTATTACCCGCTCCAGAAGTAGCCGCCTTATCACCAGCAGACTTCAGCGCCACCTCGACACCCTGGATTCCTGGTTTGACCGCTGGAGGATCAAACTCAACCCCGCCAAAACTCAAGCCATCGTCTTCTCCAAGGGCAGCGGCACTTCTCATGGACATTTTCTACTTTCAGGCTCCCGTATCCAATGGGCCAAGACCATCAAATACCTGGGCGTCCATTTCGACCGACAACTCGTATGGAAGGACCAGGTCTGCACTGCGACCAAGAAGACGAAGCAACTACTGGGGAAACTCTACCCCATCCTGAACCGCTCTAGTAAGTTGCTCCCCCGGACCAAGCTTCTCGTTTACAACTCCATTGTGAAGGCAGGCCTCACGTACGCCTGCCCCACCTGGTACCAGCTCTCCAAGACAAGGAGAGCTCAGCTTAAAGCAGTGCAGAACAAGGCCCTGAGGATGATCACGGGAGCCCCGTGGTTCATGAGGAACCGTCAAATTCACAGGGACCTTGGTGTGCCTACCGTAAAGGCACACATGAGGCAAACTCAACAGAAGTTCCTCGAGAAGGCGTCCCAGCACCCCAACCCGTGCATCGGGGACGCCTTTCAACTCCCACCTCAAGCCAACCGCCAGTTCCCTAGAGCGTCGGACCCGCTGCTGCTCTCGGACGAAGACGATGACCCCCCTCGCCCGCCGTGACAAGAAGAATGTCATTCTAGGTTAAGTTTCAATTAATCCTAATTTAAGTCTTGTTACTTCCTAGTTTAAGTTAGCGTAAGTCTTAGTCTAAGGTAGTTTTAGTCTTAGTTCTAAGTCCTAGCTTTAAGAAACTTCATGTATATACCAAACACATTTCCTAGGTTAAGTTAGCATAGAATTCCTATTGTAAGAACTTAGGTTAAGATAGAATAAGTTTACATTTAGTAATAGAAATTATCTTTATACTTTCAAAAATTATAAGAAAGAAGCTTTGCCTAGCTTAGAAATCAATAAAGACAGTGATACATTTAATAATTATTTGCCAAATTAATTACTATCATATTTATCTTTTACATTTTAAATTGAATGTGTTGTCAAATTTGCTTTTTCATCAAATAAATGTATTTACGTTATTACTATTCTCGGCTGCATATAAGTAGTAATCACTTCCAGTTTTACTGTGAATTATTGAATTTATTCTTCGAAAAATTGTAAACAATTTACTTCCACAAATTATTAGATTTTTCAAGATAACGGTTTGCCATGAGTCCAAGAGAAAACATTATTTTTGTAATTATAACCAGAAGCTATTCGAATACTAGCGCAACTAAACTGTTACCTATACGCACACATAATATATCCAAAATAATATAATGCCACGATAAAAGCATACTTTATAGTATGCAGTGTCTCAAAAATACAAATAGCAAAATCTACTTGTTTTATGATAAGACGAGTAATTTTTAGCGAAATGAGTTTGTTAGATGAAACAGTTTTCTAGATGGAGCGGTACCATGTCTGCTTCAGCCCTGGTACCTTGCAGTTGTAAGACGTTGGCAGGATAATGAGTGGGTACATATACGAGGATGGATTGGAGAATTCGCGTCCTAGTCAAGATAACAAAATAAAATACGTAGAAAAATATTTTTATTTTTCGACGTAATCTCCACCTAGCTCTATGCACTTCTCCCACCTGCTTTCCAAAGCTTCCACACCTGTTTAAAAAAAAGATTCCTCAAGGTCTTCAAAATACTGGTTAACTGTAGCTTCGACTTCTCCATTTGATGAAAATTTCTGGCCATCGAGGTGCTTTTTAGGTATGGACACAGATGAAAATCCGAAGGTGCCAAATCAGGAAATTAAGCCGAGTGGGGCAGCAATTCGAAACCACAATCACGAATTTGAGCCATAGACTCAACAGATATGTGAACGCGAGCGTTGTCCTGATGAAACAACTTCTTTGTCAGTAATCCTGGGCGTTTCTCTTTAATTTCTTGACGTAAATGACGCAAAAGGGTACAATAGTAAGTCGAGTTTATTGTTTCGGCTTTCGGAAAGTAGTTCACCATAATAATACCTTTAGCATCCTAAAAAATCGACGCCATCCCTTTTCCAGAATTGCCTTCGCTTTCTTTGGTATCGCTTCACCAGATTTTTTTTCACTGCTTGGATTGTTGTTTTGACTCTGGAGTATAGGGGTGATCCCAGGTTTCGTCCATTGTCACAAACCTGTTAAGAAAATCTTACGGATCAGCCTCAAATATCTCCAAACAGTCGCGAGAAATTGTGAGTCGAATTCGTTTTTGAAAGCAATCTGAGGACTCACCTAGCGGAAACCTTAGAAAATCCGAGTTCGTTGGCAATGATGTTTTGTGTTCTTTCATATGAGATGATTATAGTGTCTGCAATCTCCTTGACAGTTAATCTACGGTCTTTTCGTATGAGATCATACAGTTTACCGATGTGTTTTTCAGTCGTAGACGTCGTGGGCCGGCCAGAGCGAGGGTCATCTTCGATGCTCTCTCTCGTTCACGTTTAAATTCTACAACCCATTTTTTTCACAGTGGCATATGACGGAGCTGATTCCCGTAGTGTTGCTTTCATATCATCTGGAGGTACTTGATGACCGCACGTTGTTCAATTTTTTCCGTTTTTCTAAAAACGTCTCACTAAACTCGTTTTAACCTAAACACCACAAATTCTACAACAATAAAATTTTATACTGTGACAACCAAACAAAATATGAACATATTAAGGGTACTCTAATAAAAATATTATAATTATTTTTGGTGAGGTCGCGAACTTTTCAATCCATCCTCGTATCATCTTTATTCAGAAAGTATATATTTGGTAGTCCACAAAATAAAACATTTTAGCAGAAATTGAGAGAAATGAATCAAAAAGTATGTGAATATTTATTTAACTGTCACAAGCCAATAGGAATACTGAAATTAATGATAAAATGTATGAGAAAAATCCATAACATTCTTAGATATACTGACTTGACTCGCACTATCTAGCGTATGATCACTGGGAATAATTATTTGTAGAGGTTCACATTAATGAATTCATTGGTTTTTTATTATTAAATCTTGTACCTTGAACTTAGAATATACTTGAACAAGGCATCCGCAAAATGGATTTATTTTATAATTACAATCACAAAAAATTTAGAGCAAATTCATTTTTAACAATAAAAGCTATGCAAGTCCAATGTCAGAGAGAATGAAAAATTTGTGGTACTTTGATATAAAACATATTTTTCTTAAGGCTCATTTGTGTAGGTAATTTATGCTAATCTGAAACAAACAAAATAAAATGCATGCTTTACACATACGCACGCTGAAGGATAATAAATAGCAAAACGGTGATAAAACTCACTCTCGGGAACAGAACGAGGGGTATCACGCACCCCGCCAGCGGTAACGCCGACAATCGCAAATGGTTCCCTAAAATGGTAAAAAGCAACGAAGAAGACCCCCAAGACCCAGGCCACCCCGCCTGGCGCACTAGTGGTGAAAGCAAGAGAATGCGTCTCTAAAATATGCAAGGGTGCTGCAGGTCATTTAGTGATTGAGCTTGATTGAAAAGCTAGTCAGAAAGTAGGTCAGCTCCGTCGTGCGCTGGAAATGAAGCTGGAACGACGTTTGTGGAGCAATCCGGGAGCAGATCGAAGGAATGCAAGATATTGATGACTCAGTAGTAAAATCAGTGTGCAAAGCCTACGGAGGCACAAAACAGACCGTGATAGTCTTGCCAACGGAGCTGGCAAATCGAGCTCTCAAAAAGGGTGGAATCAAAGTTGGATGAGTGGTGAGCCGTGTGAGGGGTGGTGTGTCAGATGACTCGGCTACAGTCACCTAGCCCGAACTTGCCAGGGACCGGATAGGTCCGAATAGTATTTGAAGTGCGGAGAACGTGGAAATGTCGCCAAGGATTGCTCTGCCTCCTGTGTGAAGGAAATGGAAATAACAAATTCGTACCAGTAGTTGTGTCTGTCCGGCTTACAAGCAGGTCGTCCAAGCTGCTACAAAAGGGAAGAGATAAAGTTCATTCAGCTCAATCTCAATTACTGTGAGGTTGCTCAGGACCTATTGCAGCAGACTGTATGCGAACAGAGAATCGTCTATGAACAGTACTGGAATATCAAGAGATCACGTGCATGGCTTTCTGATACCGCTGAACGGGCAGCCATCGGGATCTGCGGAGACCACTTCATCCAGGGAGTACCGCAGACAAAACATCAAGAATTTACGTAGGGAAAGATGAGATAATATATTTATATTGTTTATAGATCACCAAGTGTAACCCTAGAGGAATTTGACTGTATGCTCGTTTGACTTGTAGAAGAGCTTCAGGGTCGGCATCCTGCTGTCATCGCGGATGATTTTAATACATGGGCTACCGTGTGACAAAATTAAGAGACTAGTAAAGGAAGCGAGTCACTTCTGAATATCTTTGCTTCGCTCAGTGTGGTAATTCTCACTAGTGGTTTAAAACTGACGTTTTCCAGAAATGGTGACAGCTCCATTGTTGACGTGATCTTCTTTAGCGAATGTCTGGCTCCTCGTGTTACGTCAGGGCTAGTGGATGACCAATACATTCATAGTGATCATCCAGCCGTCTTATTCGAGATTGCCGATTCTGGATAACACACATTCGATTGGATGAAATATCAAGCCCTTCGATCATGAATCTTTCATTGCAGGGATGAAGAGAGAACTGGTACTGTCAGGATCTGTCGAGCTCAAGGCATTACAGCTGATAGCACTGGTCGCTAATGCCTGTAACGCATCGATGACAAGAAGCGACAAGCGAAATGTCATCCACCGATTTATTGGTGAAATGAAAAGATAGCGGAGCTTCAGAAGAAATGCCATAGTACAAGAAGGCTTGCACAGCCAGCGCGTGGACAACAAAACCGCGATGAGCAACAGCATGCTCAGTCCTGTCGTGCATTCAGAAAGACTAGCAAAGCCAGTAAACATCGTGGACGGAAAGAGCTTTGCAATGAAATCGATAGTGACCCGTGGGGTAGGCCATATAGGACGGTTATGGCTAGGATCAAGAGTTCCAGCTTGTCACCTCCGACCTACCCTGACTTGCTCGGCGGGATAGTGGCTGTCCTTTTTCTATAACAATTGAGTGGGGTTTTGAATGATTCACCTGAGAAACAAGAATATGTACCACCTATTGTAAGGGAAGAACTGATAGAGGCTAATAAGAAGAGGATCTTGAAGGCCCCAGGCCCGGGTAGCGTGCCGAACGTTGCCCTCAAAACTACCATCAGGCACAGACCAGAGATTTTCTTAGAGATCTATACTGCTTGCCTTCGGGAGGGTAGATTTCCAGATCAACGGAAGCAGCAGCGGCTTGTTCATTTGCCGAAGAGCAGCAAGTCCCCTGATGATCCAGTGTCATATGGACCAATTCACAACGATAGAGGTATTCCCTAAAGAAGCGCAAGGTCTTTCGGAAAACCAATACGGTTTCTGAAAGTCAACGTCGATGCTATCTGTGTAGTTGTTGAAATAGTCTGATGGCTGGCGCTAAAAGCAAAGTGCGAAGAAGTATTGCGCTCTAGTAACGCTGGACGTAAAGAACACGATCAATTCGGCAAACTAAGATTGCATCTTGAATGCTTTGAGTTCAGTGAAGTATCCAGCGTACATCAGAAAAATAATTACAAGTTATTTTAGTGACCACATTCTGATGTACAATACCAGCGCCGGAATGAAGACTTATATCACCGGAGGTGCTCCACAGGGATCAGTGCTTGATTCTTTACTTTGCTTACATATATGATATGTTACTTAGGCTCGAAATGCCCTAGAAAGTGAATACAGTGGGTTTTGCAAATAACGTTGCAGTAGACGTCATCAGGAAACTCCTGGAAGAGATGACTCAAATATCGAATGAGTCTGTGGCCGAGATACGACAGTGGCTCTCGATCTTAGGATTATAACTTGCAGACCATAAAACTAAGGCAGTTCTCGTGACTAGCATGAAAGCAAGGGAGACTACCACTCTCACAATCGGTGACTGCGACATTTTGTCACACCCGTCCCTTAGATATCTGGGCGTCCATCCTACGAATCGAAAGCGAAGATACTATGCTTGTGGCTTATGCGCTGACGAGGATCATGCCGAATTTGGGAGGACCCCAGCAAAGTCGACGAAAACTTCTGTTCGGAGTGGTGAGCTCTAAATTGCTCTATGGAGCTTCAATTTGATCCAATGTTACGGAAATTAAAACGTATGCACGATAAATGACATAAATCTATCGCAGAGGTTCGCTTCGGGTTACTCGGGCATTCGGGAATGTCTCGTATGATGCCGTTTGCGTCATAGCAAATATGCTGTCAATTGATCTCTTGGTAGGCGAAAGAGCCAGGATTTGCTTTGATATACAGGGAAATTAGGGCTACCAGAGACGATGGGATTCATCAATCCACGGAAAATGGACGACGCGTTATCTTGGTCTTCGTGATATGAATACAAAGAAAGCATGGTGAGGTAGCTATTGAGTGGTCATGGATGCTTTTTAGTGAATTAGATGCGCTTTGGAATAGTCGATAGTGCGTTCAGTCCGACTTGGAACATATCTTCTTCCTCTACCCACGCTTCCACGAAGATAGAGAAGAGCTCCAGAAGTTGCTTCAGCGCGTAATTCCAGGGAATGTCGTTAGCCTAAAGGTTATTCTCAGGCTAGCTGAAAGACAATGACTGACTATGGTGCCACTGTCATCAAGAAACTCTGCATAGCAGAAAGAATAAGGCAGGATCATCTATAATACAATATCTTAGACGGGCTTGTAGCCAGCTGGCATTTTCACGAAGTAGTACTTGACGGTAGTTCCGCGAGGGGTGGCACAGGAGATGAATGTAGGGTTTTAGTGGGTAGAAGTTTTGAGTCTCACATAAACTAGTTTCAGGGACTGGCATGTGTAAACGCAATTCTTCCGTCCTAAAAAAACTCGCACACGCACGTGCACACAATGACTTGTTTGCGTAAAATTTGTTGTTTAAAGTATTGGTATGGTATTCAGAGTAAAGAAATTTAGCATTAAGCCTTAATACAATACATAATTTACTTAAACAAGTATATTAATTTAGGTCCAGATTCACGACAGCAGCAGCAGCCTTTCCATACCCTCACCAAAGATATACGACGACCTTGCCGGCTAACTATGACAGAGCTAGGGCAACAAATTGTGAGGAAATTTTGCTTTTTAATTGAATATATCAACAGCTACCATGCCATAATATTGTACTAACTAAAGTACATTCATGTAAATTATTAATCCGAAATATCTTCTGTTGCATGCTGACATCCAGAGAAAAAGTCGCGGGCAAGATCATCATGCATCGTTCACAATGACATCGAAAAGTTACTGCTACTGCCATAATTCTGGACTTAAATTAAGATTTCAATTATTTTCTTTCCAGATAAAGTAACTAATAAATTATATGTTATAATTAGACTAATCTCATTTTTTTTTATATATCATCATCTTCCTGAAAATGATGTTTCAGGTCAGATCAAAGTTGAATTTCCCTTTAAAAAAGTATGTTCTGTTTTTATTTAATTAGTGTGACATGTGATTTCATGTGTTAATTACATTTCTATTTAAATTAATTTGTCAAGCAATCGTAATGTAATTCTCGATCCGTTCCTAGAAATATCAAGCTGTTGAGAGTGCGTTAAAGGAAATCATTGAATTTAGCTTAAACTTCAAAATAACCACTTTTCTATTACTTTTAATGTATGTGTCTGCTATCTCCTGAAGCTTAGTAACATTATTATTTATTATTACAATAAAAAAAAAGATGAAAGCAATATATTACAATAATTCTGATAGTGACAATTTATTAGTTGACAGGATTGTCATCCAGTTCTCGAACCTCTGAAAATATCCAACGAAATAACTTTACACTTCACTTTATATATCAGGATATACCAATTTATGGTTCTAATTTTTTCTTCTGTACGTATTTCTATAACACCATTGATAGAAACAATTATTATTTTTCGTGCTAAAATAACTATTGTTTAGTAAAATTTTACACTCCAAGATTTTACCGTTTCTTTACGTTTCAGGGGCCGGGGATCACGAAAACAATTTTTGTCGGTCTGTGCGTCGATCAATCTCTTTGTCAGTCTACCTATACGTTAGTCTTTTGTCACAATAACTTTCGGATTAAGAATATTATATGTCTGCCTGAGGTTTATTAAAGTATAGAAATTTCGAAACTATATTATTATTTCCTGATTTTAAATTTTAACGAAAGTATAATAGGGAAAAGTCAGTTTTGCATTGAAAATGTATTTGCTCAATTTTGTTGTGAATCATATCATAACATAAAGTACCTGTCAATCAGAATATCATGTTGTAATTTGTTTTAAGTTATTCTTTATTATGTCAACGTCAACTTCGATAATTTAGGACTGCATGATTGCCAGGAAAGTAGGTACTGTGTGAATATCTTTAGCAATTTTATTCAATGTACCTATATTGTAACGGGTAAAAGAAACTAAAAAAAGTTCTAATTTCAGAAAATTTATTAAAGTTTATCTGTCACATGAATAACTAGTGCATTAAAAAAGGCATTTGAAATTGCACAGTCTAGATACAGCAATATTACGATTTTATCCTCTCTGAGGTATTACCAGGAATATTGGTCTGATTTTTGAACCTCGAAAAACTTGTGCCCTTTTGTTTATAAACATTGAATTTTTCAAAATGCCTTTTTTGAGCTTTAAATGTGAATAACTCAAGTTATATAAGTCGGACCGAGACAAGAAAAAACCCTAAACTCTTCAAACTCTTCGTAATGAAATTTTAAGTCGCTCAAGTGTGTATATAATCTACAAAATTGAAAAAGCCAGCAAAACACTGTTGTTTTTTCATTCTATTGTACAGATGGGCTCGACACTTTCAGAAAATATGCGTTTTGCTATAGCAAAAGTTTGTTACGAAAATATTGAACTTAATAGGCACAATTGAACTTGTGTATTTAAAATTTTAATTACCCCCCATTTTATGCCATTTGATTCAAAATGGATTTTTTTCACAATTTAGGTCTCGACGCCAGCTTTCCGATGCCATAAAATAAAAATTTTTTTGGAGTCATTTTAACCGGTTTTTTTTACAATGTGTTTTTTTGGTCATTCTGAAAAAAAAATTGTAATAAATTCTATAAAATAAAAAAAAAATAAAAAAATTGTTAACGATTTTTTTTTTCGAAATGGCCGAAAAAAACATAATTCTTGTTAGTTAATTAATCAAAAATAAAAACCGGTCAAGTGCAAGTTGAACTTGCACAATTAGTGTTCCGTACGTTGATTGTTTTTAAAATAAAAATTTTTGTTAGGGTGGTATAAAATGATCAGTGACTTCACAAAAACACAACCCAAATGAGTTTTCAACAAAGTTTGTTTCCAATCTTTACTGAAAACTGGTGACCTTGAAATTTATTTTTTTTTATGTACCAAATAAATTATTAAAGGTAATGCACTCGTGATAATTTTCTTTCAATCTATACCCCGTGGAGAATATTCCAGAATTTTTTCAAAATTTTTTGATCAGTACTTTTCGCGATAAGGTAGGGGACAGCGATTTTTTAAAAGTAATACGAAGAAAAGTGTGCGCAAGTATTACATTATATATATTTTTTTTAGTCCTGTTTTCACAAGCTTTCATTTGCCACCACACTCGATGACCTAGTAAAAAAAATTTTTTTTTACTTCCGATTTCACCCCTCAAAACGAAACCCTTAAGTCAAAATTTATGTTACGGTGGTATAAAATGATCAGTGACTTCACAAAACACACCCCAAATGAGTTTTCAACAAAGTTTGTTCCCAATCTTTACTGAAATCTGATGACGTTGAAATTTTTGTTTTTTTTTATATACCATATAAATTATTAAAGGTAATGCACTCGTGATAATTTTCGTTCAATCTACCCCGTGGAGAATTTTCCAGAATTTTTTCGAAATTTTTTCTCAAAACTACATGGCTCTGATGAGGCCATCAATACCTATATTATTACCAAATTTCATCTTTCTATGTAAAACAGTTTCGGAGAAAATCGGGTGTGACAGACAGACAGACAGACAGACACCGAAGTGATCTTATAAGTGTTCCGTACGGAACACTAAAAACGGTTAAACTTACTCCAAAAAAATTTTTTTAATGGCGTCGGAAAGCTGGCGTCGAGATATAAATTCTGAAAACAAAAAGATCCATTTTGGCCGGCAATTCAAATCTTAAATAACAAATTCAATTGTGCCCACTGGATTCAATACTTTTGCACAAAAATTTCAGGGTATTTTTGCTATAACCTGTACAATAAAATAAAATGAAAAAAAACAATTTTTTTCCGGTTTTTTTAATTTTGTGGGTTATGTATCACCTTGAACGACTTAAAGCTAACGAGGATTTGTTGGAAATTTCATTACGAAGAGTTTGTTTTTGTTTTGTCCCGATCCGACATATATATATTCACACTTTAAACTCAAAAAACACGTTTTGAAAACTTCAATTGTTTATAAACAAAAGAGCAAAACTTTTAGTGTCCAAATTTCAAAACAATACTACTGGTGATAACCCAGAGAGGATAAAAACAATAATATTGCTGTATTTAAGCTATCTCAACATAATTTTGACCTTTTTTAATTGCACTGAACGAAATTTTTATATGTTTAAAAACCATACGTATTCTGGGTGGTCCAAAAAGTTTTCATTCATTGGGACACTTTTTGTTTAAAACTTTTAGAAACACTCATTTTCACGGACTATTAACGCATTAAAAAGACTTTGTTTGACCAAAAATTAATCCTGTTAGATGATACAGTATGGACAAAATTTTTAAAAAAATTTGAAATTGAAATTTTCGAAACTGCGGAATTTAAGGACGTAAAAATATAAATAACAATATATTATAACACTAGGCAGTTTTTGAATATTTATTACTTTTAAAAGAATCTCAAATTTTGAGTTTTTAGGACCGGCCTAATTGCATTTGACTATTTTAGGTATTTTTATTATATTTGTCTTGCTTTTGGACATCCAGTATACTTTTTTAAAAAATTTCGTTATTTTGGAAGTTTTATTTTAATTATTACCTATCAATAAACTAGTGTTCTAAAGAACTGCAAATAAAAACATTTTGTTGTTGGTTGTTTTTTGATCACTATGTATATGGTACACCTACTTCATTTCATTAAATAAATAGTATAATTTGAAATTTAACGAAAACATCGCATTATGTTGGAACACAACATACGGTATAACCTTAGTAATTTTCCTTTAAATGTCGACTCCAAATCCAATTGAATTTTTAAAAAGTAGCCAAGTTACGCTGAGAGTATTAAAAAATAAGACGGTTTTGTAGGTCGGTTATGGAAATAATATTGCTAATAGCATACTTATTTTCTCTTATGACATTTCACCATCCCTAACTCAGATGCTTAGATGTTCTTAGAGAGTTTTAGCAGTCACTTCGTTAGTATCCACGTCACTGGCCTAATAAAAATATTGAAATAATATTGCACAATTTAAAAAAAAAATCAATAATCAAATTAAAAAACGATGTTTTTTTTCAATTAATTTTGTTTATGTCCACTGCGTTCTGCATCATCGGTGTCTCTACGACCACGTTTGAAGTCAGCAAACCAACGTTTTATTGTTGTTTCTGATGGAGCGGAGTCCCCATAACACTTTTCAAGCCATTGCTTCGCTTGAACGGTATTTTTTCCCATCAAGAAGCAGTGTAAAATTAAAACACGAAATTGTTTTTGATCCATTGTTTTGAAAATAACAAAAGTAGCGTCACTCTTAGCACAATAACTCACAAACTAATGAATAGAATATCATGAAATTTTAACAGCTGTCTTTTGAAGGTTAGTATTAACTGAAAAAAAGGTGACTGCAATAAAACTAGCGCCATCTATGTGTTAGGCCCGGGACTTTTCAGCCCATGTGTTAAGTGATAAAAAATTAGCTACAAATAAATAAGCCTTGCAGCTATTATTTTATCACACAAGAGATCTAAAACAATCAATAGAGGACAGCTGTTTAATTGTTATATCAGAAATTAAAAACATTTGGAATAAAGCGGGAATCCCAACTCAAGATAATTCACGATGTGTCGCAAAATTAAATAAGCTTTATACAGACTACAGACACGTGCAAAAAATTGCTAACAGAAAAAATAAAACCAAAGAACAAGAATTATGTGATATTTTTTGACAAATTATTTGATATCGCTCATAGTAAGACTTTTGAAATGATAGATGATGAGACACAAAAGTTTTTGATTGATCAGCGAACTCAAAGGTTTTACATTTAAATTGCGTTGCAACCGATATTGAATTGTCGCCGAAATCAGGTAATATGAAAATGATAAATAAGTTCAATTAAACATTTTATTTAAATTTATTAATACTGAATAATTTAATTATAGAAATACTTATTTCATCTTCTGAGAATCAGCTGCAAAATGACGAGTCCCCTAGGAATGCGCCTTTAACTCAATCATTTGCCGTAATAGATCACATTGTGACGAGTCCACAAAAAATATCTGATAATATTAAGTGCTTTTATTTCATAAAATCTCCAGTTTTTGTAATATTATTATTTATTTAAAATATTTCTCTTGTTCAACAGATACCGATATGCCTAGCACTTCACAAACCGTTAGTGAAATACAATCTAGTGGAGAAACTTTTAGTAACTCGCCATCAACTTCTGTGTCTGAATATGAGGCAACTGGGCGATATTATGAATTAAAACGTCTTAGAGGAACTATTAACATCCTCACAGAAGATGTAGTTGCGGCGTTTGACAGCTGTAATATTTCTTACAGAGAATCAGTTAGTCTTACATCAGCTTTGGCATCAGCTGTGGGAGTTGACCCACAAGATCTCGTGTTAAATAAGTCTTCTTTCCATGAAATACGATCTAATTTACGGAAGAATATGGCTGAAAAAATTAAACTACTGTTTAACAAAAGTGTAGTATGACTTGTGAACGTATTGAAAGACTGCCTGTTTTGATTACTTGTAATGGACAAGAAAAAATCCTTGGTGTACCTGCATTATCTGATGGATCTGGGTCTACTCAAGCGGAGGAAATTTACAACATCATTTGTGAGTGGGTTTTAAACCATTCCGTTAAAGCACTTTGTTGTGATACGACTGCTTCTAACCTTGGTTGGAGAAACGGAGCTGCAGTGATTTTAGAACGCAAACTTGAGAGAGATTTTTTATACCTCCCCTCTAGACACCACATATATGAATTGGTATTATCCTGCGTTCACTCTACAAAGATGCCAGGCATAACCGGACCAAATGTACCAATATTTGAAAAATTTCAAAGTGAATGGAGCTCTTTAAATAATACTAAATATAAGTCTGTACAGAAAAATAAATTGAAGAAAATACTACGAAATCAAATACCAGAAGTGACTGCAAAAATTGATGAATTTTTAAATACTCTTTTACCACGTGATGACTATCGAGAACTCTTGGAATTGAGTAAAATCTTTCTAGGGACAACGGACTCTGAAAATATAAAATTTTATAAACCTGGAGCATTCCACCACGCTCGATGGATGTCCAAAGCAATTTATTGTTTAAAAATTTATATTTTCCGAAACTGTTTCAATTTAACCAAGGAAGATGAAAACAGTGTTCTAGAAATTTCTTTATTTATTGTTTTTGTATACGTTCCATTTTGGTATACGGCACCGTTAGCTGCAACTCCTCCGAATCAAGATCTAAAATTTCTAAAAGCAGTCTATAATTATCAAACAATTGATAAAAAGTTATCCGAAGTAGTTTTGGCGAAGTTCAGAAACCATTTATGGTATTTAAGGCCTGAAGCAGCAGCTTTATCATTTTTCGATGAAAGTATTTCTTCTGAAGTAAAGCAAAAAATGGTGGCGGCTTTAACATCAAGCGAAGAGGCTGAACTTAACTTTCCTAAACGCTTTATTTTCAATTCAAAAGATTTTAATTGGTTTCTTGACAAAAACGTTGATTATTTTATTAATTCTAATTCCGTCAAATTTTTCGAAAGATTTAATATCGATACAAATTTTCTTCTATTAGATGATAATAAATGGTCAAATCATCCAGATTATTTAAAAGGTTTAGAAATTGTTAAGCACCTAAAAGTGGTCAATGATTCTGCAGAACGAGCTGTCAAACTAACTTTCCAAATGCCACCAAAGAATGTTTGATAAAATAAATTTTGTTTATCAATTTGTTGGAAAAGTTATTAAATCTCTCACATTTTTACCAATGAATTGTAATATTTTAAGCTTAACTTATATCGTCAGTTAAATTTTTTGGTAATCGGGATGTTTAACACTAATTTTGGTTATGATAATTTGAAATCAGATATTTCTTGCAATAAACAATAAATTTTAATATAAATAATGATAGTTTTTCGGTCAAAATACAAAGAAAATTAATAAGTTATTTTTAGTTGAACTTTGTCCTGGAATAACTTTTAAGCAAGTGAATTTATCGAAAAAATTAATAAATAAAATAATTTTTGTAGAGCGTTCAATTTACTACAAAAATCATTGATTGCCACAGCTTTGTATGAACTGGTTGAGGAACAAAAAAATTAGTTGCAAAAAGTACAAAAATCCCATGTTATTTAAATGGGAAATGAATCGTCGTTGGCTGGCGTCGAGATATAAATTCTGAAAACAAAAAGATCCATTTTGGCCGGCAATTCAAATCTTAAATAACAAATTCAATTGTGCCCACTGGATTCAATACTTTTGCACAAAAATTTCAGGGTATTTTTGCTATAACCTGTACAATAAAATGAAAAAAAACAATTTTTTTCCGGTTTTTTTAATTTTGTGGGTTATGTATCACCTTGAACGACTTAAAGCTAACGAGGATTTGTTGGAAATTTCATTACGAAGAGTTTGTTTTTGTTTTGTCCCGATCCGACATATATATATTCACACTTTAAACTCAAAAAACACGTTTTGAAAACTTCAATTGTTTATAAACAAAAGAGCAAAACTTTTAGTGTCCAAATTTCAAAACAATACTACTGGTGATAACCCAGAGAGGATAAAAACAATAATATTGCTGTATTTAAGCTATCTCAACATAATTTTGACCTTTTTTAATTGCACTAAACGAAATTTTTATATGTTTAAAAACCATACGTATTCTGGGTGGTCCAAAAAGTTTTCATTCATTGGGACACTTTTTGTTTAAAAACTTTTAGAAACACTCATTTTCACGGACTATTAACGCATTAAAAAGACTTTGTTTGACCAAAAATTAATCCTGTTAGATGATACAGTATGGACAAAATTTTTAAAAAATTTGAAATTGAAATTTTCGAAACTGCGGAATTTAAGGACGTAAAAATATAAATAACAATATATTATAACACTAGGCAGTTTTTGAATATTTATTACTTTTAAAAGAATCTCAAATTTTGAGTTTTTAGGACCGGCCTAATTGCATTTGACTATTTTAGGTATTTTTATTATATTTGTCTTGCTTTTGGACATCCAGTATACTTTTTTAAAAAATTTCGTTATTTTGGAAGTTTTATTTTAATTATTACCTATCAATAAACTAGTGTTCTAAAGAACTGCAAATAAAAACATTTTGTTGTTGGTTGTTTTTTGATCACTATGTATATGGTACACCTACTTCATTTCATTAAATAAATAGTATAATTTGAAATTTAACGAAAACATCGCATTATGTTGGAACACAACATACGGTATAACCTTAGTAATTTTCCTTTAAATGTCGACTCCAAATCCAATTGAATTTTTAAAAAGTAGCCAAGTTACGCTGAGAGTATTAAAAAATAAGACGGTTTTGTAGGTCGGTTATGGAAATAATATTGCTAATAGCATACTTATTTTCTCTTATGACATTTCACCATCCCTAACTCAGATGCTTAGATGTTCTTAGAGAGTTTTAGCAGTCACTTCGTTAGTATCCACGTCACTGGCCTAATAAAAATATTGAAATAATATTGCACAATTTAAAAAAAAAAAAAAATCAATAATCAAATTAAAAAACGATGTTTTTTTTCAATTAATTTTGTTTATGTCTTTTTAACCAAAATAGTGGTTATTAAGTTAGAATATCGGCAAGCTCGAAAAATTGTACCTTTATACTCACCACTGAGGATATAGGAAAAAACTTATTTTCATTTATGTCGAATCAGTATAATATAAATTATTGCTGTGAATTCAGAGACCAGGGCTCTACTTGGCTATAGACAAGCCTGAGAAAAACTTTAGAGTTTGTGTTACATTTATTATTCAACATTTCTTCTTCACATCTTACCATATCTTATTTTTGGCCTAATCTCTGGGAAAAATCTAACATTATTTGTTCCGTTTATTTGTGTTGGTCTAAATATATTTAGAATTTTTCGGTGATACCACAACTTTGAACTTTATTTTTTCAATGTCTTATTATTTAACTATTTATTTTCATTATTTTTTAATATTTTTTAAAATCAGTTAATAACAAATATTAATGAAGATTATTGATAGGTAATGTATTTTAATAATTGATTTATCTATAATAAATATTGATTTTTGTTATTTATGACTCCAAAGAAAGTAAAATTAATTTACTTCACCAAGAAAATTTAGGTCAATGTAATACAAATCAGCTAAAACTGTCTATTACGCCTAACTATTACTTTTTAAAGTGGGCCAAATTACTTTGTCCACAGCGTAGTTATAAAACGTAAGTACAACCTCGTAGATTGTTAATAATTCCTTCATATTTGACTACATTACTTTCATTGGTAATTGAACACTTGAAAGAACCTGTAGAAATAATCATTCTTGTTATTGCATTGAACAATACCAGCAATTCCGTTTAAGAAGGAAAAATGACTTAATACATGCGCCATTTTTTTTTAAATTTAGAACTGCATGGGAATAGGTTTCTATAGTCCACTAGTCTAGCTAGTCATGCTATAATATTGTAGGGTCAAATAAAATGTCCAGTGGCTAATTAAATTATTTTACATGATGCTGAACCTAACAAAATTAACGCCACAGGTGTCAGGCACTATTACTACTATAACGTACGTAATAAACGATGCACAATTCTTATTTGATTTTATGGTGGTCCATATACTACATTTTCCTTAAGATTTTCCATATAATTCAGAAACGGAAAATTCTCTTGCTCCCGCTTTCTTCTTTTTAGTGTTCCGTACGGAACACTTATAAGATCACTTCGGTGTCTGTCTGTCTGTTTTATTCGATTTAAACATATCAAGTCAAGACAGCACCTAATATTTTAAAAGATATAGGGTAAAATTTAATAGAGAAAGTATTCTTCTATTAGAACGTTGATTCTAATTTTTAGTGTTCCATACGGAACACTTATAAGATCACTTTGATGTCTGTCCGTTTGTCCATCCGTCCCTCCGTCTGTCTGTCTATCACACCCGATTTTCTCCCAAACTATTTGACATAGAAAGTTGAAATTTCCTACTAATATAGGAACTAATGACCTCATCAGAGCCGTCTAGTTTTGAAAGTTAAGTTTTGATTTAAGGGGTTAGCTTTTGGGGGTGAAATCGGATGTGAAAAAAGAAATTGACCGGGTCATCGAGTGGGGTGTCCAATGAAAGCTTGTAAAAACACGAGTTCAAAAATATATATAATGTAATACTAGCGAACACTTTTCTTTGCATTATTTTCAAAAATGCCAAAAATCACTCTCCCCCTTATCTCAAAAAGTACTGATTAAATAATTTTAAAAAAATTCTGGAATAATCTCCAGAGGTTTTTTTTTATGGGTCTGGAACACGTGCTGCGGGGAAGTCCCTAAAGCGCTCCAGGAGCGGTACGTGTGGGGAAAAGGCAATTCACGTTGTTCTTGAATCGCTGTAAATTGTACTAGTGGGAAACACGGCGTTGGGCAAATCATTCCAAAGGGAAGATGTTCTCCATATATAAGACTGCTTGAAAAGCGTTGTACGCGGAGTAACAAGCTGAACCTCATACGGATGTGAAGTATTAGCGCGACGTGTATTTCTAATATGCGCCGCTCTGGGAGGAATTAAGCGGGCTACATCCTTCGAACACTTTCCATGAAAATACTTGTAGAACAGACTCAAGTTGCCAACCGTTCTTCTATGGGGTGTGTTTTGTGAAGTCATTGATCATTTTATACCTCCGTAATTTTTTTTTTTTATTTTAAAAGCAGTCAATGTACGGAACACTAATTGCGCAAGTCCAACTTGCACTTGACCGGTTCTTTAATATTTCACCTAGGGTTTACATCATTTAATCTCTTTCTTTTTATGGAACATGTGACAAAACTGAGTATGAATCCTGCCGAGATATAACTATTTTATTACTGGTAATGTACTTAAAGGCTAATCCCACCTAGGTATGCTGTAAGTTATTTACGAGCACTGATTATTGTTAGGGTTACTGTAATTATTAAAGTTCGTGTTCAATGTAAAATTTTGAAAAATGACCAAAAATCGTAGATTTTAATACTTAAGAGAGGAATAGGAACAGGAATATTAGTGGTTGGTCACATATAGGGGTTAAAGATGATATGAGTGTGATGAAAAATATAAATTCAGGAAAAAATAATGATTGGCTCGAATGTACATACTATAAGAAAAATTTATATTCTGAATGTCAACATATCTTCCAAAAGTGTTCAAAATTATTATTTTCTCAAAAATATTCCTGTTCGAACAATGATACTTTATTTATTCAATGGATGATTTTTTAAGCTTTATAATGGAGTAATTGTAATATAATATTGTAAGATAAGCAAGCGAAATTTATTACAGAAAATCTATGGGAAATTTTATGGTTTTATAAAACTCATCAGGTTTTAACCAAAATTTATGAGTAATTGAATATTTCAATAATAAACTACTCAGATATTTATCGCCAATACAGTAATAATAATAGTAATAATGATGAAAGAAAAAATCTGACGCAGCAGATCCTATGGTTATGACTCATACGGTCTGCTAAGCGGTGTGGCTTAATATTGATAATCGCACCTCACGTTCGGTTAGTAATCATTGACCGAAATGATCCATTCAAGGAATATGAGAAAATCAAGAATAATTAACTTCTACATTTTTGTTACAGGTGATACAGCCGCGATACATCAAGCTAGTAGTGTTCTTAATTTCTTCTAAAATGTCAATAACTAGTACCACCATCGCTTCTGAATGTCATGGAAATAGACCACAAGGTTCATGTTGTAAATGTATGTACTTAGAAGGATTTTTCCACTCTGATTACTAAAATTGTTAAAACGGGTCGCGAAAATTCAAAATCAAACATATTTTTTCATATTTTGTCAAGAAGTATTGAATCAGGTTGACTTGTAAACACTTTGGTGACAAAAAGGCAAAATTTCAGTCAATGCGAAGGCACCTGTCAGTTTTAATAACTAATTTGAACTTTACCAAAAGATATGACAGCCTCCGGATATCATCAATACCGAATGAAAATCTAAGATCATAATACAAAGCACAGCGCGTTGCATTATGATGATAGATGTCCAACGATATGCCGTCAACTGAACACGCTGAAAGTAAATACATAGATAATTTTTGCTATTTACTAGACTTAATCAGTATATATTACCACTACACCAAACACTTTATTTTTGCACTCGACGCGCGTTTCGCTAACCATGTTAGCTTCATCAGGAGCGATGAGTGACTTTCTAATCTAATCTTACTACTATACTTACGATAAAGGTTTATTTCCGTTGACCGTGAAGCCATCTCAACTAAGTTGGCAATGTGGAATCTTTGGCACAATGACACTACTCAGTATATATCACCACTACACCAAACACTTTATTTTTGCACTCGACGCGTGTTTCGCTAACCATGTTAGCTTCATCAGGAGCGATGATTGAGTCAACCATCGCTCCTGATGAAGCTGACATGGATAGCGAAACGCGCGTCGAGTGCAAAAATAAAATATTTGGTGTAGTGGTGATATATCCTGAGTAGTGTCATTGTGCCAAAGATTCCACATTCCCAACTTAGTACCAAACTTAATGTCTGCCAAGTAGGTTAATAGACTATGATGCAATAAGTTATGATAAGCAATTAGAAATTCTTTGGTCTCTGACTGAAGGCTGGGCGACTGTGGGGCCCTTAACGTTAGTTTTTTCGACCTGCAGTTGCAGATATTTCTGAAAAATACTCCACGTTGAGACTTTTCTGAATACGTTATATAAAATTGTTATTGTTCTACTGTTTTATTAATTGTCTCAAGCCTAGGTAGCCATAAATTTGGAATACATTTTACCGTTTAATGACTTCGCCAAAGTGTGCCTCCTGACCAAGTTCTTTCACTACGCCTTCTGCTAACCTAAACAGAAAGGCACCCACTCTTCTACACTAGTGAGCAAAAAAATCGACTCGAACAATTTTGCTTCATTTAAAACCGATCCTTGAATTTAATTTTCAAACATTGGTAATATTTTTGGTATCATTAGAATGCTGATTTTCTACTCTTTTCAATAAGACTAAAAACATTTCAATTTCCAAAGAGCTTTACTGATTAAAACGGTTTTACTTAATAGAACCCTCTTTGCTCGCCTAGCAACGTACTCGCTGCGTGATATTCATCCCTATAAAGACACATGCTACAGCATTTTCCTGTGATTCCTTTATCGGAACTTACATCTCTGCTATACCTGCTCATTAATTACGTCATGGGAAAATGGATACCACCCCAGAAGAAACGGCACAAGTCATTGCCCCATTGCAAGAAGGGCCTAACCAATGTGTAGTCGCTGCGCAACTGCACCTGTGCCAATCAGACGTTACCAAGAGACTGGCGCCTTTACACGGAAACCAGAATCAGGAAGTAGGTGCTGTATCTCGGACCGAGATGACCGCTTCATTATCAACACAACTCTAAGAAATCATCACTTGACCGGCGCAGCGTTGAGGTCCAGCAGGAGCTCCGACAAGTTCGTGGTCGGGCTGTCAGTCATTGGACAGTCAGAAGAATACTTAAAGAAGCTAACCTAACTCCGAAGGGACCATCTAACGGACCCAAATTAACAACAGCTCATCGACAGGCACGACTCAGATTTGCCCGAGAACATATCGACTGAACCTTAGAGCAATGGCGCTCTGTTTTATTCTCCGACGAGTCCCGAACGTGTCTACATGGCAATGATGGAAGAAGATGAGTCTATAGGAGGCCTGGAGAAGCAGTGTTGCATTACTGAAACGGTCGCCTACGGAGGAGGTTCTGTTATGGTGTGGAGAGGCATCCCACTGGATGCGAAAACCGATTTGGTTTTCGTGACTGATGAGACTCGTAGCGACAGATTAACTGCTCACCGGTACATCGGGGAGATCCTGCAGAAAAACGTCGTTCCTTACGCTGGGTTTGTTGGCGATAGTTTAGTGCTAATGCACGACAATGCGAGGCCACATGCTACTGTATCGGTGTGGCAATACCTGGTGGAAGTGGAAATACCCACATTAGACAGGCCTGCGCGGAGTCCTGACCTCAATCCAATCGAGCACATGTGGGATGAGCTCAAAAGAAGGGTTCGAGCCAGAAATCCAGCCCCTGTATCGGTGAGGGACTTAAAGGTTGTGATGGCGGAAGAGTGGGGAAGAATCCCACAGACAGTGGTGAAAAAGCTCACCCGCTCCTTAAAAAACCGGATGAAAGTAGTAATAAGGGCTAGGGGGGGGGGAAGATAATACAAAATATTGGTTTTGGTTTTTATCAATAAATTTAATTGTTAAACTTTAAATTTGTTTACTTTTTTCTTCCTTTTACCCCTATTCTCAATCCTTGTTCTCCTTGTGTCCCCTTTCAATCATTTTAATGAGTAAAAAGCATGAGGTATGCTATGGAATTTGATATCGTTAGAAAGAGAATAGAATGGGCTTTCAAATGACACTAAAATCCGTAAAAATATATTAATACTAAATTCTAGGGTCCGTGATGAAAGAAGGCAACTAGTTTGAGTCGATTTTCTTGCTCAGCAGTGTATTTTATGACCGCAGATTATTTCCTAGGAGAGAATTCTAACTATTTAGGACTTTGCACGCGAATCTCACCAATTATGTAGAAGAATCCTCTTCCAACTTGATGACGTGAAACTAGATTCGAGGAACAAAGGATCGAAGATTGATACTTCGATTAAAACGTATCACTATTCGTCAGCTAACGACCAAATCTCGTTGTTCTTCTTTCATCCACTTCCCTACTCTAAAGAAATAAAGAAGTACAGGTACAGCCAGCATATTGGTAGCAGCAATTTTATTTCGTCCTGGGAGTTCTGACGATCAGATGCTTTAGTCGTTTTCTATTCTAGCTACAAAGGATCGTGTTGATAGTTGCTGTGTCTTGCATGCAATATTGTTATATTATTATTCTCTAAAAGAAAAAAACATTAAACGCGACAAAGCCTGTGGCTCCGACACATATAAGTTGCCACCCGGAATAGTCAAATACTGATAATCACGTCTCACGTCTGTTCGGTTAGTGATCATCGACCAAACTCATCTCTCTTTGCAGTTTGAGAGAACCAGAGATACATCTTCATTCCAAGTGAATCAGCCGAGACAGGGTAAACTGGTATTTTCTTTAGGTTTACCAAGAATGTGTTTTTAATTTCTTCTAAAACTCCGTTGACTAAGCCCAAAATTATACTAAATCTCATAGAAACAAAGCGTAATATTCGTAGTTTAGATCTCTGTACTTAGAACGTCTTTCATCCTCTTTGATTACTGTATTTGTTTCTACAAGGGCCAAAAACTCAATTGCAAAAATATCTTTGGTTGTTTTATCTAAAAATAAAATATAACGATTGTCGGCTTGTAACCGTCTTGTGCTTGAAAATAAAGATTTTTGATAATTGCGGCATCTGTCATTTTCCACAATTGACTTGATCTTGAAAATATAGCAGCTTATGAACGTCATCAATACCATATGAAAGTCTAAAATGATAATACATGCAACACTGCATTGTAACGATGAAGATACCAGGATAAGGTATGAGCTGTGCAGTTTGGAAGTAAATGTGTAAGTGATTCAGGTTCTTTGTTGCATGCTCCACGATTAATGTATGCTAGTTCCTAAAATATTAATCATATGGTTTGGGGAAAATAGAATACTTTTTTAAAACAACTATTCCTAATTGCAGTACAGCTTTAATGATTCGGCGATATTTGATAAAATTATATTTAGTTAAATTTTGATTTTATTACATTTTTAAATTTCAAATAGTGGCTAAAATATAGATAACGCATTATAATCGGCAGGGCGCTATATACAGGTAAGCATATTTGTACATATATTGGGAAAAATTTGGAAGATATTTGCTATAATGTGATAACTTCTTGGGTTCAATATACCATACTAATCTCAAAGGGCTTATGTTTTATATACGTAAAAGTTTATTGAATAAGTGTTGTGGATTCATAATCATAAATATCAGTTACTCTACCACAATATAGAAAATATTTTTATTTATTACTGGCCCTTGGCACGTAACATTTTACTGATGATGCTAACATGGCTGGCGAAAGGTGCAAAATTAAAGTATTTTGTGTAGTGGCAATAATCGTTTTGTACTGTCATTATGTCAAAGTTAAATCCCACCTTAAACAGTTATAACTAAAGTATTCTTTTCCTATATACAAATCTAAGTGGCGTGGTTGGTAGTGGCGTGGGAGCCAAAAGGGTTATATGCTTCCTATTAGTAAAAACGCGCCATCTCTTTTTCTGCAAGTAGTTTTATTGGACTTCTATTGCTAAACGTCACTCCCTGATACTTTCGCATTTTTTTCACGTTTCAGAGTTTCCAGATCACGAAAAATATAGCCTTTCATTTCCACTGATCTGTCTGTCTATCTGCAGCCACTCTATCAGTCTGTTTATTGGCACGATAACACTCGAACAAAATAAGATATTGATTTGATACAAGTAGAAATCGAAATTTTTGAGCAATATTGCTTCTGTTTTTTTTTAATTGATCTAGATTAAGATAATAAAGAAAATTTAGGAGTAATTATTTATAGTCAGACAGGTACACATAGGGTAAAAGAGGGTGTTGGGGGAGTTGCTTTCTATATTTCGTGCGTAGTTCATTTTCAGTATTTTTAGAGTCGAAAAATCCAAAAAATGAATAGTGATCAAACATGTGCAGGACTAATAAGCTTAACGAGAGAGTGATTGCTATGAATATATTTGATAACATGTACAGGGTGATCCAAATTGGACACTTTTAAAGGTAAACCTCTTTGTCTAACAGAGATAGACGAACTGATGTCGGTGTCTGAGGCTCAATTTTTATGATAAACTCAGTGGTGAAAACCGCATATCGATATCTAGTACCGTTTCAGATATACAGGGTGTTTTTCAAAAATCTGCATTATGGAAAAAGTTTTGTAATTCTGTAAAAACATTCTCAAAGCACTTTTCCACGTGGATTTCAACAGTGTAAGTTACATTTTTTTGCAACTAATATTTTAATAGTTATTAACGCAAAAATATATTTTTTAAATGGGGTACCCTGTATATTTTTTCTTGTCCGAATAGAGCTTTAAATTACCACTTAAAAAAGTACTTTGAGAATGTTTTTACAGAAATCAAAAATTTGCAATACGAAAAGAATTACAAACATTTTTCCAAAATGCAGATTTTTGAGAAACCCTGCATATCTGAAACGGTACTAAATGTCGATATGCGGTTTTCATCATTGAGTTTATCATAAAAATTGAGCCTTAAACACCGACATCAGTTTTCGTCTATCTCCTTTAGATAAAGGAGTTTACCTTTAAAAGTGTTCAATTTGGAGCACCCTGTACATTATTGGATTCTTGAAGCTGAGGAATCTGAAAATTGTAATATTTCAATTATTTTTAATTTTAACAGAAATAGTATGTAAAAGAAAATGTTAAGTTTTAGTTGTAAATGTCTCTGAAGCCTTTCCTTTGATGAACTTTTTTTGTAACTAATCTCTTACTGTAAAGCAACTGAAATATCGATTTGTAGTACCTGATTCATGCTATTGGTTGAGCAAGTCAATTTTAGTACGTATTTTAGAACTAGGTGTGTCCAAGGTAAGGACTGAATAAACTACTTCACCAATATTTTAAATGGGATTGTCTAAGTTTTTGACATGTTTTTTTTCTTTGGAAAGTCCACCTCCTGATCATTGATTTTTTAAGGCATTGGGAAAAGCTTAAATTGTTAAAGATTTATTTCAAAAGAGGCTTTCTTCAGAAATGCTCTCCCATGACTATCGATTTGTTTTTTGTGCTGCGAGTCTACGTATTTACAGGACAAAAGCAGATTTCCTTGCTAAAGAAAGGATTATATTCGTAAAAAATCTCGTTCCGAGGATCCTGCCTTTGTTTTCTATCGGAGTCCCAAAATCACAAAAAACATAGACTTTAATTTCTCTCAGTCTCTCTATCTGTCGGTCTGTCTAATCTGTCGATTCTAAATTTAGTATACATATAATATTCGAAGTAGGAATGAAATCTATATTTTTTAATTATAATACTTCATAAAAAAAGTTACCTGCTTTTTGGTTCTGATAATTACCAAATTTTAAACAGAACTGCTATAGTGCAAACATATAAGCAACAAAAATGGCATCTTGCATCCATAGGCCTCTATGTTATAGACTGGACCGGCCCAGATACCGAATTCGTTTACCAACTGTTGGTCATACGACATTACGATACATAACAAATAGTAAAGAGATACCAAATTAGGCTAATTAGATAATTAATAATTAGTATAATAACTATTAGATAGATTTAGCTATAAAGGAGACAAAGGAGGGAGAGATATAAAATAAAGACAAAAAGACAGATTAATCAATTCGTGGTTAGAATATAGTGTGTCTCGAAACCTTGTAACTAGTTTTAAGTTTTTAAAAACAAGTTTCCACCCATCAGAAATATGATAATGCAAAAACGTCCCACTTTTATAGTTTTTTTGGTAAAAACGATATTTGAATCCATCGATCCTTCCACCTCCAGAACGCCACTAATAGTTGAGTAAATTCATTAAAATATTTTTTCATACAAAATGTGGTATATTAGATCTGTTGAATAAAATATCCTGAAAATGTGGCGGATTCATAGAGAAATGAAGGGTATACAATTTGTGGAGATTCTTTTTACCATGGATAGTTCGACCATACAGCTAATTGCTAAGTTTAAGAAATGAAAGTTACTCACCTGCAAAAATTATTAATTTTTTTCCCCCACTTTAAAATATATAATAATATCTCATACATAAAAATTGAATTGTTTATCTTGTAATTTAATCTTAAAAAGGTTTGAGTCTGTTAAAATTTCGTTTTTCTTTCATCTTATTTTTACGTCATTTATGGTAATTTTTCATTTATATCCTCAGAGCAAAACTTGAGTTAAAAAAAATTAATAACTTTTAAATTAAACACTCGTTCCGTAATTATTCTCGCCTGCATAAAAAATTTAATTTTCATTTTCTCGACGATTTAAAAATTTAAAGTCTTAATTCAACAAATACATTTTTGCTCGACTTGGAAAAACCGTCGCAATCTCATTTAGAAAGCCTCTTAGTTTGCCAAAAGACCAAAAGATCAGTAAATATTACTTCTTGGAAAAATCGGGAGAGAAAATTTCCAGCCGACGTACTTTAATTTTAAATTCATGGAGGTTTTTAGACTGAACACAGTTAAAATCAGAGTCGTCCCTTAAAGTTTTATAGCATCTTTCTATAAGAGTAGAATTTATGTAGGGTATCAACAGTAAGGAACCTGGTCCAAAGTGTTTAGGAGTCAAATTTAAATGTTACGATTTGCATTCATTATCAAATGAGGGCAGGGAGTGATTCCGCAAGCGAAACGTACTACGGTCGTAGTGAATCATTAGAACGACGTTAAGCATTCATTTTAATAAAGACTTTCCTATTTAATGTAAAAATAGTCAAAGGTGCAAATTCTGTTTATAAAACATGATTGTGAGTGACTCACAAATTTATTTTAAATCTCTCCCTCCTTGATCTCTTTGAAAGTCTGGATCATTTACATGATTAATCATGAAAGTTGGACAAAAACTAGTAGATCGTTCGTATTTTCAGAAGCGGATTCAAGAAAAAACGTTCAAAGCTACCCGAAACGTAAGATTGGACTGCGCCCGGCTCCCTCTTAGATGGGTATTTTTGAGGAAGTAAATCGATCTAAAATATTTTATATTTTATGTACAGAATACCTGGTAACTAAGGACATATTGTAAATACGTGAAATACGTTAAAATCTTGTGCAAAGGAAAATATTTTACAGAGAAGATTTAAAGGAAAAAAAAGAAAAAAAACTTAAGTTTATAAATATATGTGATTAATTTTAGTTTTGTTAAGTAACTCTATAATATATATTCATGTTTTGGTTAACGCAACATTCCATAATTCCAACTTTCACATTACATATTTCTTTCTCGGCTCGAAAATTTTCTAGTTAGAAACGAAAGATTTACATAATTACTAATAAATTACAAAATGTGGTAAAATAATTTATTGGAGTAGTATTTTTCTAAATGCTGACAATGTAGGACAATTACGTACAGTATAAGTTAACAGTATAAGTTAAGACATTATCACGAACTAATCAACAAATGTGAATCTAAATTTGTATTGAATATTCTCACATTATTTAATGTTCTTTTGAAAATTTAACATCTTATTTATGTGAATTAACCATGCTTTAAGTAACGATGTGCTCTTACACAGTTAATATGGTCAAATTACATAATTATTGTTAATTAAGACACAAAATTAACTATACATCTTATCCTTTAGTTCTTAGAAGTACCTCAATATTAGCTAATTACCTAACTGTTAGGCATAAGAGCACTTTTTCCATCCTTATTAGGTTTTTATTTCATGATATAATCGATAGTTTTTAGGTAAAAAAATAAGCTTATCTCAATAAAAATATTTAATTATTTTATTTTTTGCGGGTTATTGGTCAATAGCTATTTAATGATTATAATCAATTAAGCGCAGGTATTAACACTGAATTTCATGATTTCCTTAATATCCCAATTAACTCTACAATGAAAAATAATTAAAAACCTGTTTATTCACTAAAGAAATCTAATTTTAAAAATTTCGAACTCTGTAAATATTGAATTAGGAACCTTAATAACGCACCCTTGTTTTCCAAGGCAAATTAGCTTAACCAGACAGAATATGTAATGACTAGTTAATGAAAAGTTAACCCAATATAATGAAGTTAAAGGAAAAAAAACGAAACCCGACTACCTTATTTTATAATATAATATTAACTACAGTTATTGAATTAATTCAGGTTATTTATTTGAATTGAATATGAATATGAATTAATTTTTAGTCCGTCCTATAATGAATATATTCTTAATCTACTATTGCAAAGGACCCGAATACCAATTTTGATAGAACCCAATGGTATTCATTAAAATAGGTCCGGAAAGAAACATCCACTTATATATACATATATACGTAGACTACTGAAACTAAAATACTTTTTTGTTTCCGCCATAGTCGTGTTATATAATCAACAATTGGTCAAGCTATTTACCCAGTATCTTCCTTGCGAACATATAGTTTTAAAATAGGTACTAAATTTGAATTTCTCATACTAAAAACTATTTAATTCAATTTGATATTTTAAATGATTGACACTTACGATGAAGATTTAAATAAAATTAAGATGAGCATTTTCCTCTACATATTATTTCTGATAAAACTGAATATAATCAAAAAACATTTTAATACCTCGACTCCGAGAATCTTAAAAAGAACATATTGCACAATATATACTAACTAGCTCCTCTATAATTCCCGCATTAATCCCTTTATTATTGGACGATAACTAAATGAAAATTCTAGAAAATAGCACAGTTATCAAATTTCTCGACTCCAAGAGCCCTAAAAAGAACGGTACATATCAAACAACCAATCTAGTTCTTTCGCACTTTCTGTTTGATCATAAGTAATAAAAAAAAAACACAATTTTTAGATATCTCGTCATCAAGAACTCAGTACAAGACGTGTATTAATGTATACGAAGCAACCCCTCTAACATACCCATATAGATGGGTATATATATATATATATATATATATATATATATATATATATATATATATATATATATATATATATATATATATATATATATATATATATATATATATATATATACACATATATACATATATATATATATATATATATATATATATATATATATATATATATATATATATATGTAAACAATTTTGTCTAAATTTCGTTCATTTTTCCAACCATAAGCACAGGAATATTTTGAAACTGATATTAAAAATATACAAAATTTATCAACCCTCACCTTTTTTAAACCCTTTTTCTAAAGCGAAATTACTATAGGTTTCGTTCGCTCTTCAACTGGCATATGTGCACCAAACTTGAAAGCGATATCCTATTGCGTACGTGAATTATCGTGTCGACAGACAGGCAATTATGGAAACGATGTTTCCCGTGATTTTTCTGAAATTTGAAAAATTAAAAAATCTCTGAACATAATTTTCTAATGACTACAATGCTTCCCTCTGGCAAGTAGAGAGTAAGCAAAGGTTTTTTGCACCATATTATCCAGGAATTTATGCAATACGAATTAGTAAATTGGCAATTGTGGCATCCATACGCTGCTATGCAACATATAATAAAAAATATGATCCCGAATTATTTGTTACCTCAGGATTTTTGCTCATAGTGATGAGTTTGTACAAACCTACCCGAAAATAAATGTTTTCGTGTGTCATCTTAAACCTGTAAATAGCGATATTAATAGACGCAATTTAGCAGATCTCTGTTGGTAAAAATGTAGTTCCCAATGAACTTAAGGTTTTACATTTATTAATATAATAGAATAGTATGGTTGACTTCATTTATTAATATCTTCTTAGTTAAATACTCTTCTGCCCTTCTTCCCCTTTCTATGAATTTCCTATTTGTAGAGAAGATTTTCTAGCAATGATATTTTTACGGACATAGCACACGTGCTGTAGGGAAATCCCTAAAGCGCTACAGGAGCGACGCGTGTGCCACAAGCGAGTCACATTGTTCTTGAATTGCAGTAAATGGTACTCGGTGGGAAACACATTCCTGGCCAAATCATTTCAAAGGCATGAGTCTCTCCACATAAAAGACTGCTTGAAAATGGTTGTACGAAGAGTGACAAGCTGAACCTCATACGGATGTGGTGTATTAACACTACGTCTATTCCTAGCATGCACCGCTCTGGGAGGAACTAAGCGAACTACTTCCATTGAACACTTTCCAGAAAAATACTTGTAGAATAAACCTAGATCGATGTTCCAAAAAATCAAGGTTTCCGGTTAGTTCCGGTTCTCTAATTAGATGAACAGCTATTTTCTGAATAGAAACCAACAAATGCAATGTGTGTTTACACACATATATATATATATATATATATATATATATATATATATATATATATATATATATATATATATAAATATATATATATATATATATATATATATATATATATATATATATATATATATAATATAATATATATATATATATATATATATATATATATATATATATATATATATATATATATACACACATATATATATATATATATATATATATATATATATATATATATATATATATATATATATATATATGTAAACAATTTTGTCTCAATTTCGTTCATTTTTCCAACCAAAACACAGGAACATTTTGAAACTGATATTAAAAATATACAAAATTTATTAACCCTCACCTCTTTTAAATCCTTTTTCTACTGGTATATGTGCACCAAATTTGAAAGCGATATCCTATTGCGTACGTGAATTATCATGTCGACAGACAGGCAAATATGGAAACGATGTTTCCCGTGATTTTTCTGAAATTTGAAAAATTAAAAAATCTCTGATCATAATTTTCTAATGACTACAATGCTTCCCTTTGGCAAGTAGAGAGTAAGCAAAGGTTTTTTGCACAATATTATCCAGGAATTTATGCAATACGAATTAGTAAATTGGCAATTGTGGCACCCATAGGCTGCTATGCAACATATAATAAAAAATATTGATCCCGAATTATTTTTTACCTCAGGATTTTTGCTCATACTGATGAGTTTGTATAAACTTACCCGAAAATAAATGTTTTCGTGTGTCATCTTACACCTGTAAATAGCAATTGCTTCTGCACCCTCAAACGGTATGGCAGTTGCATTTTTGAAAATACAAAGAAAACTCTTTCAGTACTAAACTTAGTTTTTTATGAGGAAGCCAAATATGCCAGGTGTCAAATTTGACAGATTACAAAGTGAACAAGGATTTTTTAAAATGATGCCCTCTACATATAAGCACACCATTAAATAGCATTGTTTGTATTGATTTTCGGTCATTACAGATATACAGTGCGTTCAACTGATTGAACTAAATTTGAACTGTTAAATAGCTCAATATTTTCCTATTTAGAGTATCAAAAAAATTATCTTTTTAATAAACTCAGTTTTTTATAAGGAAGCCAAATATGATAACAAAAAATTTGTTACTTGTCAAATTTGTCAGTTTACAAAACCAACTAGGATTTATTAAGTGACACGCTCTACATATAAGCACACCGTTAAGTAGAATTTTTCAGTTCGTCCGTATAACATTTGACATTTATTTTTAGTCGTTACCATTATATAGGACAATCAAGTGATTAAATTAAATTCTAACTTTTAAGTGAAATATTTTCGCTGCTAAACTTAGTTTTGTCTGAGGAAACCAAATATTATAACAAAAAATTTGTCACTTGTCAAATTTCACAGATTCCATAGTCAAATAAATTTTTTACAGGCATCTTCGAAATATGATTTGAAAAATAACAAATTTCTTGCTATCATATTTAACCTGTTAACGAGAAACTAAACTGCTAGTAAACGAATTTTTATTGCGTTAAGAAAGATATTAAATCGAGGTAGCTTCTCAATTGTTAAAATTTCGTTTAATAACTTGGATGCCCTGCATATCGGTAACATCATAAAACAAATATCAAGTTTTATATATTTCTACAATACGTACTGACAAATGCTATTTAATGGTGTGCTCACACATATAAGGGGCCATTTACAACAATGTAGTTGACTATAATATAATAATAACAATAATACAACTATAATATAAAAATAGGTCTAAAAATAAACTTCACAAAAACCAATTATTTGAACAACGAAAGTGAAGATAATAGCCAGGAACTATTACCAGAAGGTGAAAGAATAGGAAATGTATAAATATTCATATATTTAGGACAAAAAAATGGAAATATCAAAAAAATAATTTAAAGGCTGACTTTGATAGAAGAGTCTCGTTAGCTTGATCCGCGTTTGAAAGGTTACAATTTATATTTAAATTGGACATCCCAAATACAATAAACACCAGAGTATTCGATCAATATGTACTGCCGGTATTAACATATGGCAATGAAACGTGGGCTTTAAATAAAAGTGTAATAAATAAACTCCAGGTAACCCAAACAGCAATGGAGAGAAGAATGCTAAATATAAGACTCCAAAATCGTATTCCTAACATCGAGAAGATATAAAGTGACAGATGTAAAACAACGAATATGTATATCAAGTTGGAACTGGTTGGAATTGGGCGGAGCATACCGTAAGGCAGAATGATAACAAATGGGCACGCAGTATGGTACAATGGAAGCCTAGAGAACACAAAAGATGCAGAGGTATATCACAGACAAGATGGACGGACGAAATAAAAAGATTAGCAGGACACGATTGGATGCTAGAAGGAAACAACAAAGCTTATTGGAGACAACTTGGGGAGGCTTACATCCGACTATGGATGGAATAAGCTAATGATGATGATAATAAATTGACTTTGAAATCTGTCAGATTTGAAGTGATAAGATTTTTGTCTTTATATTTGGCTTCTTTACAAAACAATAATTTTAGTAGTGAAAAGAACCCAATAGGAAAACATCAAATCGAGTAAACCATTTAAAATTTAAAACTCGGTTCAATAATTTTAATGTTCTGTATATCGGTCACAATTGAAAATGAATATTAAGCATTATATATTTTTCTAAGCGGACTGAAAAATGCTATTTAATGGATTACTCGCATTTAAATAGTGTAATTTAGAAAAATTCTAGTTAGCTAATAAACTGTCAAATTTAACAAGTGACAAATTTTATAATATCATATTTGGCTTCCTCACAAAAAAAAACTAAGTTTATTAGTAAAATAATTTTCGGAAATAGGAAACAAGTAAATTAGGTGAGGCACTTAAAAGTTAAAATTCAGTTCAGTAAGTTGCATGTCCTGTACATCGGTAACGACTGAAAATGACTATTAAGTGTTACATATTTTTCTAAACGGACTGAAACATACTATTTAACAGTGTACACCTATGCAAAGAGTGAAATTTTAAAAAATCCTAGTTGGATTTATAAACTATCAAAAACAAGTGATAAAATTTTTGTTATGATATTTGGCCTCCTCCTAAACAACTAAGTTTAGTACTCAAGGAATTTTCTTGGTATGTAGGATGGAAAGATAGTGAATTTGATGATATCCTTAAAAAAATGTCTCTATGATCCCTTAAAAGTTTATAGTGCCATATTTTAATTATTAACTATCAAGAGTGTAAAGCATTAAAACTAAAGGACCTTAGCGAAAATATTGAGTAATGGTAGAGTTATTAGATTTAATACTCGATGTCAACTAAAGTAAAATATATTATTAATACGTTCACTACTATGTAGAATTGGTCTAAACGTTCCGGCAAAGGAAGTGACCGAGTGAGTTGCTTATGATTTTTCACAATCGTCTTTTTCTCGAGTACTATAAAATAGATGTAAAAAGATCATTTCGAGGATTGGTAAATGTTATTTCAAGAGACGACACCCTCATAAAAAAATTGTTAAATTGGAAATTAATGCAATGAATATTAGGTATTCTGTTAACTATAGTTTTGAAAAAATATCGTTAAATATGCACAGTCATTCTTCATGCATCAATGAACAAAAGTAAAACAATATATTAGATAGTTACGAATCATTTTTTTGCCAAACCTAGTGTAGCCTACTTTATAAATGCCACATACCTCAATACAAAAAGAGTTTTTTTAATAAGCTTAAATGAAATCAGAATCATAATAAGTAAATATTAATAGACGCAATTTAGCAGATCTCTGTTGGTAAAAATGTAGTTCCCAATGAACTTGAGGTTTTACATTTATTAATATAATAGAATAGTATGGTTGACTTCATTTATTAATATCTACTTAGTTAAATACTCTTCTGCCCTTCTTCCCCTTTCTATGAATTTTCTATTTGTAGAGAAGATTTTCTAGCAATGATATTTTTACGGGCATAGCACACGTGCTGTAGGGAAATCCCTAAAGCGCTACAGGAGCGACGCGTGTGCCACAAGCGAGTCACATTGTTCTTGAATTGCAGTAAATGGTACTCGGTGGGAAACACATTCCTGGCCAAATCATTTTAAAGGCATGAGTCTCTCCGTATAAAAGACTGCTTGAAAATGGTTATACGAAGAGTGACAAGCTGAACCTCATACGGATGTGGTGTATTAACACTACGTCTATTCCTAGCATGCACCGCTCTGGGAGGAACTAAGCGAACTACATCCATTGAACACTTTCCAGAAAAATACTTGTAGAATAAACTTAGATCGCCAAACATTTTTCGATGTTCCAAAAAATCAAGGTTGTCGGTGAGTTCTGGTTCTCTAATTAGATGAACAGCTATTTTCTGAATAGAAGCCAACAAATGCAATATGTGTTTCGGAACAGATGGTCGAATTTCTTTGTAAAGAATTAACAGTTGTTGTTTCTCAGCTTTTGAGCTTTGCTTTGCTATACATGCAACATATTTATACCAAGCCATATTTGCTCCCAAATTAACGCCCAGCAAATTAAGTGACGATGCTAGAGGAATGGAGTGTTCCAACATAACTATGTGAGGTTCAGCAACGTCAACTTTTTTTAAAAAATTAATCAATTCTACTTGGTTACTGTCATCTCGATTTCTTTCAGGTCTTTTTTAAGTTGAACGACTTCCTGCTGTCTACGGATATTTGCATGAGTACCTGATGTTCGAGCATTTAAAGAGAATAAAATAATAAGTGTACTATTATCTGCAAAGCTGTAGATTGGATTCCTGGTGCTTTCCAGCAGATCGTTAATGCAAATGAGTGAGAGAGTAGGAGACAGTATGAAGCCCTGAAGCACACCGGCGTTAATACGAGCAGTGAAGGTATTAGAAAGAAATAAGTCGACTATTACTCGTAAAAAACGCTCTCTGAAGATACACGAGAGCAACAAACAAAAATTTTCAAGCATACCATAAAAACGTAGCTTAGCCAACAATCCGTCATGCCAAACACGGTTGAATGCCTTGGGCATAGTAAGTGCAACCACTCGAAATTCTCTCAGCTGCATTGGTCCAAACATGTGTTACATAAATAAGATCTCGTATTGATCTCTGCTTATGAAAGCCATATTGATGGTCGCTAATAATATGGAATCCTTCTAGATATTTTGGAAGATGCTGATTGATCGCCTTTTCCATAACTTTAACTATTATTGAAAGCAGTTCTACTGGTCCGTAGTTGTTTAGCAAGTTATTTTTACCTTTTTTGGGTATTGACTAAACTGTTAAGTATTTCCAGCAGGAAGGAAATTTCCCCTTTCTGTAGAATAGGTGGAATAGTCTACAGAAAACTGGCGTTCGGTCGTGTATTTTTGGAGCAATTTGGCAAGTATTTCGTCAGTACCAGAAATTTTTTTGGTATCTAGCTTCATTAAGATACGTTTTATGATACGCTGTCTGAAGACAACTTCGGGCATCTTTGACTGTACTCTGGGAATAAATGGTGGTTTTTCTTTGGAAATCAATATAATATAAAGCGTTTAGCTAAAAAGTTAGCTTTTTCAACTGGTGTTGTTACAGTACTATTATCTGGTCGTATGAGTGGTAGTATAGTGGATTTGGGGAAATTTTGCGAGTGACCAAAATATAACACATATTAACCCAGATATGCCCAATGACCTATATGTAGTACGCTTCAAACTCGGCAAATCTCAGCGACGATCGGCGGCAAATATCGCAGTATGTGGAAGTTTTAGGTAGTTTGATCTTATGCGCCGTTGGTGATAGCACGGTATTATATTTCTAGAGAGAAATCTTGTTTATTGCGAAGCGTCAGTTAGTGGTTTTCTGAGAATGGCCGAGTTCGGCGTGAAGTTTGTAAGGTAGGTTATGTTTCGGCTATTTTTAAATTATCTAATGATATTTTATAGATAAGTTTAGTTAGCTAACAATGTAAGCAATTGATTTTTGTATGATAAACATGTTGATTTCAAGTAGTTGTTTGTCTATTAGTAATTAAAAACTCTCTCTCTCTATTCGTTTCCTCAGTCTTGAGGGTCGTGATCTTTCTGGAATGACTTCACTGTTCTGTTCACTATTTCTTTCCATTTCTCTCGATCTTCTGCCAAGTGCAACGATACATGGAGTGGTTGATCCATAACTTGTTTTATTTGATCTGACCATCTTGTTGGCGAACGGCCTCTACTCCTTTTACCCTGGACCTCTCCCATTATTATTAGCCGGTCTACATTATTGCCTGGCCTTCTAGCTACATGTCCAAAATACTGAAGAATTCTTTTCATGCATAGTGATGATAACCTTACAGTTACATTTAGTTCATTCAGTATAGATTGATTAGTTCTTCTGGCGGTCCAGGATATTCTCAACATCCTCCTATAGCACCACATTTCAAAGGAATCAATAGATTTACGTTCCTTCACTCTAAGTGTCCAGGATTCTACACCATACGAAAATATTGGAAATACTAAGGTCTGTACGAGATTTAATTTCGTTCCTTTAGCTATGTACGGACTTTTCCATATCTTAGTAAGTCTCGTCATAGCATTTCTTGCTAGGGATATTCTTCTTTTTATTTCATTCTCGCATCCTCCCATACTACTTACGGATGATCCTAGATATACAAAGGTTGTTACTCTCTCAATGCCATTGAGTAAGTCGGATCTTACTATTTGGTCAGACTTATCGACTATCATCAGCTTCGTTTTGTCCCTATTTATGGTCAGACCTAGTTTCTCACTTTCTTGCTCTATCCGATTTAAAAGTGTAGCCATCTCTTCCTCAGTCGCTGCAAATATGGTGGTATCATCAGCGTAACGCAAGTTGTTTATTCGCTCACCTCCTATTAGGATTCCACCATCCCATTCATTCAACGCATTTCTCATTATAAATTCACCATAAACATTAAATAATGTAGGAGACAGAACACAGCCCTGTCTTACACCTCGGCGAGGATGAAACTGATCGGATATTGTATTGTCTATTCTCACCACTGCAGTGCTGTCCAAGTAGAGGTTTTTAATCAGTTTAATCAGATGGTAAGGAACACCCATTTGCTCTAGTACCTCCCAAAGCTTTTCCCAGTTGACAAAATCAAAAGCCTTATTATAGTCTATGAAGCACATTACCATAGACACATTATACTCTCTACATTTCTCTATCAATTGTCTTATGTTAACAATCTGATTTCTTGTGCCTCGTCCTTTAACGAATCCCGCTTGTTCTCTAGAGATTTGTTGGTCAACATAATATCTTAAACGATTATTTATGATATGTAGCATTACCTTACTTGGATGTGATAATAGAGATAATGTACGATAATTACTACATTTACGGGTAGAGCCTTTCTTATGTAGTGGTATTATTATAGAGGTCGTCCAATCTTTCGGCCATATTCCAGTTTTCCAGATATTATTACATATTTTATAGATCATCCCCACTGTGTCATGATCTAGTTCCTTAAGAATATCTCCCGTGATGTCATCGTAGCCAGGTGCCTTATTGCTTTTCAGTTTCTTAACAGCATCCTCTACTTCACTCCTCATTATTTCAGGTTCTTGCTGCGTGGTATTGATCTGTTGGTGTATGTCTTGTTCTTGTGCATCATAATAAAGATCTTCACAATATTCTCTCCATCTGTCTATTATTCTCTCTTTCTCTGTAAGCAGTGTTCCATTTTTATCCTCGATTGCCCAAGTTTTAGGTTTGAAATCCTTATCTATCTCTTTAATTTTTTTAAAGAGAATTAAAAACAGCCGTCCTATATTTAGTACATTGGGCACATATAATACTATCAATATTATAGTATATTATAATACATCTGGGTTCCATAGAGAATTAAAAAATTGTTATAATTATTCAAAACAATTGTTAAAGTCTTTCGCCACATACCAAAAATGTATTGCCAATGTTTACCTACGTCATTATTTAAGAAATAATTTTTACGAGTATCTTTTTTTTGTAGGGGGTTCTCCTTACACGAAGCTCTCGCAATGATTGAAGACAACGAAATAAATGCAGATACAATAACTCTATTTCCTCCCAACAATGCTACGGAAAATTTGACGGATGAGGACTCCGGCGATGAGGACAATGTTGACATAAACAATTTACCAGCCTCACAAATGCAGAACGAAGTCGAAGTTACTGCAAAGTACGTTTTAGAAGATCAAGAATGGGAGTCCGAAGATGAGGTCCCTTTAGCGAGACTGATAAGAAGAAAAGAATCAACTCTAAAAACCACAAAAAAGAAGAAGAAATACCAATACGTGAAAGAGGACTTGGCCACCAACGTTGTTCATGTTGAAGAACCCGAAGTTTTTCATAGACCTGAGTATTCTCCCACTGAATTGTTTTCTTTATTTTTTGACCATGAACTCGTAGAAAAAATTGCAGAGGAAACCAATCGATACGCCTCACAGAAAAATCAAGCAACTCGTGTCGATATTTGTGAAATAAAATGTTTTTTAGGAGTCCTTCTACTAAGTGGAGTTATTCCGATTCCAAGAAGGCGAATGTTTTGGGAACGTTCAAAAGACTCACACAATGAATTAGTATCTGAAGCAATATCCAGAAACAAATTTGAATTTATTGTGTCAAACATTCATCTAGATGATAATAATAAATTGGATACGTCTGATAAATTCGCGAAAGTTAGACCAATTTTTACATATCTAAATAAGAAATTTATTGAACACGCTTACACACAGGTAGAGCATAGTATAGATGAAGCCATGGTTCCATATACAGGCAGACATGGTTGTAAACAATATATACAGGGTAAACCAATACGGTATGGCTATAAATTATGGGTTGGCACTACCCGCCAAGGTTATATAAATTGGTTCGAGCCTTATCAAGGAGCTTCCACGAATATTAGTCAAATTTATAAGGATCTTGGAGTTGGAATGGCTGTTGTTTTGGAATACGCTGATGCTCTTAGGTCAAATTGGAAGGATTTGAAGTTCCATTTATTTTTTGACAATTTTTTTTTTCCTCTGTTCCTCTGTTAGAATATTTGAACGAAAAAGATATGTTCGGGACCGGAACTATACGTGAAAATCGTATTCCTTGTAGTACATTGCACGATTCAAAGACCATGAAGAAGTGTAAACGTGGGACTCATGACTATATAAAGATTAAGGATGACAATATTATATTTGTAAAATGGAATGATAACAACATAGTTACTTTTTGCTCTAATGCCGGTGGTGTAAATCCGTTACATTTCGTGAGAAGATACTCTCAGAAGGAGAAAAAATTTATTCAAGTGGAACAACCCCATGTGGTGAAGTTATATAACAGGAGCATGGGAGGCGTCGACCGATCAGACCAACACATAAGTTTGTATCGCACCACCATAAGAGGGAAGAAATGGTATTTTCCTCTTATAGCTCATTGCGTAGACATGGCAGTTCATAATGCATGGCAGATTCATAAATATCATGGCGGGACAATGGACCAGCTTTCATTTAGATGCGCCATTGCTAATGTATTGTTAGTGCAGAACAAAAAAAAAATTTGTGTATCAGAAAGGACATGCGTCAAAAAATCATAATTTAGAACTAAGGTATGACAGGTTGGACCATTTAGTGATATCGCAAAATAAACAAACAAGGTGTGCAGGATGCCATCAAAAAACGACAACCAGATGTCAAAAATGTGACATTGGGTTACACGTTAAATGTTTTTTATCTTATCATACTAAATAAATATTTTTTGGAGTGTATTATATGCCCATTGTCCTATATAAAGTACGGCTACAAAACCATATTTTTTAAATACATAACTGTCCAGCAAGAACAAAAATGTGTTTTATTTGCTATTTTAATCTCATTGAACATTAACATAATAAAAAAAAAATAAGTTGTAACCATTTTGGGCATATCTGGGTTAATGAAAATATGGGCAGATTAATAGATAAAAATAAATTGCTATATATTATTATATCATACCTTCAGAAGATGTCATTAGAAGTCATTTTTCAACAAGACAATGATCCGAACTATACTTATTTTAACTGGCGAAAGTGTTATCAAGACAACTATATCCCAATATAGGATGGGTCTGCTCAATCTTCGAATTTAAGTCAACCCAAAAATACATTCAAAAAGCAGAAACTAATGAATGTAATCATTTAATTGCAAAATTTAATTTTTATCGTAACGATACGGTAAAATTATAGAAAATAATATAGTTTTTTTGAAAATAACCATCTAGAAAAATGTTCAGAATTATATCTATCAATATTTACTTACTACTTTAGTTACTTAGTTAAAAGAAAGAGGTGACGAACTCTTATCTAGGTCGTGCCAATTATTCAATGAATTCTTGAAAACAAGTGGACATATGATAGATGGAATAATACTACAGTATTTCTCCTGCATAAGAAAGGGGACAAAACTAATTTAGAGAACTGTAGACCGAGTAGTCTGTTCTCACAAGTATATAAACTTTTCTTCAAAATCATAACAAATAAAGTATCAAAAAAGTTAGATAAATACCAACCTGTGAGGCAGGCTGCATTTAGAAACAATTTTAATATCTGTGATCATATATCATCAACAGTGCGAATATTAATAGAAAAATCATTTGAATATAATTTGATAATCTGTTTTGCTTTTGTCAATTTCTAAAAAGCGTTTTTTATACCATCCAACATTGGGTAATTACAAATAGTTTGATAAATCCACGAATCGACCACAGGTGCATGGAAATAATAAAAAATACATTTGAAAAGGCAATATTAACTGTTAAAATACATAAATATACAGTTAAGATTAAGATTTATCAAAGAATGAGATAAGGAGATATTATTTCACCATAATTATTTAAGTCAGCACTGGAAGAGGTATTTAAACATCTAAAATGGCAAGACAAAGGTATCATAATAAACGGCAGCAGGCTGAGTAACTTGACATTCGCTGACAAAGTTATCATCATAGCAGAAAATCCAGAAGGCCTACAATATATACTAGGAGAATTTCAAGAGTAATCAAATAAAGTAGACTTAAAAATGAATCTAGAAAAGACCGAGATCATGCGTAATGAAGACCCTCACATCACGATTAATAACTACCACATCGAAAATGTTGAAAAATACATTTAACTGGGCCACCAAATACAATTAGAAAATCAAGTGAGTGAAATATATACAAGGAGAAGACTTGCATGGTCTGCATTTAGAAAATTATCATATATACTTAAAAATAAGAACATTGCTTTCAAACTTAGATCGAGAGTATCAAGACAAATAATAATAAAAATATGGCTGTAACACAAGGAGTTATGGGAAGGTAAATGATTGGCATGTCTCTGAGGGACAAGAAGATCAATGAGTGGATTAGACGAACAACGGGGGTGAAAAACGCAGTTGAAACAATCACCATTCTAAAGTGGAATTGTTACGGAATTATACGGGACACATAGCAAGATATAGTGATTCTAGATGAAACAACAACAGCCTTCACTGGCGATTTTATACTGGGAAATGAAGAAGGAGACGCCCACCAGCAAGTTGGAGAAGTGACCTCAAACTGACTGTGGCTGAATTGGGCGAGGGAAGCCCAAGATAGAAACTGATGGGGTACAATGAGGAAGGTCTATGTTCATAAATGGATGATCGATATGGGCCTTTGGGATTGAGATTAAATTTAGTTACTAGGTGAGATAATGAGACATAAATGGGAGATAAGGAGAAATAATGGGAGATAAGACGAGATAAGCTTAGATAATAGGAGATAAGGTGAAAAAATGGGAGATAAGAAGAAATAATGGGAGATAAGGAGAAATAATGGAAGATAAGGAGAAATAATAGGAGATGTGGAGAAATAATGGGAGATAAGACGAGATAAGCCTAGATAATAGAAGTTATGGTGAGATAATGGGAGATAAAGAGAAATAATGGGAGATAAGGAGAAATAATGGGAGATAAGTCGAGATAAGCCTAGATAATGAGGGATTTTTTGAAGATTGAAGTTCATTTTGTATTGAGTAGTAAATAGACCCAGATGAATTTAGAATATGTAGAATGTATAGATCTCATATGATTTATGAGCAAAACAATATAAAACTTAATAATACATATAGTCTGAATTAAATACACAGAATGTTCAAAAAACCTGTAAAAATGTGTTAATTTTATCGGGTTTGTAAGTAGGACGTTTTGAAATTTTATAAAAACGATATACACGTATCCATCTAATTTTCACATGGAAAATTAAAAGATTTTATAAAAACGTAATTCACTTTTGTGTATCGTCTGATATAAATAGTTAGAAATAGTGTCGATTTCGTCCAATTCGTAAATAGAATGTTATAGAACTCTGTATCAAATATGCATTTCATTTGATTTTTATAAAGAATATCCTAAAAATTTGTAAACATTTTTCTTAATTTGTGAGGAGAGTATTTTAAATCTCTATAAAAATGTTGCATGGGGACTAAGTTCGACAGAGAATAATCAGAATTCTAATATATTATTAAAAAAACGTTCTTATTCTGATTATATTTTACCTTGAGTTCTATAAAATCATCAAATAGACAGAAGATTTTTTTCTGACTTACAAATATATATATTTAAACTGTATAAAAATTGTGTATTCCACGTGGAACATTACAGAAAATCTGTGAAACATGGCAATTTTGTTTTAAAGTTTTAATTTACATTATAAAAATTGACAATACTGGTCAAAATAGCACAATAACATATACACATATCTATCTAACTAGTTGATTTAATTTCAATTTATTTGATGGGACTTTATATTAAACAAATCTTATATAGTATGACCTGTTAAGTCTAAAAAATTATATTTAAGTCAAGCTTCAAGTTACATATTTTCTGAAACTTCTTAGCAGAAGGATTTATAGCTCCCAAATAATATAAATTTTTATATTTTGTTGAGGAAAATTACTTTATATAATTTATTTTGTTCTAAATACGACAGACAATAACGGGAATTTGACATCATGGCATAATTGTTAGGGTATTGATGAGAGTGGAAGAAAGTTAGGTCATTTCCTCTAAGGTAAATTTAAAACAAAACTATTCTTGTTATTGTAGTTTAAAACTCTCGTTGACAAACATTTTTTTATATATCATTTGCTAAATTAATGAGGTCATCTGTAATAAAAACTGAAATATTGTTATTTACTCTTCAGGTGCTTATTTCATAAGTTGTGCATATTAACGAAATTAAAATTTTGGTTTGAGAAAATACTACTGTCAACCAAAGATGCGACTGATGGCGATTATGGTTGCTTTGCACAGATTTGCAAAACTATTTTTTCCGGTGACGAAATAAAAACTTATTAACTCTAATATGGTGTGCTTATTAATGTTAACTCTTAAAAAAAAATTGTCAGTACTAACAAGGTTTTTTGTGAGGCCTCCTTAATTAATTTACAAGAGTTATCAGTTTTAAAATACTAAATCATTAAATAATAGTATTTACTTCCTTCGGTATTAAGCATGTCAGGTAATTTTCAGCATTAAGATGCGAGATGCATAATTTCAATAAATACCTATCCGCTTTAATTTCAGAACTTAAATAAAATATGGACTAGAATTATTTTGTGAGCGGATCTTATTAGTTAAAAACCTAATCCACTAAAGGTTAGTCCGAAAAAATTAAAGAAAACGATTTATTCTTGTAAAAATTTGTCTACAAAATATCAAATTTTAAAGCATTTATACCATATCAAATTTATTTATTTGTAAATGTCAAGACTAGCCCTGTTGCCTGCATTTTTGATATTTCAGACACTTTTAATTTTTTTTAGCTTGCAACTTTTAATCCATTTATTCTTAGAAATTCATATCAAATTTATCTCTGGTCCCTTTTAACACTTATAAGATCACTTCGATGTCTGTCCGTCTGTCTGTCATACCCGATTTTCTCCGAAACTATTTGACATTAAAAGTTGAAATTTGATACTAATATAGAAATTGAAGGCCTCATCGGAGCCATATAGTTTTGAGGGTTAAATTTTGACTTAAGGGGTAAGTTTTGGGAGGTGAAATCGGAAATGAAAATAAAAATTTGTACCAGGTCATCGAGTGAGGCGTCAAATGAAAGCTTGTAAAAACACGAGTTCAGTATATATAATGTAATACTTGCGCACATATCTCTTTATATTATTTTTAAAAAATCGCGAAGTACTGATCAAAAAATTTTGAAAAAATTCTGGAATATTCTTCATAGGGTGTACCATAGATTGAATGAAAACTATCACGTCTGTATTACCTTTAATAATTTATTTATAAATTTCAAGATCATCAGTTTTCAGTAAAGATAGAAAAAAAACTTTATTGAAAACTGATTTGGGGTATGTTTTATAAAGTCATTGATCACTTTATACCTCCGTAACAAAAAAAATTATTTTAAAAGCATTCAACGTACGGAATACTAATTGCGTAAGTCCAACTTGCACTTGACCACTATTTTTAATTTATACACTGAGAATTCAGTTTTTATAGAATGCCTCTTATGGATTAATCTGCCTCTGGTGTTAACACTACGTATCAGAGTACTTTCTCATTTTCGCCTATGCGTGCACGAGTTCAAGATCCTTAATTCTCATTAATTTTATTTTTCATTTAAGAAAACATAATTCTAATCAATCCAATTAAGTAAATAGAAAAAATTATACCCATATTTTTAGTTATATTTTTATTAATGAAGGGTACTTAGTAATATATTTGGATTAGGCTTTAAATGATATTACTATTTAGCTTTACAATGACAATTAAGTAATATAAAATCCTATGTCTATATAACACGTAGGCTAAAAAGTTTTTGGTCTGACACATAGATGTCGCCCATTTCAAAAATTCCATATGATTTTTAAGAAGTACCAAACTTCAAACGATACGTGCCAAAATTTTATGATATTTCGACGATTAGTTTACAAGTTACAGTGGTTTTAGTGACGCTACTTTTGATATTTTCAAAACAATGGAAAAAGCTAATTTCGTGTGTTGATTGAACACTGTTTGATGGGAAAAAATACGGTTCAAGCAAAGCAATGACTTGATAATTGTTACTGGAACTCTGCCCCTGAAAATTCACTCATCATTTACTGGTATGCTGAATTTATACGTGACTGTACAGTTACAAATGATGCTGAACGCTCTGGACGCCGAAATGACGTGGTTACACCAGAAAACATAAAAAGAATCCACAAAATTGTTTTGGATGATCGTAAAGTGAAATTGCATTTTATGGGTCTAGCACACGTGCTGCAGGAAAATCCCTAAAGCGCTCCAGGAGCGGCACGAGTGAGATAGCTAACACCCTAAAGATATCAAAATAACGTGTTGGTTACATTTTGCATGAACATTTGGGCATGAGAAAGCTCTGTTCGAAATGGGTACGGTGTTTGCTCACAGCGGACCAAAAACAACAATGTGTTGATGAATCTGAGCGCTATTTGGATCTGTTTAATCGCAATAAAAAGGATTTTTTTCATACGATATGTGACAGTGGATGAAACATGGATCCACCACTAAACACGAAATCAAATCGGCAGTCAGCTGAGTGGACAGCAGCCGGTGAAAACCGCCCGAAGTGACCAAAGACACAACAGTCGGCTGGGAAGATTTTGGCATCTGTATTTTGAGAAGCGCATGAAATAACTTGCATCGACTATGCTGAGGAGGGAAAAAAAATCAATACGAATATTATATAAAGTTATTGGTGCATTTGAAGGCAGAAACGGCCCCAAATGAATAAGAAAAAACTGCTCTTTCATCAAATCAATGGACCGTGTCACAAGTCAATGGTTACGATGGCAAATTGCATAAATTGAAGTTCGAATTGCTTTCTCATTCATCGTATTCTCCAGATTTGGCCCTTAACGGCCCTCATCGATTCGTAGACCTCAAAAAATGCTCGCAAGAAAAAGATTTGGCTTCAATGAAGAAGTTATCGCCGAAACTGAGGCCTGTTGTTAGAATGTTAGAAAAGAGTCGGACTGATTGTAACGCTCTTAAAGGAGACCATATTGATGAATAAAGTCGAATTTTGCGAAAAAAAAAGGGTGTTTTAAGTAGCTAGAACAAAAACTTTTCAGCCTACGTGTTAAGTTCATTATTAAATTTTCTTAAATGAATTAACTTAATTATATACTATAGTATTCTTGCACAAAAGCCATCAGAAAAAAATTATATAAGTTTTGAAGTGCTATTACTTTAATAAAAAGAGCTAATATACACGCAATAAGTCAAAATATGTTAAGTTCAAAGACCGATGAAAGGGAAAAGAAAATTATATTCTAATTTGACAAGTTATTGCAGTTTCAGCTAAGCTATAAATTTTGTTTCTATAAAACGAGTGGAATTAATGTGATTTAAGCTGTAGTTGTTAAATTCCTCTAAAGATAGACAGAGTTAATAATCATTTAAAGATAGACATTAACAGAGATTTACCAAAGAATGTTAAAAGTCCTGTCCATTCTAGCTGCCATGGAAACTAAAATCTCTGAGTTTCCGGTTGACTTTTATTTTTGACAATATAATATTTGACACTGCAAATATCATGAAATAAACGTTTTTGTAAGAAAACTTGATATAAAAATCAAGAAGTAGTGAATCAGGTGGAAAATATAACATATAATAATATTCACAAATTAAAGCGAATTGTCTGGTGTTTATACTCTATAGCATCATAACTTTAGTTGGCTTGCTGGTACCCTACTCTTATCAGCGTAAACCCCTAACTCTGAAATTAGACTAGGTTTAAATTTAAACTTTCTTAAATAGACACTCACCGTCATACTCAAACAATAATATTTAAAATATTGTCATTCGAAGGTGGTTTAGGTTTTTTCCATTACGCCTACAAATCGTTATTAATAATTTATGAAATAATTAAATAAGGTAAGGTAGTTACTTTCACTAATTGATTTTAACAAATATATATTTTTAGGTTCAGTTGCATTTACTTATTATTTTATTACAATTTAATAAAGTTCATAAATATTATTAGAATACCTTCCTAAATAAAGTATTAAAAACTAATAATTAAAATTACCAAATTTTTTGTATCTGTATTTTTTTTTAAATTTTTCCTAGAGAACTCAAATTTTCTTGCGCCTTATGAGATATTCTGTTAGACAAACAACCATATTTCCTTGTGTTTAACAAAGGGAAAATACAATGTATACTTTATTTTCTTAATATCACTGCACCTTTTTAAATATTAATTCATGTTGCTTTTAAAAAGTTACAAAAGCGTAAAGAAAACATGTTAACGTCCGCCCCAAGCCGCTAAAGTATCAAAATAATGGACTCAACTTCCTCTTTAAATAACACACTGCTGCACATTTACCATAAATTAATTAGTAAAATTAAGAATTTTCAAACAATTAAGGTTTTATGGCTCATGTAACAAATTTACTCGGTTGTGAAGACAGGTAATTTAATTATAATAACCATTAGTCTGATTTAACCCTAGTATAATAATACCACCAGTTTGGTCAAGACTAACATGATACTGAATGACGAATTTTAGAGTAAAAGAAATCCGATAGACTATTTTTGTCCCGTTATTATTTTATTCTATAAAATAATTTTATTATATTACAAGTTTATTTATTTCATTATTATTTATTTTCTTATTTAATTGCACAATAGCAACAATTTTTTTTTGGATATTTATCTAGAAAATAATAATTACTCTATTAAAAAAAATTCCTGAAAACAGTATTTTCCAGATTAATGCATCAAAATTTGATATATGTCATGCAAATTTAGATAAATAAATAGTTATTTATAATTTGTTCTATTAATCTATGCTAAAAAATTCTATAAGCGACTCACAATGAGGTAGGGTTGACATTCAAGACAGCCTATAATGTTATTATGATGCTAACTTACTTGTCTTACTAATCATAATTTTTCGAAATTGAAACGTAGAGCCAATGATTTTTTCAGTTAGAAACCACAGTCTTAAAGCACGTAAAGGATAAAATTTAGATTATTTAAAAATTTCATCCCTACTTCTTCGAAATATTCTAGTAACACAGCTCTTGAACGAAGTGTTATTTTGTACCTATAAACCGATACAAACAAAGTAATAAAGTGACTTACTCAGTACATCTCTCATAATTAAGTACTGAATTTGACTTCTCCACACTAAATGCTAACACTTATCTCTACCTATTGTTTCTACCGGAGTTGGAAATAATGAAAGAATAATATAACATAATTTAGAGATTTTCCGACTTATTTGAACGAGAAAGATTCCTTGTCGGTAAAAATAAAATGTCTATAACGATTTCTGTCATTTCTTTAAAGTAGTTTGGACAAAAATTCTTGTTTAGTTCAGTCTTCGTGTTCATCTGATTATGTTTTTTACAGCTAATTGTTTATATCACTTACAAGTTATAGAATATAAAATTATTTACAATTTAAATTTAAAATATAATCTTTTCCAAATGGAACCTCTCTCCTCTTACAAAGTCGAAAAAATGTCCATAAAGTGTGAAAAGTACAGAAATCATAAGTCTATACAAGAGTTATCACTACCATACTAAACATCTTATTTTTTACCCTAGACGAGCATCAAGAGCGATGACTCACATGATAGACCTAATCATAACTTCTGATAATGCTACCATAGTTATACCGAGCACAAAAATAAAAAATTTGGTGTAATGGTAATAACTGCTGTGCAATCATTGTGCCAAAGATGAGAAAATTCCCACCTAGGAAACGCAAGTCTTAAAAATTACTATTCTAATATGTTCTACAACTTATACTAAATCTAGTAACAAATTATACCTTCATTAAATAATTGTCAGAAAAATATTTAATGATTAAAAAACCACAATCATCTGGCCTGTAGCCAAATGAGAAGCCTATAAGCTTCTTACGAACATAATACGTGGCTGTTATTTTTATTGCCGTATTAATTATTAGGAATATAGGAATGTAATTAGATAATGATATAATTCATTGTAAAATATAAAAACGCTAGTCAAGAACAAATTAATTCACGCCAGTTTAGGGATACCAATATTAAACAATGCCCAGCCATTAACATCATTTAATAATTGTTACTACCCATAGCCCAAACGACCTAAAAGGAACCGATTTTAATGAATGAGGTTTTGTCTTCACTACACAAATGACAATGGCTTAAATTTTGACATAGAATGAAATGAAAAAATGAAAAATAGAGAACATATAACGTCTATGTTATGAAGTTACAACTAAAAACTAATACTTTCTTCTAAACGTCATTTATGTTAGAATCGGAACTTATAAAGAAACCATGATTTTCAAATTCCTTGACTCCAAGGTCCTTGAGATACACGTATAATATGATGTATTCTCTTGTGATTGCGGATCACAATACCACCGCCGGTACGTTCTACCTGTCGTAGAAGCTGACTAAAAGAACAATCTAGATAGTAGCATTGATCATCGTATCGGCTTAGGCTGCTTGAAATTGCTTTTATGAGCTAATGCATTGTGGTGGTACCGATGTCCCCGGACTACACGGTGGAAAAACAATAGCATAATGAAGCTCAGAGGATCAAAAAATTACGGAAGTAAAATAATCCACTGTTCTTCCAGACATCATCGATCATTTACAGAATAATTATCATTCACACATTACTATCGAAATTACTATCGTGGGCGAACTTAACCGACACGTATTCCTATTTGTGACGAAGGGCTCGTCAGTTTTCTTGACCGGTTTTAACCACAATATCAGAGATTTACACTGTCCCCGTAAATTCGCCGTTAGTTTCTTCTGACCATAATCTGCTTTAGATATCGAGTATTCTACCAATCAGTGACAGAGAAGTGCTTAAACTTCTAATGGGATATTTTCGAACTTTCCTTTGGTTAGACATTTGTATTCATATCCTGAACAGATGAAAAGCAAAAAACAAACACTCATCCTACAGAAAGTGAATATTTCCTTCTTGCTAGAAACGCGCTACAGGTCAGCTGATTTGCAAAGTAGGCAAGACAACCACCGACCAGTCTCACTGCTGTAAACAATACTGAAATTTATGGAAAAGGCTATCAAACAGCGTCTGCTGAAATATCTAGTTTGATTTATTATTTTTATTATTATTAGTCACCATCAATATGGCTTTCGTAAGCAAAGATCAACAGGAGATTTTCTAACTTATGGTATACATGTTTGAAATACCTCAATTGAACATATTCAAGGCAGTCGACCGTATTTGGCACCGTGTTGACTAAGCTACGCCATTATGTATGTTTGAAACATGTTATTGATGGCTCTCGTAATTCCTCAGAGAGTGTTCCTTATGAGACCCGGTAGACGGATTTCTTTCCGATACCTTCACTATCAACGCTGGTGCATACGCCAAAGCTCAACATTGTCCCCTACTTTTTTCTCCTTTACATTAACGATATGCTAGAAAGAACCAGAAATCCAATCTACAAATTTACAGATGATATTTGCTACTCATCCAAATATGCACAGACAGCATAAAGTTGTTCAACTTAACAAGGACCTGCAATGAATCTTATCTTAACATGACAGTAACCAAGTATAATTTTATACTCGAAAACCCAGGCTGCAGTTTTTCTAAGAAAAGTTAACGTTGTGGAACACTTAATTTGCTGGACGTTATGTCTCGGTATGAACATGTTACATGTATCGCAATAAGAGCTTCTCAAAAGGTGGAAATATTATTTCGAACTAGAGAGCTTTACACTCCACAAAAAACTTACCAGTAACCTTGATTTCTTGTAATGTCGAAGAACGGTTGGCGACTTGAATCTATTCTACAAATACTTTCATGAAAAGTGTTCGATGGATGTGACCCGCTTAATTCTTCTAGAAAGGTGCATACCGCGACTACACGTTACTTTAATACATCACATTCGTATGAGGTTCGGCTGGTTACTTCTTGGACAACCCTTTTCAAGCAGTTTTTTACATGGAAGACCTCATCCTCTTTGAACGATACACCCAAGATTGTGTTTCCCTCCGAGTATAATTTACAAAGATTCAAGACCAATATGAATCACTTTTCTGCACACGAGTCGCCCTGCAACACATCGGCTATACTTGTAAAAACAACAGTAAACCACAAGGTTTATCTGCTGCTTTTATCGACCCCCAGGTGATACTAATTTTAAAACAATTTTTGCTTCTCTTGTATCATTTACATTATTCAAGTGCAAAGATTACTATCCTGGGCTCCTTTGAAGTCCACAATATCAACTAGCTTAAGTATTCAGATATCACCGACGAACAAGGCCGTAAAGTTGAATCACTCTCTAACAGGTTTACTCAGCTTATCGCTAATCTGAACCAACACGAATCTCTGATCGTATTTTTTTTTATCGATAACCTCGCCTCAGTAGGAATTTTACCCTTTTTCCATATCCCAAGGATATTGGCGAGGATGTCGTAATACCCGTCAACGTTGTCCAAGTGCCGAAACATATGTTACATTTTTGTATTTCACGGCACCTTTTAAACAACGCGGTAGTGCTGCCACGGACGTTATTTGCATTTCTGCAAACAACTACTATCTATGTACGTGGCCAGGCCAAATATACTTAAATAAATTAATAAATAAGTATACCGACCTGCGGGATTGAACCCTCGATCTTGTGCACAGTATCAAAGTACTACGCCACCGAGCCACGGCCAGTCACATAACAAAAAGTTAGCCAGTCTTCAAGAACTGTTTTTAGTCACTAATTTAGAAATTTACGCCATCATCTTTAATCTACCGTTAGATATTTCTGATCATAAACTGGTTTCAACATCGAGTATTTCACCAACCAGTAACAGAAAGGCGCCTAAGGCGTATAAGATTTTGCATTAAAAATCTGCTAAATGGGAAGAACTTTTCCCACTTTCTCTTGATTAAAGGTTTATTTCAGATCTGAGGACCCATCTGGTGGCCAATTCACTATACCACCACATACACTGCCAAATAATACTATTTTGACAGTAGCTGTTGACACAGCCAACATGTTAGCTAAACTGTTTAATCCACAATTTACTACGAGTTTAAGAAAAAAACACTACCCACGAGTCCTAATGTGCAGCCAAAGTCGCCCGACATGGTCTTCCCACCGTGTGTCATAAAAATTTTAATGAAGCTGGACACCAAAAAGCTTTTGATGCTAATGGAATATCCGTTATAGTACTCAAAGAATACGCGAGGGATCTAATGTGAGTTTTTTGTCGCCTTTTTAACCTATCCTTCTACTGGAAATGTTCTACAGTTCAGCCAATACCCAAAAAGCATCTTGCCAGACAACTACCGACCAGTCGCACTGCTTCCAATAATATTAAAAGTTATGGAAAGGCATTGATTATTTTTTGGAAGGATTTATTATTATTAGCGACCATCAATATGGTCTAAGGAAAAATTAACAGAAGATCTTCTTATCTTACAAATATTTTTAAAAACGCAATTGTATATTTTGGAGAATTTTGAGCGGTTGTACTTGATATATCCGAGACACTCGACTGTGTTTGGCATGACGAATTGTTGACTTACTTACTCTCTTATGGTGTATCTGAAAAGTTTTGTTCATTGCTCTCGTATTTCCTCAGAGAGCGTTCTTTATGAGCGGCAGTGGACGAGTTTCTTTCTTTCTCTCTTTGGGTATCAATATATCGAATTTCAACCCTTCCCTTTACATTAGTGCATTTTGAAAAATTATATAATTGTTTTTCTGTCGAATAAATAATCAAATAATGTACGAACGTAATAGGACCAGTTGTCGACCACTGTATCTCAGTAGTCGACATGTCTACACCCCGGTAGTCGACCAGTTGTTGAATAATTGAAATCTGCAGCTCTAAATGAGGTAGTGGGGTATTTTTTCGATTTTTTCAGAGAATAAGAACAGCATATTACTTTTCCTAACATAAATTTTGTCATCGAATAAACTTTTTGCCATGCCATTAAAAAAAATCACACCAAAGGAGATGTTGACGCGATCGACAAAAACGCTCAGTATATTCGTGTAGCCGCAAAACTCATCGATGGCCAGTGACAATTTTTTTTATAGAATACTGGACATGACAGGCATCAATTGATTCGTATTGTACGAGGGGTGTGCAAATAGTGATTCCAAAATGAGAAGAGGGATATTTTGCTAAATATCTCAAGACCACATGCAGACACGCGCATACAACGAGAGGTTACCAAAAGGATTGGTCCTGACCGTTAGTCGTATTTTGGGGAAAGATCTGCCCCCTCAAGGTCCGCTCTGTGACAGCAAGTGGAAGAAAACTGTTTCATATTTGTCCTACTAAACAATTTGCTTGCAATGTTCCAAGCCCCTTTGTAATATTTTGAGACTTTGTAACTTTTCATCTTATCATGGGATATTGCTCAAATTTAAAATATATATTAAGCAATAAGTGTCAATTTAATTTAAAACCAAAATTCTTAAAGGTTATATTATATTTACGTTTTTTTTTCATACTTAAGAAAATACTTTAATTTTTGATGTTCAAAATGAACTAAGTTTAATGAAGAGTATAATTTGGTATAATTGACTTTTATTTCAAATATGTATCTTTAAATACGTTTTCTATTATGTATTGCTATATATCAAAAAAACACAATAGGTATTTAGTAAACAATTCTCAAAAATATTTAACATTAAAAAGGTGTCCACTAGTCTACCACGACAACTGAATTGTTAAAATTGCTGCACGTCAGTCGCAGAGGGTTAAATAAGAAGCATCGGCGGAAAACTGTTTTCCCTATCCTTTTCCTTTTTTTTCGGGTAAAAAATGCACGTGGGACGCTTAACACATCTAGCGTCCCAAGTGGGTTGCAGCTCGCGCGCTTGAGATAAAGTGTATTTGTTTGGAGTTGATAGCAGAATTCTCTGATTGAAGATGCAAATACATGTTGCGGTGCGCCCAAAAAGAAAGAGATTTCTTATGCATTTTACTGGATTTTGCTACCTGTTTTGAATAATTTTTAAAGGTTCACCCTATTTTAGACAGAAAACCTCTGCTATACAATACTGTCATAAAATGTAAATGAGGGTTCATCGGTAGCATAGCCATCCGAGCGTAACCTGCTTTTAGTGTTTAATAAATACAATTATCTTAAAAATAAAATTATAGACCACACCCCCCACCTAACCCCCCCCCCCCAGAAATTTTTTTTTTAATCTATCGATCTATGTATATATACAAATTCACAATTCACGATATATAAGTACTTTAATTACAATCAAAAACAATCATCATTTTCAAAATCTGGAGACTCGACTTCTCTTAAATTGATAACACAAGTCCGCAAAAAAAAAAATTGAGAGCTGTTTTGGTTTTTTTTTGCGTAATTCTTATGTTTTTGGCTGTACTGAATCCGAAAATGACTTTCATTTTGTCATAGAACGTCACGTTTTCTGACAATGTAGGTATCTATGTTAAACAAGTTATCATCTTAAAATAAAAGATATAAGACTAAAAAATTTTTTTTTAATTTATAATTGCGTAACAAAACTTATTTTTTTATCTAAAATACATTCATTAGTAAGCACTAAACATATTTCTTTTTCCCAGTGAGACTTCTTTTGGTACATTTTTCGCTTGTAGGAAGCATCTGGAAGGTCTCTCTGAAGCGTCCAACAGTATTCTGCCATCATTCCATCTTCCCTGGTATCTTTTTTCCATCTCCTTAATATCTTGGTGAAATCGTTCACCTTGCTCTTCACTCAGATCTCCTAAATTTTCTGGAAAGTAGTTGAGGTGGGAATGAAGAAAATGTACTTTTAAACTCATTAGGCAACCTAAAACTTGAAATGCTTTTAACATTCTTTTGACGATTTTTTGTAGTTAGGGTTTTTGTTATTGCCTAAAAATTTCTCTATGACCTCTTTAAAGGCAATCCACCCTTCTCTTTGAGGATCGGTCATGGTTGTGATGAATTGTTCATCAGCCATAAGCCATCTAATATCTGGTCCAACGAAAACACCTTCCTTCAACTTTGGCTCCGAGAGGCCTGGAAACTTTGATATTAAATATTTGAAGCAATTTCCATCTCTTGGAAGTGACTTTACAAATTACTTCATCAATCCCAGCTTTATGTAAAGCGGTGGTAGAAGAACTTTATGAGGAGGCACCAAAGTTTCATGCAGGACGTTCTTTTCGTCAACTTTAAGCTCCCTCGGAGGACAACACTTTTTGGTCCAGTGATTTGCTCGGTCACTACTATCCCATAGACACAAAAAGCAAGGGAATTTGGTAAACCCAGATTGTTGTCCGAGCAACATGCCCAAGATTTTTAAATCACCGCACACTTGCCAACCGTGGTCTTTGTATTTTAATTTGCAAAGAACCAATTCCAAGTTCTTGTAGGTTTCCTTGAGGTGTACGGAATGACCGACAGGAATGGAAGCATAGAAACCGCCATTGTGAAGCAGAACTACTTTAAGGCTTCTTTTTGAAGAATCTATGAAAATACGCCACTGTGCTGGGTCGTATGAGATCTTAAACGTATCCATCAAACCTTCAATATTGGTACAATAACCCAACTCGTCCTCTTGGGCAAAGTAGGAAGTGAACTGCTTCTCACGATATCTAAACCAGGAGGAAGACACTCCCGGCAAAAGTAAGTTCCTGCTTTTGTGCCTTGATCCAAGCAACTCAGCAGCGTTTTTGGAAAGATTCAAGTCTCTTACCAAATCATTTAGCTCGCCCTGGGAAAACATTTCGGACTGCTGTCATCTTCAAATTGAAAACTTGACTTGTCATCGGGTTCAGGTACAGCACCATCTTCGTCAGAACTTGGAATCTCTTCCAAGGTAGCAGGGGCCTTGGGCACTGGTATTTCGGTCCCATGAGGGATGGGACGAACAGCTGATTACTCCATGAAATGGACTGCTTCCATTTTGAATTATACCCTTTCACATTACACGAACAAAAGTAACAATCATCACTATGGTTCTTTTGCTCGCGCAATACCATAGGAATCGCATATCGGAAAGCTTTTTTCTTGCCCTTAAACCAATTTCGAAAGTCTTCAACACATCGTTTGCAGACTTTATGAGGTGCCCAAACTTTATCCTGATCTCCAAGTTTTAAGCCAAAATACGTGAAATATACTTTTTTTACTAAGTCCGTAATATTAAGTTGTTGCTTTAATACCATATATTCGCCACAAATATAACAGAAACTGTTAGACGAATTCACACACTTCCGCACAGATGACATTGCACTATACTGAACCAAGATCTATAAAACAATGACGAGTTAACACGTAATTGTACCGCGCCACTTTCTACACTATCGGAGCGCGCACGTTCTGGTTACAACGTTTATGTTTGTTAATTTAGCTCACACAGGGCGTTCTTTATTTAGAAAGTAATGATAGTTATGGCCTGTATACATTTAAAAACAGTAATCAAAATAAAATTGTACCTATTTATTTATAACTTCAAGTTAGCCCAAAAAAAAAAAACCCTTTTTTATAATAAAATTTTGCGTTTTGCAAAATAACCTGACGTTCTGGAATTTTTTGAGTATTTTTTTAGTTTTCAGAACACCTAAATACATAGAAATCAGTTGAAAACATCCAGACAGCATTTTTGTTGCAGACCTGTGTAATTAAGGGTTCTATTTTCACAGTTTCTTCGATGTATTCGTCAAGTTTTCACATTTTATTTTCTTCTTCTGTCATATCGAATGGCATTTTTCTAATTATCCTCTTCGATCCTCTCTATTACGGTGAGTAATAATTGCCTTACGTCTTGAAGTTTGAAAGCGGTGTTTTCCCTTGCAACGAAACCTTTCATTTGTGCCGAAATTAACTCTATGGGATTCCATTCGCAATGATTTGGAGGTAATCTAAGCACTGTGATATTCCGTTCCTTTGCCATCTCATCGACTGCGCATTTCTTGAACTGTAGCTTATTTTGTTTCGCAATTTTGAGAAGTTCCGCTTTAAACATACCATCTTTATGTTTGAGATTTTTGTCTCTTATCCATCCGCTTTCTTCATGAATTTGTCGGGAGTCGTTCTAATAATCGAGAATGGTATGGGGCATTATCTAATAATATAACTGATTCTGCTGGTATACATTCAATCATTTGTTGAAAGTACTCCTCAAAATCATCGGCCGTCATCTCCTCATGGTAATTTTTAGTTGACTTTGATTCGAATTCCAATAAGCCACCGTCGAGAAATCCGTTTTCACTACCAATATGTGCTATAATTAACCTGCGACCTTTTCCTGAAGGGAATTGTTATGTCAATAATTTTTTCAGTGTGTGTCCCGCATTAACCCAAGACTCATCTAAATAAAAAATATTTCTTTCTTCGGCTCGAAATTTTCTAATTGCTTGTAGTTATTCTCTTCTCCACCAAATTATTTCTGTTTTATTGATAAGGACAGATTTTCTATTGAGTTTTTCCCAACGAAAATTCAGGTTATGAATAATTTCTATTTTTTTTAAATCTGGTAAGTCCCAGTCTTCTCTGATTTCTTGTAAAACTTTATGTAGTGTAGGTATTTCTTTCTTAATAAAAAATGGTATACTTTTCTTCTTACTGCGTTTTTAAAGTCTTCATCGACTTCTAAGTTGCAAGGACCGCGTGTTCTTTCTTTTAAAAATCTATAAATAGTTGCTGATCCAACTCCACTCATGTTGGCACAGGTTTCTACAATTTCACGGACTTGGCTTGTTGGTTATTGATGCACTAGGGCATCGTGGACGTTAAGTATAATTGTTTTTTTCTCCAGAGAAAATGCAGATTTACAGGCTTCGCGAAGTTTGACCGGGGTAAAACTGAAAGTTGCAGCCATCGCCGTTTTGATTTGAACTAAGCATATTATAGGTTTATGCTTTATTTTTATATTTACACAGACTATTTTTATTGATACTTAGGTACTTAGGCATCTACTTACCGATAAGTACTTTGGTTAATTATATTCCAATAACTGCTAAAATCCCAAATAATTTTATTGTACCTATTATCATTAAGCTTTATAACATTGTACATATATTTCTAGTTCTTAAGAATTGTTAATTGTACTCGTTTAGGTCTTTATCATACAAATAAGATTTTTACTCATTAAAATATACTTGGAAATGTGTTGATTTATATAGCTTATTGTAAAGTTTAGAAGGCATGTAATAAAATATTTTTTAGAAAAAGGTCGCACTGTTGTATAGAGATAGAAAATAAAGGTGATTAAAACTAAAAATGCAAATAATTGGTAGAGAAATTTCAGACGCTTATGGTTTATGACATTTTAATGTTTATAACCCATGTTGTGTGCTATCAACTCCAAACAAACGGACTATAACAGAAAAAACTGAAAAACCCAGTCATTTATTGCTTTATGGTCAGCCATAAAGCAATAAATTTCTAATACATAAAATTTCAATTAGTTTATGGTGGGTTTTTCCTAGATTTTCTCACCCATCAAATATCTGGAATCAATATGGAACACTTGGAAATCCATAATTTTATGATTGTCGACTATTGGAAGAAAAAGAGAACACTAGACGTCCAGTAGTCGACCGGCATATGACGACTACTAGAATTCCTCACAAAATCGATCCCAGTAATCGACTGATCACAAAACACGCAGCTTTCGAACAACTGACGAAATTCCGAGTTCTATTAACATATTCTGTGCTTGCGTTTTCCAACGTTTGACAGGCAGCTTCATTGAAGATCCCAAGCGCGTCAACTGTACGCAACGAGTACCAAAAAAGTAGCTTTACCGCCTCTTGTCGACCGGACCGATCTCTCTTTAAATTTCGTTTCTCGATCCGTCGGTAAGGGGAGTTAGGGAGTTCAACTATCACTTGAATAAGACGTCGTCACGGATTATGTGATAAAAAATTTTTCTAAAAGATTTAAAACATAAGTGGTCGACAACTGGGTAGTCGTCGACCATGGTGCACATTTTGTATATATGTAATTCACAATAAAAATTGTAATAAGAATCCCAGCTTCCATAAAGAATGAAAATAATAAAAGTTTATAACTAAAACTTCAGAATACCTTAAAAAAATTATCATCAGAGGAAAATAGACTTTATTCATCTTTAAGCTTCTTAAAATTAAACCAGGATTTGGCTAGGGATGATAACTTGAAATTAGGTGACAGAATTTCAATAAATAAAAAAACGTTAAACCCGAAAGTGGTATTTAAGGCAGTGCAAAAAACATTGTATCAATGGTATTGTTTTTAAGGTAAAATGTAGATTAAACAAGACACATTGTAATGACTTACTAACTAACAAGAATTTGGTTAAAACATATCCGCTTTCGTATTTTATCCCAAAGTATCTTTAAGAGGACTTCTTCTTAAAATGGTAACATGTTATATGTAAACTTTGAAGTGCACCTGAAAAAAAATTGCTGAAGGGTACACGAATATTTTACCTAAAGGAGAAAACTGTATTCGGGAATTCTTGCATTTATCCAGGTTTCAGAATTCCTCGGTCATGAAAAACTTAATTCCTCTTCTTCATCAGTCTGTCTGTTGGCAAGATAACTTTCGATGTCGACTTCAAATTTTGTACACACATAATACAATTACATGTTATATAAGTTCAACAGTATTACGAAAATTTCTTCCTTATTATTAGTTGAAAATGAGCAAATTTTACGCGTAACAATCTGTTATCAAACATACAAGAAGTTAAAGGGGTTTAGCAGGAGTTAATTCGAGTATATTTTTTTAATTACATTGCACACGTGTTGCCGGGAAATCCCTAAAACCCTACAGCAGTGACGAGTGTGCTTAAAAATCCATTGAGTCTTGAATCGCTGGTAATTGTAGTCGGTGAGAGAAACAGTTCTGAACAAATTATTTTGAAAGAATGAGGTTCTCCATACAAAAGAATGCTACGAGAAATAACAAGCTCAACCTAGTATTAGCGCGATGTGTATTTTTAGCACGCCCCGCTCTGGGAGGAGTTAAGTAGACTACATCTATCAAAAACTTTCCATAAAAGTACTTGTAGAATAGACTCAACTGGCGAACCGTTCTTCGATATTCCAAAGAATCAAGGTTGCTGGCGAGTTCTGTGTCTCCAATCAGACGAATATCTCTCTTCTGAATAGAATCCAACAAATGCAGCGTACGTAGGCAGCTGCAAACATGGAAGCAGTAATTATTGTTGGTTGAATTTAAGCTTTTTACAGGACTAAAAGTTGGGGAGTTTAAAGCTTTATAGTATGAAATGATATCCCAGCTCTCTTTACTCTGCATGCAACATGTTCACGCTTAGCCATATATAGTCCTAAGTTAGCTCCCAGCAAGTTTGGTGACAATGCTAGAGGAATGGAGTTTCCCGACATAAGTCTGTCGGGCTCCATAACGCTAACTTTTTTGGAAAAAATTTCCGCTGAATTTTTGCAGCAACAAATTCTACT
>CM032446.1:132305785-132353285 GCA_019049505.1 Pachyrhynchus sulphureomaculatus
TATATATATATATATATATATATATATATATATATATATATATATATACATATATATATATGTATATATATATATATATATATATATATATATATATATATATATATATACATATATATATATATATATATATATATATATATATATATATATATATATATATATATATGTAGTAATGGTTTTTTCGGGTATCCCGTGTTAGCTTGAAGTCCCTTGATGGACGGATTAACTCACCGATCAGAAACCTAACAGACAAGGAACATTTACAACAAGAAACCAAGCTCCTTCGAAACGTTTTACTTTCAAATGGATATAGTCAAAACACAATCCGGCGGGCCCTAAATAAACAACACAAACAGGAAAGAAAGACATATACCACAAAAGCATTTCTCCCATATGTAAAAGGCATCACAGACAAAATAGGAAGACTTCTAGGAAAACACCAAATTGAGACCATTTACACAACCAACCAAAAAATTAAAGATATTCTACCTACACCAAAAGATATTATAGCCTTAGAAGACCAAAGCGTATATGAAATTCCGTGTCAGGACTGCGGTCTTTCATACATAGGCCAAACAAACAGGAAAATTAGTGCCAGAAGAGACGAGCACAAAAACGCCGTAAAACAAAAATCCTCCACCTCTTCTCTAGCACAACATGCACACAATACCGGCCACAAAATCGATTTTGACAAAACCAGAACCCTACAAAAAATGTAATAACCTATCCACTAGGGTAATCAAAGAAGCCATAGAAATAGAAAAGAGGCCCAACAACTTAAATAATCGGGATGATAGCCAACGTTTACCGAACTCTTGGAAAACATATTCTATCCCAGTACCAAGTCCAACCAAGAGAAACAATAATTCAATCATATGTTACTTCACCAACACAAACATTACAAAGAACCACAGGACCGACAACGCGCAGCCAAAGCCGAGCCTCTATTGGCCAGGTCCGTCCGACCAATAGAAACACCCCCGAGTACATAAAACCGGCGCAGTCAGGGCCAGTCTCGACATTCAACCCAAGACACCGACCAGTGATCAACTCTTTGAAAAAGATGGATGAGATTCCATCGAAACGTCAGCGAAACCGTCCATCAAGGGACTTCAAGCTAACACGGGATACCCGAAAAACCATTACTACATTTCACACCCGTGAGAACATTCGTCAAAACATATATATATATATATATATATATATATATATATATATATATATATATATATATATATATATATATATATATCGTTTTTTGGGGAGGGATATATTCTTCTTCAAGGTTAAAAATTTTATTAGGAAAGCGCACAAATTTCAAAACGTATGTGCAAAATTGTACAAACTTTCATAAATTGTACGGCTGAGTTTAAATATTTCTTAGAGGACCTAGGGGGGTGGGGGGTGACGATGTTTAAATTTAATTAACAATTATTTAACATTTTTTAAAATTATTTAACATTTGTATTCTTGTACACGTAAACAATAAGGTATTGTTCCAAATGTTGGGTAGTAAGATTGTGTCTTCGATCACTTAAAATATTTTTATAAGTGTAAAAAGACGGTTCCACATCCACTAAAGTAACTGGGCAGTATTTGAATTTGGGTGCTATGTTAGCACTTATTGTTTCTGGCAAAAGTTCACCCGTCCCATTAATAAAACTATCAATTTGACACAAAGGTTCAAAGCCTGGGTTATTACACAAAATGTTTTTCAAACTTTTCTTTAACTCTACGCTACATCTGGCGAGTTTATTTGACGGATTTTATTCAATAACATTCGGTCAACGCCAAACCTCTACCCGCAGGTATGTGGAAAAGTGAGTGTATGTTTCTTTTTTATTCAGAATCGTTAAATGCTTCCTTGGATTTGACGAACTGCCATAGCCTCTTTCGAATTCATTTAACTGACCTTTGATTCGAAATGTCAGTACAGCTTCAATCCATGTTCCCCTCGTTACCAGTTCGGGAGGTAAAGGCACATCGGGCAGTTTTTTTAATAGGCGTTTTATTGCGAGCAGGTGCCTTAAGAAACACTTTCTTTGTTGGGTTTATTTACATTTCCAAACGTGGATCGTACTTCTTCTTTCAGCGTCGATGTGCGTGAGCAAAGCATCACATAAATTAAAGATAAAATACTGGAGGACTTTGGCTGCCTTGTTCATATAGGGAGCACATCTGAGAGAAATATAAACACTGCAGAAGATTCAGGAAATATTTTTTTAATGCCCTCATTCACAAATCTGGCGATCGTAGAATGATTTGTCTTGTCAAGTTCTTTGCAGGCCACCAAATAGAAAGAAGAAGGCTCTAATCTTAATGCACCCACAATTAAATTCGCAATATAGCAACCACAACTGTCGGTAGTTTCATCAGCTGAAATCCAAATAATGCCATCCTTAAGTTCATTCATTACGTATTTTCTTCCAGAACATGTTGGTAAATTGTTGGTATGTAATTTTTATGCAGTGTTGATTCATCTGGTAATTTTTGATTCAAGCAATATTTTCGCAGAAAATCTTTGAATGTAGGATTTGTAAGTTTGTGGATAGGAATATTACTTACAAGCAATGCTTCACATAAATCCATGCTAAAGAGGTTTTTTTGCTTGCCCATAGAAGTGGAATCACTGCTACTTGTTGCTGTTATAAGTTGTTGTCGTGGGTCTTTTTTTTGCAATCCTGCGATATGAAGACTTGTCTTGACATGCTGGTCAATTTGAAACTTTTTTGTGCACGATACATTTTTCTCGCAAACTCGACACTATATTCCGTCGTATGTAAATGTTCCAGGATAATCAGTTACCCACGAAGAGACACTTTTTTGCGGGTGGCATTTAACACGTTAAACTTTAACACAGCACGTTAAAAATTTCAAAAAGACTATACTGATGCAAGCGCGTCAACAATAATGTTAAAACTGATATCTTGTTTTAAAATAAAAATTCGTCTTCGAGAAAATTGTTTATTTGATCCACGCTCAAACAAATATTCTTAGAAACTAACTACTTATCACTTAATATCCCGACCAAGAAACAAAGAATAAAATACCGTCGTAATTTTGGGTACTGCCTTGACACTATAACCTAATCGATGTTTAGACTATTGCAGGTAATGTTCCGACGATAAGATCGGTTCCAGACGGCGACATTAACAATACCCTGAACAATTCAATTGCTTAGTAATACCAAGAAATATTGTAAATATAGGGAAAATATGCATCATTACTAGATTTTGGATAAAATATGCAATAATCGGTAAGAATGGTCTAAATATGCAAATGCATATGAAAATATGCAAATGCATATAATCCAGTCTCTAGTTATAATATTTCACTTGTTAAACTACTTATATTGACACAGGTAACTTTTCTCGTTCCTAAGCTCTGGAACAAGTTAGGGAGTGCCTGAAATTGGTAGGTCCTGTATTGAGGGATGAGACTATATTGGGTAGCAATAGGTAAATATCCTCTATCCAGTGATTTTCAAGTATATCTAATCGTATATGATGAGCCGACTGAAGGATGCAAGAGTTCAATTTGTCTTCTCTCAGTTATGCCATTATAGAAGTGTATACATACACTGGAAGCCAGGCTGGTGTTTCCTTTTAAACATTTCCTATTTACAGTTTTCATATTTATCAGATTTTTGGATATATAGGAAATATTTTAATTTTATTCCTTGTTCCTGATTCGAAACAATTAGGTTGTGAACCCAAGAACAGGAAAATAATTAAAAGAGTGCGTTTAAATTAATGGCAAAAATTTAAATTCAGTTTTAGCAAAAATAACATGTTTTTGAAAATTTTTTATTATTTACTAATTTCTCCCTACCGAATGTTGATGTCAATAACAATCTATATAATTATAACTATCAAATTGGTGATAAATATCAATTTATCGATAACTACCGATATGTCGACAATTATGGACCTAAAATTAAATTAAAATTTTTAAGTTCTAGGGATTGCCGTGGACATTTGATTAGTTAAAGTCATTATTACCTATCCCTACTCATAACGATGTTATGAATTATAACTTATCGGATCAATAGGACAACTGGTGAAATTAACATTGATTAAAATAACTAGCAAATTTTTGCAAAGAAGATAAAAAAAAAAATATTTATTTTTAACAACTTTTCTCGTGAATGTAAATGCACCCAAGTATGCAAAAGTTAATTCGAATTTAACATTTAAAGACTATTTTGTCAAAAAAAATAATACTACTTATCGGGAACCGCATATAAGATGAACAAATTATAATATAGTTGTAGAGAAAGGTATCAAGCAATATATTTTCTGCACTGTTGTTATTATATTTTGTTTTACTAAGTAAGCTTAATTACTATATAACGATATAGAAATGGTTTGTTTTAAATGGCTCATTTTATGTAATTTGCAATTCTAAATATTTATAGTCTTATCCTGATATTAGGCACATTGATTAACCTACACTCTTTAAATTTCCAAAAACACAAACAATACATTTTAAAACAAGCCAATGCTTGTCAATTTCTGGTGTAAATAAATATTCGTATCTTACATAAAGTTTGATATATATATATATATATATATATATATATATATATATATATATATATATATATCTATATATATATATATATATATATATATGTCATATATATAATAATATATGTCATATCTGGTTGAACTCCCAGTTCAACCAGATATGACTGAAATTAATATCTTTGATTATACCAGCAACTTACATTTTTCGGGTTAGTGAACCAAAGATTTGGAACTTCTAAACGATTTTACATAACACACACTATTTAGAAGTTAGAATCTTTAAAATTTGGAAAGGTTAAATTTTCGATGAAACTATTTAATTTAGGAGTGCCGTAAACAAAATGTGTTTCAGAGGGCGCTTCATTAAAAATATTACACTTTACCTTTGTTCATCAGCAGAGCTATTGTTAAAAAATGTATAAAACCTATTTCTTAATAGTTTTTCTCTAATGATATTAGAAGAAATTTAATTAATTTTTGAATTATAAACAATATTTACAACTTCTGCCGAAACCTGTATTAGAATTTTAGACGATTCACTTCTAATACACTTAAATCATAAAGCTTATTTTTGAAAAGCCACTCACCATGACTATTTAATTACCCTTTATTGCCTTTTTGGTAATAAAGAGTCATAATTAAAACTATTTAATTAACAGTTTTGATTCCGTTGGTTTTGTATTTATATACCTGTTATACCATTAACACATTCGTATTACTTGTGTATTATAAATTCACATTGGCAGGATATTTTTATGTAATTAGGAAATATTTACAGAAGGTTAATTAATTAATTCATACATAGTTCATTTCCTCTATTATATAATGTTAATAAAGAGGTTAGTTTGTAGGAAGCTATTTTTCATATCTACCTTTTACTTCAGAAAAAAAAACGAAATAAGGCATTACTTTTTTCCTAGCATCTTACTTATATGTCGTCATTATTTTGATCTGTTAATGAAATGTTTATTAACAATTTGGTACACCACTAAGTAGGAAAGAAAGCGAGAATTTTAGAACAACATCGCTCATTGGAATTATACAAATAATTTCAGTAGTATTATACGAATAATTTCCTATTTCTGGTTGAAATAAGTAAATTTGAATAATAAATATTTATATTCAAATATATGGGGAATGAAAAAGGTGAGAGGATGTCTAGATAAGGTAGCTTCAATATATCATAAAATATGTTTGTTTAAAGAAGTGCAGAAATCAAAGAATCATTTTATTTTTTAATATTTCCAATCTTTACTAAAGTAGCACCAGAAGCGGGGATGATATTTGAAACAATAGAAATACTTTAAATAGGATATCTTTCCAGTTACACGTCTTGCGCAAATCTTGAAAATATTTTTTATTATAAGCGTTGTTTTATTAAATTACTACATGATTTTAAAATCGCTTGTACATTTCTGTTTTAATTAATGATCCACATCAAAAAATGTATAACCCTATGTAAGCCCCTTTTAAGCACTTTAGTAAACTGTGCACCACGGCGGACCGTTTAGGTGCGACAGTAACCACAAAAACAAACAAAAATATTCTAAATATCAAGTACATTATAAAGAATCAAAAGTCATTATATATATATATATATATATATATATATATATATATATATATATATATATATATATATATATATATATATATATACTTGTGCCTCCTTGTAGAAAGACCGATTGCAGCAAATTCTCCTTATATAGCAGTTCTCAGTAATAAAGGAAATAATCAACCCTAAAGAAAGGATGACATGAATATTGTTTTTGTTCCGCCCATGGTATATATTAAATCAAAATCAATAATATAGCCGATTGTTAAAAAGAATGTGAATCAATGAAATTTAACTACAGCCGACAAATTTATAAAAAAAAAAATATACAAATTGTTACCTTTTAAAATAATTACTTCCTGACACCAAAAAAATTAAATACACAAGTTTTATATTTCAATATTGGAATTTTTAAAGAAGCACTGTAAAAATCTTTTAGCCATCCAGTAAATTTTTATTAAAACATCAGTTAGCAAAAAATTGATCACAAGTAATGCACTAAAAAACAAGGAATACCTGGCTAAGGTTAGGATTCCTTTGATCTTGTAGCCAAGCAGCATAAGGGAGAGTTGGGTATATCAAAGATGATTCTTTTTAGACGGGACATCCCTTTTTCTGTGCATTATTTTTGTTTTTTCGTCTTTCTTTTTTTGATTCATTTTGTTATTTTTCTACTGTGTGGCTGCTGATGCATAATTTTGTAAGGACTTGACGTAATTTTCACAGCTTTTAGTACGTATTTTTTCTCTTTAAAGTATTTTTAGGTATTGAGCATAAAGATTTTAAAGTTTTCTTTAAAGCCTTGACGCTAAATCCCGAAGTAAACGGATCACTATTTAAATGTTGCAATCGATTCGGAGAGTGCAAAGTAACTTTGGAGAAGAGTTCCCCCCCCCCCCAGGTTGCTGAGCAATTTGCTTGTTTTCATTACTGATAATAATAGAAGCGTCTTGTAAGATCGACGTGCTCTCATTATTTGAGATTGTTTAAGAAACGTTTCTGTCGACTGGCCAAACTCCAGCCACTTTATATCCATTCACAATGGTGCCAATACTTTTATTGCTCTTCGGTAAGCTTCTGCAAATAAACTTGCAACTTGATATTACGTTACTAGACGACCTGGATTTGTTCTCAACCATTTTTTTGTTGTTTGAATACAATAACTGCTCATAGGTTTAAAAAAAAAGAGTTCCAATGGTTGAAGCAGGTAAGTAGTATGACCGGCAGTTATAACATCATTATCCTATTAGCCTGTGCTATGTTCAGCGCTTCCAGGTTATTCAAATATGTTGTATGTCCATCGAGCAGAAATAACACTTTATGTTTAGGGATTGGCTTTACTACGCTTATAAAATATTTCATCTATTCTACAAATAAGTTAATATAGCTAGTATCTAAAATGGTGACAACACTTCTAGGCGACCCGCTCCAATTCAAGATTTTGTCTTATTGCTTTGAATATAAACATTGGTGGCATAAACTCTCCAGCCACATTGGCACAACACGGTTATCGTATTAACTCCTTTTTCTCCGCTTGTGATTGGGCCGATTTGTGTCTTCCCGTTTAATTCTAAGACTTTTTTGCGGTTTCTTCTGAATGGTGGAAAGTCCACTTTCATCAACGTTAAACATTTTAGTAGACGTTAATGAGTTTTTTTCAATGATTTTTTTTAAGCATATTATCAAAACCGTTAACATTTTCTTTCTAATACCCTTTTGATCTATTTGAGGATATCTCTAGTTGCCTAATGGTAAGGTTGGGTTTGTCTGGCTCTCCCTTGCTTTAGTTGTCAAAGGCGTTCTTACTCTGGCTTTTCAGCACAGCTGCTAAACGTCAAATATACGTTTAGTTAACCTTAGAAATTAATTAAATATACAATTATTTATTTTTTAGCAATAATCTACCTCTTATGGCGTGAGTAAAGTGAGATGAAGATAGATCCCATATATCAATGCAAGTTTTATTAAAGATATCCATCGACTGATATAGTGGTGATTTAATTAAGGAAATTGTAACAGGTTTAGGTAAATGGAACATAGCAGGAAGCCTGAAGAAACGTGAAAGTTATTTGTTATATTATCTCAGAGATCTACATATTTATCTTAAATAAAAATTGAACTAATATATAATTTCTGCAATTAAATGAAGATGGGATTTAAAATCTATGCAAAAGAATGCTTTGTTCCAGTTCCAATTTTTTTTTCTTACTAATCACAAATGCCATTATCTTTGATATGTATTTTATTCACTTAGCCCTTTTAAATCAAATCAATTTTTAAAATGAAATATTTCTAATATTAAAAATTTATTTTAGATTATACCTTACTTTTTTGAAACAACAATTTAGTATTTTTATTTTTATTTGTAGCTATTGAATAGCTTCAGAATTTCTTCTATTCGTAGGCAAAATCTTTGTTGGTGTAAATGGAATCAAGTTTAACTCGGAAAATTACTTACGATGGATATTTGAAAACAACTATCAAAAATAGAAATAAAATTAAAAGCCATAAGATCCAGTTAAAGTGTAACTTTGTATGAATAACAGCAATTAGGTTAGTGTGCTTAAAATTTCAAGAAATACTTGTCGTTCGGCTCATTTCAGAAGGCTAAAACTGCACATGTTTTACCATTGGCGACTAATTAGTTTAATAATAAATGAATTATTTAAGATATAAAATCAGTAAAACATAATGTGTTTATTAGAACATAAAAATTGAAATATACCAAGATGTTAAGACTGTCGAAATTTAAAATTCATAGAATAGGGGAAAAATATTTCGCCAAGGTGTCAAGACAAGAAAATAAATTATTTAAAAGAACTTAGCTAATGGGCCGAAGTATGAAATAGAATAAAACTTGAAATTTGCACTGAAGCTTGAACTGAGAACTTGAAACCTTTACCGAAAACCGAAAACTTGAACTGAAAACCAAAATTAGAATACGAACCCGAAAGTAGAACTAGAAAGTGAACCCTAATTCACTTAGGGCTCCTTTAACCAAAAAAAAAAGAACAGCAGGTCACACGTGCAATTTGTTTAAGGATATGTTCGATTTACGACGATATTTTAACTTCTTCTCCAATTCAAACTAAAGCACAAATTAAAACTAATAAATATGTCTCGATAGCTCCGCAAAACGGTGAATTCAACGATTCTCAATGAAGCCCATATAAACTTGGCACAGATACTGCAAGTTTTATTCACAGCACAGTTAAAAAGAGAAAAGTCCTTGTTACGGCTGTTATTAAATCAAACACTGTTACTTTACTGCGTTTGCTCAACTTGATGAAATTCTAAGGGGATACTTCTAATATACAAAAACCTAAATAGTTATTCGAATATAAAATACCTTAGCTTACGGTGGTTCGACTTGTCTCCACTGGTATCCCTGTAATAGACAGGATAATAATATGGACTTTGTTGAACGGCATGATACCTACATGGAAAAATCTAGAAACAAACTTACACTCAGCAAAGCATCTAATTGAGTCTTTTTTTTACATATCTCCAGTGAGTTTGATTACCTTATTTTCGACAATACTATTAGGTCATCAAACCTATCGTAATACTCCTGTGCTAACCAATGACAATAGGGTAACTTCAGAAAACAGGGTGACAATGATTTTTGAAAAGGCCAAAAAAAAAAGTAGGATTTAGGGTAGAAAAACCTGCCAAACTTCATGAGTTTTAGGGAAACATCATGTAAAACACATTTAGATTCCATGCTATGCATATGAAAGGCCATTTGTTTACCTTTTTTAGAGGGTTCTTACCACATTTCCGCCCACTGTTAAATATTAATCCACACAAAAAGTCAACTTATGATTACCAGTTATTTTATGGTAGCTACAAATTATTTAGTAACAGGAAAAATTACTCACAACGGAAAAAAGATGCTATTGTTGCAATATATAACTTATATATGATGCTAAAAGTGAATACTAATATAATAATAAACACTAAAAGAGTACAGAAATAGGGTGTTTAACTATATTAGCCATAACGAATTTATTTTTTAAAGATCGTTCTACTAGTTACTTAAACTCAACTCATGTATGTACATTCACAATTTTGGAGCAAATACGTGGAAGATATATTGTTATCTGGCTACATAGTGAAAGAAATCTGCAAACTTTTTTGAACCACTTCAATCAACAAAAATTAAATTTAAAATTTAGAACCGAATCTGCATCACATATCTTTCCTAGATGTACCGGTACAAAAGGACAGTACCAGGATCTTACGGTATTTCGTCTATAGAAAGGCTAATACCGATTCATATTTTAATGTTAATTTACATCATCATCCATCTTAAAAATCTATCTATCTATTATTAATTCACAAGTATCTAGAGCTTTATCAATATATGATAATTTCAGTCTCGTCAGAAACAAATAAACTGACTCTAACTTCAAAATCTAATGGATATGGCACTAACGATATTAATCGCCCGCTTAAACACTTGAAAAATTCGATTCCTATACAAGATACCAGTAGATAATATAATTTTACCTTACATATAATACTTAGGCTGAAAAGTTTTTGGTCCGGCAAGTGGATGTCGCCCTTTTCAAAAAATCCGCTTGATTTTTAGGAAGTACCAAACGACACGTGTCAAAATTTTATGACATTTCGACGATTAGTTTAAAAGTTGCAGTGGTTTTAGTGACGCTACTTTAGATAATTTTTAAAACAATGGAAAAAATCGAATTTCGTGTGTTGATTAAACACTATTTTTTGATGGGAAAAAATACCGTTCAAGCAAAGTAATGGCTTAATAAGTGTTATGGGACTCTGCCCCTGGAAAATCACTCATCATTTACTGGTATGCTGAATTTAAACGCGGTCGTACAAATAAAAAGTGATGCCGAACGCTCTGGTCGCCCAAATGAGGTGGTTACACCGGAAAGCAATAAAAAAATCCACAAAATTGTTTTGGATGACCGTAAAGTGAAATTGCGTTAGATAACTGACACCCTAAAGATATCAAAAGAACGTGTTGGTCATATTTTGCACGAACATTTGGGCATGAGAAAGCTCTGTTCGAAATGGGTACCGCGTTTGCTCACAGTGGATCAAAAACAACAACGGGTTGATAATTCTGAGAGCTGTTTGGACCTGTTTAAGCGCAATAAAAAGGATTCTTTCATGAGATATCTGACAATGGACGAAACATGAATTCACTACTATACACGGGAATCAAATAGGTAGTCAGCTGAGCGTACAGTAGCCGGTGAAAGCCATCCGAAGTGAACAAAAACACAACAGTCGGCTGGGAAAGTTTTGGCCTCTGTATTTTGGGATGCGCATGGAATAATTTTCATCGACTATGCTGAGAAGGGAAAAACCAAATTAATAGCAAATATTATATAAAGTTATTGGTGCGTTTGAAGGCAGAAATCGCAAAAAAACGGCCCCAAATGAACAAGAAAAAGTGCTCTTTCATCAAGCCAATGCACCATGTCACAAAGTCAATGGCTACGATGGCAAAATTGCATGAATTGAAGTTCGAATTGCTTCCTGATCCACCATATTCTCCAGATTTGGCCCCCAGCGACTATTATCTATTCGCAGACCTCAAAAAATTCTCGCGGTACAGAGATTTGGCTCCAGGGAAGAAAGAAAGGTATAAAAATTTTAGAAAAGCGTTGTACTGATTGTATCGCTCTTGAAGGAGACTATATTGATAAATAAAGTCGAATTTTGCAAAAAAATGATGAAAATGTATTTTAAGTAGCTGTCCAAAAACTTTTCGGCCTACTTGTTACGTGAAATACTCAAATTTCATAAAATATCCAAAAAGCGCACAATCTTCAACACTTGTAAGAAAATTGTACAATTGGACAAACCACAAAGATACAAATCAAACAGAAGGTGTCCCTGTTCGTGTGGTATTATGTATGTAGAAAAAACTGGAAGATTAATAGCAATTAAAATTATGGAACATGAAAAATGTAATAAAAAGAAACTTATTGTTTAATCATCTATAGCCGAACATCAACACTCTGCAGGTCATAACATCAATGTAAGCTGAACCAAAGTTCTTGTCTCTATTTTCAATTTCTGTAAACAAAAGTTTAGGGAAACAATCGAAATTTTCAAACACCCTCACAACATTAATAGAAACTAGGGTCACAGTTTACATCACATGTAGAAGACGATCATTACACTGGGTCATGGTTCGATGAACCATGTCCGGTATAAGTCCTTAATTTGTGCTTCTCCGAGATCATTCAGTATTCGTATCTTGAAGAAGAAAGATTTTTTAGGAAGCCTCGTGCAACGCTGGGAACTTCTAATTCCAAGAACCACGATTTCTCATAAATTCCACTAAAATAAAACACTATAATGTGGATATTTTTAATTTTATTTATTTCTCTTACTTGAATATGTAAGTTGAAAAAGTTATTTATTTCCTACGAATCTTACCAAGTACCATATATTTTCGTACACCTAAGGTTGATTAAACCTTTTTCTACCATCTTGTGCATTTTTTAAAAACTTATTACTGTTTACAAGTATCACATATCTAGGAGTATTATTGGATTCATTGTTTAAGGAAACGTGATCAAGGTCGCTGTCCAGCAACTCGAGACCCACTATCTCGGATATTCTGTGAAAATAATATACCTATATACCTTGTAAAAAAGTGTCAAGCATAATATATTCTTAAAATGGTGAGTAGATAATAAGCACTTACAACAAAATATATAGTAAATAGTAAGTAAGAACGATCCCCGCATATTTTGAATATATATTAAGCACCAACAGCATTGTCTTAGAACATTCATATACTATAAAGGAAATTCTAGAAATACTTAAAGTTATTAAAATGGGTTTTTCACCACTTCTAGACATTATGTAAAATACAGTAAGTAAAAATTTACATTAAAAAGTTAGTATTTTGGACCAATCACCATCGCATCCAAACGATACAACTTTTATAAAACTGATTTTCTCATTTATATCTTAGTCTTTCATACTCATTAGAAATATTATCTTTTAAGTCACTTTCATTTTAACCGAAAGTTGATATGTTTGGATAGACCATGTTAAACCACGGCTAAATGAAAATTCAGTAACTTCCTCAAAGTTATATTATTTAATCTCCTCAAGTAGAAAAGAGGTCTTTTTTTTATATTTGGAACATGTCAACGATTCACAGTGTATTATATAGAAAGATTGATCATATTTTGTGTAAGACTTATAAAAATTTAGAATACAGAAGTTGGCGCCCGGATTTTTAAATTTTTCATTTTGATAAATCCTAATTCTTTGTAATTTTGTTACATGTTGTATAGTATATGTCTTTAGAGGTAGTTACAGAGTAAATAAATATTGACTTGTAACTTATCCAGTAGGATATAAATTTTTTTATTATTCATTACTAGATACATCAGTTTTCACAATTTTATAACTACAAATATTATTTCAATTAATTTAATATTCATGATTCTTAACGATATACGAACAGCAGCTTACCTTTTTCTTTAACACACCTCAGAGCTCTACGAATTTAAATGACATCAATCTCAATTTAACTGAATTCAGAAAGGCCGTAATCGTAATAGTAACTGAACTACCTGAAAAAAAAAAAAATTATTCGATATAAAGAGTGTTTTCTCAGTTAGAACTTTTTTTTTCTTTAAAATAAGTCATTTTGCTAAATATGTTCAATAGGTTATTGAACTATAAAAATATGTAAAGTTGTCTATTGTATTTACAAATATAAGTTGTAGAATCAATTTTTTTTTAAGTCTCTCGAAAACCACTTCCCTTTGCAGATTATTTTGATTAGGTTTGGAAATAATGGAAAAAATAACATAATTTTCAGATTTCTTAATTTCTTGAACCCTGGAAAGAACTTATGATTTATTCGAAAAAAGTCTCTTACACCGTTTACCCATTATTTAATTGAATATTGTTTAGGGTTTCTTCATAGCAGTAACAAAAACCAGGAAAAATTCTCATAATATTGTGGAAATATACAAAATTAATGAATTCCCATCTCTTTCGCCGTTTTATTTTAAATAAATATACCTGAACATTGGATTAAGTCCTATATCAAATGTTATATGTGTACAAAATTTAAAGGCGATGTCTCCTTTTGTGTAAGAGGTATCATACTAAAAGGCACATAGACTGAATAACAGAAATTGGGTACTGGGTTTTTCCTATTTTAGGGACCTTGATACATGAGAAATGCGAAAAATATGATTTTTTCATGTTTCGAGCTTCCACTTTAAGATGTCAATTGTGAAAAATTCTCAGCACTTGTAACAGCGTTGTAACTACCTTCTCTTTGTAGTGTTCCGTGCGGAACACCTATAAGATCACTTCAGTGTCTGTCCGTCTGTCACACCCGATTTTCTCCGCAATTCTTTCACGTAGAAAGTTGAAATTTGGCACTAATATAGAAATTGATGGCCTCATCAGAGCCGTGTAGTCTTGAAAGTTAAATTTTTACTCAAGGAGTTAGTTAGGGGGTGAAATCGGAAGTGAAAAAAAAAATTTCTAGGTCATCGAGTGGGGTGTCAAATGAAAGCCTGTAAAAAGACGAGTTCAATAATATATATAATGTAATACTTGCTTACAATTCTCTGCACTATTTTTAAAAAAATGCGAAAAATCGTTGTCTCGATTTTCTCGAAAAGTACTGACCAAAAAATTTTGAAAAAATTCGAGAACATTTTCTACAGGGTGTAGATTGAACGAAAATTATCACGAGTGCATTAACTTTAATAAATTATCTGGTATATTAAAAAACAAAAATTTCAAGGTTATCAGTTTTCGCTAAAGATCGGAAAAAAACTTTGTTGAAAACTCATTTGTTTTTGTGAAGTCACTGATCATTTTATACTTCCGTAACAAATTTTTTGTTTTAAAAGGTATCAACGTACGGAACACTAATTGCGCAAGTCCAACTTGCACTTGACTGGTTATTTTAATTTCATTTCAATTCTTTTACTTCAACCGTTATTTAATACTTCTTACGAGGCCACAGCAAGAAACATTTTAAGGCGGATGAAAAATAATAATCGGTCAAGTGCAAGTTGGACTTGTGCAATTAGTGTTCCGTAGATTAATTACTTTTAAAGTAAAAATTTTTGTTACGGAGGTATAAAATGATTGTAAATAACTTTACAAAATACATCGCAAATGAGTTTTCAACGAAGTTTTTTCTGATCTTTATTGAAAACTGATGACCTTGAAATTTATAAATTAATTTTTAAAGTTAATATTTGTTTTTTTATATACCAGTTAAATTATTCAAGATAATACACTCGTGATAATTTCGTTCAATCTGCACCCTGTGGGAAATATTTCAGAATTTTTTCAAAATTTTTTGATCAGTACTTTTCGAGATAAGTGTGGGGACAGCGATTTTTCGCAATTTTTTAAAAATAATACAAAATAAAGTGTAGTGCGCAAGTATTACTATATATATATATATATATATATATATATTATATATATATATATATATATATATATATATATATATATACATATTTATGAACTCGTGTCGCTCTCATTTGATACCCACTCAATGATCTGGTAATTCTTTTTTCACTTCCGATTTCAACCCCCAAAACTAACCCCTTAAGTCAAAATTTAACTTTCAAAACTACACGGCTCTGATGACGCCATCAATTCCTATATTAGTGCCACATTTCAACTTTCTATGTTAAATAGTTTCGGAGAAAATCGGGTGTGACAGACAGACAGAAAGACGGACACCGAAGTGGTTCTATAAATGTTCAGTACGGAACACTAAAAATCTCCCAAGTTAGAAAATATGAAAAACACATATGTGTTAATTACACTACTAAAACAGTGTATTTCAAAATCTACAAAAATAGAAATAAACTTTGAAGCCGATTCGAGAGTTGAGACCCTAGCAACACGTTACTTTATTGCGAGATAACTTTATGAAATACTTAAAAAGTTCAAGTAGACACCTCACTTCTCACAAAATGTTAGGTACATTGCTTCATGCGTAAACAAAGAATAATGTTATTAGAGAACTAACTTCATTTTTGTACTTGTTTTGTCATTTTCTTCAGGAGGAGCCGCTGAAGAATTCTAAATTCCGTGCTGAAATGAGCAATATTTTGGCTAATAAAACACGAATTGCCTTTCACCACAAATTTCTAAATAATTTTAAGAGTAGCATTTTAAGAGTTGTATTTTATAAGAATAGTACCTTAGTATAATAATACATATAAGAATGAAAATTAAAATTAGTCGTGCTTGCGAAAAATGCTCGACGGTCAATGTGTGACTATTTCATTTAAACAGAAATGCGATAGATACTAGTGTTTAGAACTAGTAGTAATATTCATTTGAAATGAGCTGTTGGAACATACGCTATTTATGAGAAACAAAACCTCTAATTTAAAGAAATCCTAGAAATCTTTAAAATAGAGTTGGTTGGTCCAAAATATAAGGAATGAAGTTAGAGTAGGTTTTCGGATTTTTTTTTAAATTAATATTCACATTTTTTACTGAAATTTGGAAATCTATAGATGATTTTAAATATTAATAATAATATACTTATGTCTAAATTAAATATTTGTAAGTAAACAATTAAAAAGTAATATTTTTACGTTTCCGGCTGCTGTATGACTTAGTGGTACATTTTGTAAAATTTTTCTTATCCATCTAGCCGTGCGTAATTTCAGCTAGTATTTAAACAGCATTAATTGAATTCTACATTTTCCACAATTAATTTGGTACGTAAATATTTGGTTTAGTGTTAAATTTATGGAGTTGAGTATTAACTACTTTTTTGCAATTATTCCAGAATTTGTTTCGGTATAAAACTTTTACAAGTTAGAGAGAATTTATTGGTACAATTATTCTAGACTTCTCCTGTGTCAATAAAATATTTGATGCTGACGTTTTGTCAATCATCCCTCGGCCCTTCTTCAGAGCTTATTTCGAGAAATAACTTCTACGGAATCTAACCCGAAACTGTTTCGTGCTAGATTCTGAAGAAGTCAGTCCTCGGAATTAGCTCCATTGTTCAATTGGCACAAGAGAAGACTAGAAGAATTATATCATATCTATTACCTTAATTGACAATTCGGTGTTTCAAAAATTAATTTTAGTTCTTATTGGACATTTCGCCAATATTTTTGTGTCCAAGCCCTTATAGCAATTTTGTCATTACATGATACTTTATCTATAAATAATAAAGTTGCTGATATATTTCATGTTTCTAAAAATTTCGACGGAATTTTTTTTATACTATAGATTAGCCATTAACACTAATGTAAAATCTAATTCAATTTCCACACAACTCTTGAAAGTAAACCTTTCCATTCAAGAGAATGCAAACTTTACCCGTTTTACTAAGACGTAAAAAAGACAAGTACTTTAGCTATTCTCAATTTTTCCCTAATTTTATATGAGAATTCCCCTTATGGAAAGGTGCTGTAGTTGAAATTGCATGTATTACAAATTGGGTCATTAGTACCAACTAGGAAGTATGTCCTGGCATGAACATGTTGCAGGCATAGCAAGGAGAGCTTCCCAAAAGTTGGGAATATTATTTCGAACCAGAAAGCTTTACACTCCACAACAACTGTTAATTTTTTACAAAGCTCAAATTCGACCAACTATAGAATACTGCTCCCATGTTTGGAGCTCCGCTCCCAAACATACACGGCATTTATTGGATTCTATTCAGAGAAGAGCTGTTCGTCTGATTGGAGACCCGGAACTGACCGGCGGCCTTGATTCGCTTGAGCCTATTCTACAAGTATTTTCATGGAAAGTGTTCGAAGGATGTGGCCCGCTTAATTCCTCCCAAAGCGGTGCATGTTAGAAGTACACGTCGCGCTAATACTTCACATCCGTATGAGGTTCAGCTTGTTACTTCTCGTACAACACTTTCCAAGCAATCTTTTATATAGAGAACATCATCCCTTTGGAATAATTTGCCCCGGACTGTGTTTCCCGCCGAGTACAATTTGCAGCGATTCAAGAACAACGTGAATCGCTTTCTCCGCACACGTGTGACCCATAAAAAAAAATTAGTACCGCTTTTTGGAAGTATTTATTATAAATTTTATCTTCATCATCTTTAGCTAAATCGCCTAAAAACTGTAAGTTACCTTCTTATTGAGTGTTATATGTGTAATAAATTATAAATCTATATCTCATTATGTTCGAGAGAAACGTGCCGCAGACACTGACAGACCGATTATAATAGGGGACTATGTTTTTTCGTGACCTGGGAACACTAAAACATGAATAAATGCAAAAATCTCATTAGTGATTTTTTTCACGAATACAATAGTTTCCTTTAGGAAGGGAAATAAAAAGTGAACGAGGATATTTTTAACGAACTATCACACTTTGCATTTGTTTACATGACTTTAATGGAAGATATTTTCTTTATGGGAGACTTTTTTAAAATAAAAAAACTTTCGACATTCACGTGATTGATGTCGTTCTAATTACATTGACAAAATATTAACATTTTACATAATTTCTTTACATCTTGCTGTAAAATCGGAGGTGGAAATGATTAGAACCTCTAACGATTCAGTGCTTTTAGCAAAGAACACTAATTTTAAACTTAAACTTAACTAACTGGGTTAATATTATTTGGCATAACTTTCACGTTATGATGACCATGAACAAGCTGCAAGTGCTGATAGTAAAACGAGACAACAAATTTTTAGTTGATTTTAAACACCCAACGTTATTCGAAAACATGATAATCCTGATCGTATTTATTAACTAAATTAAATGATATTTTTTATTTTAGAATCTATATGGATGTCAAAGTGTGCCAAAATTATTTTTAATGCAAAAAATGATAATGATTGTTTTTCATGAGCGATTAAACTTTGCGCTTTTTTTATAATATTTTTGAGGCCCATATTTTCTTCTTTATTATTCAAAATAAAATCGGTGATCTCTAAGAGCACTGAAACCACTAGCTAACACCTACCTCGCTCGTTTAACTATAAATAATTTTCCTTAAAGTTTATTCATTGTCCAAACCATTAATCAAGACAAATTCTCATAATACTATTATAAATATACAAAATGTATTGACTCTCTCCATTTTCACCATATTATTGTGGGACAATATCGTTCCAAAACTATAGGTTTCAGTCCTAATTGAAACTTGAAATCGATATCTTATACCACTCGAGAATTTTCGAGCCAACACAACAACGACTATGGGAAACTATGTTTTTTTCATAATCTTGGAGCCCTGAAATCTCAAGAAATAAAAGAAACTAGGAATATAATTTCCTCACGAATACAATACTTATGTATAGCAAGTAAAGTATAAAAGTAGAGTGGCCATATTCACAGCAGTTTCTTACCTCTTTACTATTTGTCGCCACGCACAAAAAATACAAAAATTATTTAAAAAAATCTTACGTCTCAAACGTTTATTCGTATTAAGCTATTTTGCTATTTTATGAACAATAGTAATACTGATACTACAATGAATGTAATTCTAGGTTACCACAGACTGTGTGTGACGATTATTCACAAAAAGTCACACTATGTCCTAGTACTTTGACAGTATGCAAATAAATTTCAGGTTAGTGTAACTCTGATCGTTTCCTACGCTAAACACTCCTAATTAGACCCTTTGTACTTTTTAAGCACCTCCTTATTCCTCACTTAACTCAGCCAAAAGTAAGGCGTCAAATGGTCGAAAACGTAGAGAGGTAATGTCATCACGTCCTTTCATAAGTAGATTTCGAGAATCGTAAAGCCAATTCAAATCATACCAGCTGGAAGTTTCGCTATAAGCACTGTATGAGAACCATCTTTCCAGCCCTGCATTATAATGATAAAATATGAACGTCGGTATAGCAGCTGGAGTTATATCTAAGATCTTTTCGTGGAAAATGTATATCTAATCAAGTAGTTACAGAAATATTCGTATCCTTTATAGATAACCAAGAGTAAAATTACTTTTATGTTCCTATCCTAGTTTTTAAGAAAATATTAAGATCAGTTGAATGGATATCAAGTAATTTTTAAAAATTTTTAACTGGAAGAACATTGAAAATCGATATTTTCAAATGAAGTATTAAAACCTGAGATTTGTAGACATAAACTATATATTTGTAATCTATGGTCTCATGAACGTGCCCAGTAAAAATATTACGTGACCTCAAGCCCTAAAAATATGGTTCAAATTGGAAATTCAACTTCTGTTTTGTGCCCGCCATTTTAAATTTTTAATATAATTTTATACTCTAAAATACAAACTACTTAAAAGATAGTACAGAAATATATTCAGTAGTTTTTGAGAAAATCGCTTACGTAGATTTATATGATAATTTTTATTGGGCTTGGTAAATTCACTAAAGCAGTTTTGGTGCTGACCGGTTACAATAAATAGTTTATTTGCAATAGTCAAATAAATACGCCCCTGAAATACATCTTAGCGATGCGATGAAGGGATTCTATTTGCTCTAGGATTTATTTTTATACATGAAACATATTTGTGACAAATAATATATACGATTTTGAAAATAGGCTAGCGCTTGAAGAACCTATCATTTTTTCTTCTCTAACCATAATAGTTAATTAAACAAATAAATAAATAATGGAATACACAAAAGAATATTATAGAAGTTAAAGATACTAGAAATAAGAAATTTAAAAAATATTCGAAAGCAAAAAATTACAAAAGATGTAATTAAATGCTTAGGTCCGATTATAAAATTTATAGAATTGAGATAGAAGCATCGCTAAGCATAAAAAAAAACAATAAAAATAACAAGTGGTTTTTAACTGGTTCAGTTCTAGTTATCTGGTGGCCACAAATAGGAAATTGGTGATGTTAATTATTTTTAACCAATAAATAACATTCAACCACAAAATAAAAAACTATAGTTTATACGACTTTTCTTTAAAATATTATGTACATAATATGTATGTACATTTTTATAAGCAAGGTTTCATACCTAAAATATTTACTAACAGCGCAATTTGAAACAGAATTGTTACCAAAGCGAACAAACCGTACCTTTACTCCAGTCTAATTTATTTGATTGAAGAAAAAGACAAAAAAAAGGTACAAAAATTTAAGTTAATTTTCTGATAACATTTTTTCTATTCCTGTATGGAAAATATACCAGAGATTTTTGAAATATCAGATGTCGTATTCAACTTTTAAGTGTTTTATGAAGTTACTTATACATTAGGCTTTATAACGTAATTAAATTCAAGATATTTTGGCGATATTAACTGTTTAAGTGTGCTTTCATTTTAGAAGGCATATTGCTTCAGTAGTACAAATAAAACTGATGGTGTTAAAAGCTCAATAAAAAAGATATGTAATGCGTACTAAGTCATTATTCAAAAGAATGCACCAAGCAGAATACGTAAAATTTCTGCTAGTTAGAACAATAAATAAAACAACGAAGACGTGTGCTTTATTAGATCCGCCAGACCAACCGGTCGACCGGCCGTGCAACATGGGAAAATCACATGAAACAAACAATATAATTTCTTATCTATAAAATTATTATTAGGCTCTTCTGACAAAGCAATACGTAATTATGAGATAAGTACACGATATATCATCAGTGATGGTACTTTATTATGCGTCTCTAGTTTTTTGGTGTTTATTGTATGTTGATTATTTTTACAAAGTCTACATAAAAATAAATTTATATACAGATATATATTTATATTTATATATATATATATATATATATATATATATATATATATATATATATATATATATATATATATATATATATATATATATATATATATATATATATATATATATATATATATATATATATATATATATATATATATATATATATATATATATATATATATATATATATATATATATATATATATATAAAACCCTAAGTGGCTAGACTTTTTATTTTAAGCGTTCCGTACGGAACACTTATAAGATCGCTTCGGTGTTTGTCCGTCTGTCACACCCGATTTTCTCCGAAGCTATTTGATATAGAAAGTTGAAATTTGGTACTAATATAAGAACTGATTGCCTCATTAGAACCGTGTAGGTTGGGAAATTTAAATTTTGAATTAAGGAGTTAGTTTTGGAGGGTGAAATCGGAAGCGAAATATTTTTTTTTACTAGGTCATCGAGTGAGGTGTCAAATGAAAGCTTGTAAAAACACGAATTCAAAAATATATATAATGTAATATTTGCACACACTTTTCTTTATGTTAATTTTAAAAAAATCGCAGTTCCCCCTTTTCTCCAAAAGCACTGATCAAAAAACTATTATGGAATATTCTCCACAGGGTGTAGATTAAATCAAAATTATCACGAGTGCATTACCTTTAATAATTTATCTGGTATATAAAAAAAAAACAAAAATTAGTTTTCATTAAAGATCGGAAATAAACTTTGTTGAAAACTCATTTGTGGTGTGTTTTATGAAGTCACTGATCATTTTATACCTCCGTAACAAAAATTTTTATTTTAAAAGCAATCAACGGACGGAATACTAATTGCGCAAGTTCAACTTGCACTTGACCGGTTATTCTTTCTTAATTAACTTGAAATTAAAACGAAAACGAAGTTTTGAGAAGTCTGACGATAAAACCCACTCAAAATAATACGAGAGTGTCTTCTTTAAGTTATCTGCCTTGCTATGAAGCAAGCTCTCAAAGCTGAAAAAAAAAATTTCTACATTACTACTGTCTACATCACTACACTGAGTCTAGCAAAATTCGGCCTTTTGAGAAAATAAAAAAAGAAAACTGAATTCATACGAAAAATTTAAATTTTCACTAATTTTTTGGAAATGCCCTTGTGGTGTACAGAAATTAGTTTTTTAATCATGTTGGAATGTTTATCCTCTTCTAAAATTGTACTTTGTCTGGATTCAAAAAAAAGTTTTTAGAAATATCACCTCACTCAATGAACCTCTACTACCTACGATATTAAATATTAAAAAAAAACGAAACAAATTTTAACAATACAGAGTGAATAACTCATGTTGAAAGTTACAGGTCTAAAATGAAAAGTCTGGAAGACATTAAACTGAGTCTCTTGTGCAAAAGATATGTAGGAAAATGGTTCCTTTTTCGTGTTCCGTACGGAACACTTATAAGATCACTTCGGTGTCTGTACGTCTGTCCGTCTGTCTGTCGTCTGTCCGTCTGTCCGTCTGTCCGTCTGTCCGTCTGTCACACCCCATTTTCTCCGAAACTATTTGTCATAGAACGTTGAAATTTGGTAATAATATAGGAATTGATGGCCTCATCAGAGCCATGTAGTTTTGAAAGTTAAATTTTAACTTAAGGGGTTATTTTTGGGGGGTGAACTCGGAAGTGAAAAAAAAATTTTTTAGTAGGTAATCGAGTGTGGTGTCAAATGAAAGCTTGTGAAAATACGAGTAAAATATATATATATATATATATATATATATATATATATATATATATATATATATATATATATATATATATATATATATATATATATATATATATATATATATATATATATATATAATGTAATACTTGCGCGCACTTTTCTTTGTATTATTTTTAAAAAATCGTGAAAAAAAAAATCGCTGTCCACCCGCCTTATCTCGAAAACTACTTATCAAAAAATTTTGAAAAAATTCTGGAATATTCTCCACAGGGTGTAGATTGAACGAAAATTATCACGAGTGCATTACCTTTAATAATTTATATGGTATACAAAAAAAAAACAAAAATTTCAAGGTCACCAGATTTCAGTAAAGATTGGAAACAAACTTTGTTGAAAACTCATTTGGGGTGTGTTTTGTGAAGTCACTGATCATTTTATATTTCTGTAACAAAATTTTTTATTTCAAAAGCAATCAACGTACGGAACACTAATTGCGCAAGTTCAACTTGCACTTGACCGGTTATTTAAATATTATATTTAGATGAGCTTTATTTGACTTATTATAAAAGCATTTTTGGCTAGCTAAAATCAATGTATTTTTCGATATAAACATGTGTTAAAGCATATTTTCTTTATCTTAATTGTCAGTGCCCACTAATGCACTTTTGCGGTTTACATTTGGTCGTACTTTTGCCATACATCTCTTGTGAGACGATTCTACTTAATGCGGAGAGTTTAAAAGTAACAAGTACACTAAGCAAAGCATTTAATATTATTAGAGTATTTTATATTTTCATTGAAGGGCGTTCACAAATTTGACTCCAATAATAGTTTAACATAGAACTTTGAAACGCTATTTAATTAAAAAGTAAACTTAAAGCAACGAGAATAATTCGCAAAATTATGCCATTATTATTATCACGTCTTTAAATCTTTTCCCCTTTGTTAATGCAGAAAATCTGGGGAGAATTTTCAACACAATTTATGTTAATTCTGGGTAATTAACCAATATTCAACGCAAGCGAAGAGTTTAGCCGATGGCTTAAGGCTAGTTTGTGTTTATGCCAAAAGTTTAATTGTTTCGTATTACTTTCTGGATAGTCTTACACACGGCTCTCATTTCACGACTTTTAGCAAGTCAAATCACCGTTGGAGATTTTTTACAATAATAATGAAATTAATATACAATTTAAGTTATTACTTAGTATTATTTAGTTCTACATACTGTACAGTTCAGTTGACTACGAACTAGATGCAATCGTCAATTAATCATGATTGCCTAAAACTAACTGATTATAATAATTACTATTAATAATATGAAAGTTTCAATAAACTATAACGATCGTCCACTCTTTTTCAAAGTCCATCGTGTATTGAAAGTTAATATATGAGCGTAAATAGTTCAGCCAATAAATCTAAAATTTAAACATCATTATATTTTTGTTTTCTGCTAATAATTTTGAGATTATGTAGCATTTATCTTTACTACTGTGGCTTTAGACATTTTTGCTTTTGACTGATCAATTACATTATAAACCAAGAGCTACGGGAAAAAAGTGGAGTGGGCAGTAGCAACTTGCCTCTTTGACAGGTTGATCTGGCACAGAAACTGTTTACCTTCTAGATATTTCGGGCCGTCGCTACTGGCTCATTATCCTATAAGGCCTAATTGAAATATATCATTTTTAGCGTGAACGATAGCACCGTAGGCGTGGTATAGTATCAGTATCATTAGCGAGTTTAGTAGGAGGAGCGCTCAATGAGTGGCAGAAGTCGATGTTGGCCCAGAGGCCCTTGGGGCCCTTTTTTCTTGACTCAAGACTACTAAACTAGCTAATGGTACTGTAAGACGCCTACGGTGCTACCATTCACACCAAAAATGGTATATTCGATTTGAACCTTATTGGATATTGGGCCAGTAGCGACGGCCCATTAATCAACAGTTTCTGTGCCAGCTTCAAGTTTATAAATTTAGTATCATTACTTTTTGGTTTAAATATTTCTTTATTTATTTTTGAGCCTAATAAATAAAATTAGTTCTATCTAATTTTTCTAGCAAACGGTAGATTCTTAAAAGAAGCAATCATAGAATATATGGTTAATGTAAAATAACTGAAAATGGACAAGGCCCATATCTCAGCAGTTTACCAACTGTTGTCTTCTTCGTCAAATCCATTGCGAAACGCGTTTCGCCGTATTACGGCTAGTCAGTCGGGCTAGGATTGCCAAACAAGAGAACATAATTTACTGGTACTTATCCAAGTAGTTACGGAACACGATGGTAGTAGTAGTGTACTAAGTACGCATACCTAATATTCCATCGAAAGCACGGTAGCTTTCGAGCCGACATGACAGAGTGATTAAACTCAGGCATATATATATATAATATATAATATATAATATATAATATATAATATATAATATATAATATATAATATATAATATATAATATATAATATATAATATATAATATATAATATATAATATATAATATATAATATATAATATATAATATATAATATATAATATATATATATATATATATATATAATATATAATATATAATATATAATATATAATATATAATATATAATATATATATATATATAATATATAATATATAATATATAATATATAATATATAATATATAATATATAATATATAATATATAATATATAATATATAATATATAATATATAATATATAATATATAATATATAATATATAATATATAATATATAATATATATATATAATATATAATATATAATATATATATATATAATATAATAATATAATAATATATATATATATAATAATAAGCATATATATCTCATATCCACTTATCTTTATCTGTATATTATTTTTTAGTGTTCTGTACGGAACAGTTATAAGACCACTTCGGTGTCTGTCCGTCTGTTCGTCGTCTGTCTATCACACCCGATTTTCTCCGAAACTATTTGACATAGAGAGTTGAAATTTGGCACTAATATTAATAATATTGTTGGCCTTATTAGAGCTGTGTATTTTTAAAAGTTAAATTTTGACTTAAAGGGTTAATTTTGGGGAGTGAAATCGGAAGCGAAAAAAAAAAATTACCACGTCATCGAGTGGAGCGTTAAATGAAAGCTTGTAAAAACACGAGATCAAAAATATATATAACGTAATACTTGCTCACACTTTTCTTTGTATTATTTTTAAAAAATTAAGAAAAATCACTGTCTTCCCTTATCTCGAACTGTTCAAAATATTTTGATAATTCTGAAATATTCTTCACAGGGTACACTCAATTTCAGAGTCATCAGTTTTCAGTAAAAATCGGAAAGAACTTTATTGAAAACCCATTTGGGGTGTATTTTGTGAAGTTATTTTATCATTTTTATTTCCGTAACAAACGTTTTTATATTAAAAAGCAATAAACGTACAGAACACTAATTGCACCAGTCCGGTGCGGTCCGGTGTGTATTTCGATAAGGATACGATATTCTAATAATATGTTTAATAATGCATATAATACTAATGCGCGTTTGGTATGTGGAATGCAGGTAGCGATTTAAATGAATAGTAACTAAGCAATATATGAAAAATTTTCATTAGAAGCAGCGTTCTTTCGAAATTTCTAATATTGTGTTAAAAAGTGTACATAGAAGGCTTTTGCTTCTTGCTATTTAAGACAACGAGTATGTACGTTTTTCTAATATATAGAGAGCCCTAAAAATTAAAAATAAAAATTAAAATTAAAACTCTTTGCGAGAAATATGTATGTATATTCGGCAATGATCCAATTTACCAATACTTTTTAAAAATAACTTTGTAAAATATTTAAGAAATAGATGCTAAAAGACTTTCAAGAATTTATGCCTTCATGCATTTATGCATTTATGCAAACATGTCTTGGCATTAACATGTCGTTTCCTTAACAAAGAGAGCTTCTCAAAAGTGGGAAATATTATTTCGATTTAAAAAGCTTTACACACCACAACTGTTAATTCTGTACAATGCTCAAATTCGATCAACCACGGAATATTGCTCCCATATTTGGGGCTCTGCTCCCAAACATACCCTGCATTTGTAGGATTCTAATCAGAAGGGTTCGCCTAATTGGAGATCCAGAACTTATCAATAACCTTGATTCCTTGGAACGTAGAAGAACGGTTGGGAACATGAACCTATTTTACAGGTATGTTCATAGAAAGTGTTCCATGGATGTAGCCCAGAGCGGTGCACCAAACACTTTATTTTTTCACTCGACACGTGTTACACGAACCATAAGTTGACAGTCAGTCATCACTCGTGATGATGCTTACATGGTTCGAAAAATGCGTGTCAGGCGTAACTGTTTGTTGTAGTGGTGATAACTATTCTATATTGCCATTGTGCCAAAAATTGCAAAATCCCAACATAATCTGATCACTAATTAAAATTATAATTTTAATTTTATTATATTTTTTTAGTGGCTTGTATACCTAAGTAGGAAAAAATATTAGGCTCTACCATATTAGAGATAAGAATAACGGATTTCAAATAACCTCTCTTACAAGTCTCTAAATAGGGGAAATTGTTATCCCTAATAAAGGTTTCTCTTATTTTGTTTCAATACTGTGCAAGCTCTAAATGGTGGCGCATGCTTCAAATAACGGTAATAGTAGAGTCCTTATACTTAATTTCTTCCCCTTACTATCGCGCGTGCTTCAAATAAAGATAAAGGCTGTGGGCTGCCAAAATAAGTGTTGCAAAATCTCTCTAATATCAACATCTTTATGTACTTTTATCTGATTGCGGTTCCCTAACAATTTCTCATGTTAAGTTATCTTTATACAGAGAGTCCTAAAAATAGTAATTTTTTTTTTTGGCGAAAATTTTTAAACGCCGAAATTTAAATACTATGTGACATTACAAACACTCTTATTAAACACTTAGGGTCAAACAATCTACGATTTATCCGGAGTCAGCTATCACTAATTATGTACAGTATATATCAGGCGTGTCATTTTTTCTTTTGAAAGCTCACGTTAACTGCCAGCTGAATTTCTGCTTACTCGGTAAACTATTCAGTTTATTTAACAATTACAAGCCATTAAAAATATTTTCTTTCTTCAAAACGAATTTACTTTTACTATTTGTTGTTGAAAGAATTTAAAATGTAATTATATCAGTTTCAATATCAAACGTCCTTCAAGACTTGTTATTATAACAGATATATAAGGCATTAATTACAGTATACAAATAAAAATTTATTTTTGGAGTTATATTAAATATACCTACTGTGCTAGAGGTAACATTTAGTCAAAAGCACAATATTGTATAGAAATGAAAACATGTTAAAATTGTATTCATTTTTATGTTACTGGAAAATAGTGAAATATAATTTTTTAACATATGCCTATTGCATGATTGTTGGGTAATAGATTCATGCTATTTTATAAGTTTGTCAGATGCTGTAGATTTCTGAAATTGAATTACATCTATCAAACTTCCTAAGTGCTTTTACTCGTTAAATATTTTCCAATAATATTAAGAAAAATATTGTGTTATATAAGTAAAATACATATATAGAATTGATAAATAGCGTCCCAAAAGTCTTAAACATCTAATTGCCACCTCTGTCTGTGCGGCATTGAATAGTAAACTACTTACCTACCTATTTTGCTATCAAAATCACTTGATTATTTCATTATTTGCATGCTTCAAAATAAGCAACAAACAACTTGTTTCTTCTTAACAAATTCAAATTTCTTATTGCAAGCAAAATACATAGAGATTATAATATAGCTATCACATACAAAGTATGAAAACATCAGTGTTTTTGTTTAATTATACAAACTATTACAAAAACATTTCTGTCTTCAACTCGCTTTTAAAACTCTCTCTCTCTCTCATTCAAGAATTCCAATGTTCATAGGCGGCATATTACTTTTTAAAATTACGTAGTAGAATAATTTATAAAATTTTGAACAATTTAATAAAAATAAGTATTAAGTATGTTTCCAATTAAGTCTAGAAGTCACTGCTTTGGATATAATATACTAGTTTTATTACACTCTCTATGCAAGGAAACATTAGTATCGGTAAAGGCAAGAAAAGGTTATGTTTCTATAATAACGGGAATTGGAAAAATTCGATAAGGAAGCAAATTTAGTTACAGTTTTTTATTTAAAATAGAATAACATAAATTTTATAGCAATACTTTAAATAAAAAACGAATCAAAGTATTATTTATACATTTTTACGAGATCTTATACAGCAAACACTCGAAGCAAATCTAACGCTTAAATTGCATTATGTAGAGTTAATGATAATACTCAAAATCGTTGAGTTGAGACTTTGTGGGAAACAATTAATACGTTGGTAATGTTGTTAATTCACTTAATAACTACTCTCACGGGTGTATAGATTAAACATGCATGTAAATTACTAATTCTCAAGTTATATTATAAGCTACTGTCTTGCATTCGTCGTGTTGGCTAAATGAGTATGTAATTTAATTAAACACTAATATCGAATTTAAACTAAAAATATAAGAGTGCAAAACACTCTTCCAGCATCATTACATAAATATAAGCTATAAAGACTTCTATTAAACCTAAACTTTAGGTTTAATCCGAGGGATAGGTGAGAATAATTTTTTTACTGGTATTGTTATAGGTCTTTCTAAACTTTATTTCTATTTTTAAAGGTTACAGTGATTCAATTTTTAGTATTAATGTCCCATATTCAGTTGGAGTAACACAAGAAGAAAATTCATTTTGGTCATTATTAAGTAGTTTTAAAAAGTTTTAGGAGGAGAATATATTAAATAATAAAAAAAGAAAACTGAAAAAAAAAAGAATATATTCGTATAGGGTACCTGCACTAGTGGTCGACCACTTATGCTTTAAATCTGTTGGAAAAAGTCTTTATTGTATAATCCGTGACGACGTCGTATTCAAGTGTTTTTTTTTTATGAGTCTAGCACACGTGCTGCAGGGAAATCCCTAAAGAGCTAGAGGAGCGCCACGTATGCGGAAAAAGCGATTCGCGTCGGTCTTGAATCGCTGTAAATTGTACTTGCTGGGAAACACAGTCTTGGGTAAATTATTCCAAAGGGATGAGGTTCTCCATATAAAAGACTGCTTAAAAAGGGTTGTACGAAGAGTAACAAGCTAAATCTCATACGGATGTAAAGTATTAGCGCAACGTGTATTTCTAGCATGCACCGCTCTGGGAGGAATTAAGCATCCATCGAATAGTTGAAATAGTTGAACTTCCCAACTTTAATCCAGAATCAGTTCCAGGGCTCTTATCGACGGATCGAGGAAGGAAATTTAAAGAGAGATTGGGCCGGTCGAGAAGAGGCAGTAAAGCTACTTTTTGGGACTCGTGGCGTACAATCGACGCGATTGGGATGTTCAATGAAACAGCTTGTGAAACGTTGGAAAACTATTGTTTTAACCCGTTTAAAAGTGTTCAAGGCAAGACGCAAGCATAGAAAATGTTAATAGAACTAGGAATTTCGTCAGTTTTTCGAGAGCTGCGTGTTTTGCGAACGGTCGACTACTGGGGGTCGATTTTGTGAGTAATTCTAGTAGTCGTCATAGGCCGATCGACTACTTATAAGATGACTTCGGTGTCCGTCTTTCTGTCTCTCTATCTGTCCGTATCTCTGTCACACCCGATTTTCTCCGAAACTATTTGACATAGAAAGTTTGACAATAATATAGGCATTGATGGCCTCATTAAAGCCGTGTAGTTTTGAAAGTTAAATTTTTACTTAAGGGGTTAGTTTTGACGGGTGAAACAGGAAGTGATTTTTTTTAGCAGGTCATCGAGTGGGGTGTCAAATGAAAGCTTATAAAAAAACGAGTTCAAAAAATATATATAATGTAATATTTGCGCCCTCTTTGTATTATTTTTAAAAAAGTGCGAAAAATCTCTGTCCTCCCACCGTATGTCGAAAAATATTGATAAAAAAATTTGGAAAAAATTCTGGAATATTCTCTACAGGGTGTAGATTGAACGAAAATTATCACGAGTGCATTACCTTTAATAATTTATCTGATATATAAAAAAAAAAAAATTCAAGGTCATCTATTTTCACTAAAGATCTGAAAAAAAACTTTGAAACTCATTTGGAATGTGTTTTGTGAAGTCACTGATCATTTTATACTTCGGTAACGAAAATTTTTATTTTAAAAGCTATCAACGTACGGAACACTAATTGCGCAAGTCCAACTTGCACTTGAGCGGTTATTTTTTTCCAATAGTCGACCATCATAAAATTATGGATTTCCAGGTGTTCCATGTTGATTATAGATATTAGATTGGCGAGGAAATCTAGGAAAAACCCACCATAAACTAACTGATATTTTATATATGGGAAATTTTTTGCTTTATAGTCCCTGATCATAAAGCAATAAATGAATTGGTTTTTCATTTTTTTTTAACTAATCTCTAGTGCGCGACTTGCAGCCCACCTGGGATGCTAGATGTGCTGAGCGTCCCATGTGTATTATTTACCTGACAAAAGAAGGGATCATAAAAAATAGGAAAAGGATAGGGAAAACAGTTTTTCGTCGACGCTTTTTATTTAACCCTCTGCCGCTGACGTACAGTAATTTTAACAATTCAATTGACGTGGTAGACTAGCGATATACAGCAATACATAATAAACAACGTATTTAAAGATATATTTTTGAAATAAAAACCAATTATACAAAATTATATATACTCTTTATTAAATTTGGTTTTCTTAAGTATGAAAAGAAAACATAAACATAACATAACCTTTAAGAATTTTGGTTTTAAACTAAATTACCACTTATTACTTAACATACGTTTTAAATTTGAGCAATATTCTATGATAAGACCAAAAGTTACAAAGCCTCAAAATATTACAACGGGTTTGGAACATTGCAAGCAAATTGGTTTTGAGCAATCGCTGCACATGTTCTTTGTTTGTGACTTTAGTAGGACAAATATGGCACAATTTTCTTCCACTTGTTGCCACAGAGCGGGTTTTCGGACAGATATTTTCCCAAAACTCGTCTGACGGTCAGGCGCAATTCTCATGACAACCTTTAGTTGTATACGCGTGTCTGCATGTGGTCTAATACCAATTCTCTTGCGATATTTGGCAGAAATGTACCTCTTCAACATTTGCACACGCCTTGTACAATATGCAACAATTGATGCCTGTCATGTCCAATATTCTATAAAAAATTGCCATTGGTCATCGACGAGTTTTGCGGCTACTCGAATATACTGAGCTTTTTTGTCGATCGCGTCAGCACCTCCTTTGGTGTGATTGTAATCTGCAATCATCATTGGTTTTCCTGACTTAGTATCGGTATCTTGAGCGTAATGTGGAGAGAAAAATATAAACAACAATATAAAGTCATTGGTAAAACCGTACAACGTACTCTCAACTACTCTGTCCTTATTCGATAAGAACCATGGAGGAATCTTAGCTTTATTCTTCTTCAGTGTTCTCAAATAAGTCAGTTTCTTGAGCAAAACTTTCATCAGCGACCCCCGTGACCGCCTTCGCCCCACTAATCGACGCCGGAATAAAATATAGTTTTATATTTTTGATTCTAAGTATTTTTAACGTCGTTATTGCACTGACTAGATTTAAACTCGAAATTCACGGGTATGATTATTGTTATATAAAATATAAAGATCACTTATGAAAAATACAAGTGTGAAAATTAACTTTTTTTTTTAATTGCATGGTAAAAAGTTTATTCGATAACAAAATTCATGTTGGGAAAAGTAATATGCTGTTCTGATTCTCTGGAAAAATCGAAAAAAACACCCTACTACCTCATTTAGAGCTGTAGATTTCAATTATTCAGCAAGTGATTGACTACCGAGACGTAGACATGTCGACTATTGGGATACAGTGGTCGACAACTGATGCTATTACCTCCGTACATTATTTGTTTATTTATATGACCGAAAAACAATTTTATAATTTTTTAAAATGCACTAATATAAGAGGAAGGGTTGAAATTTGTTATATTGCTACCTAAAGGGTCCAATTACCATGACGGATTTCATTAAAGCTACGATTAACGTAACCTCAACGTTATTTGGTCGACTACCGGTGCACCTACCCTACTCCAAATATAATGTAAAGCACCAAGTACCGCTAATAATATTGATACAACGATAATTAAATATTTGCAGTTTTATTTTACACAACCTATAGCGTTAATTAATATTATAAGATAAGCAAAATTTATTTCACCAATCTATCTCAAAACACAATTTAAATAATGAAAGGAAACTAAATAAAATCACGTTCCATGAGTCTTTTTTTCCCTTTTATTTCTATGACAACTTAAGAATAAATCTTTATATTTTTACGTGATTCCGAAGATGTGTCATTTACTATATTTAAGTATATTTCTTTTGTAAAAAATGATTTTTATATAGTAGAAGGCAATTTATATATTTCCCTATTATCCTATAATTTATTTGTTTATTTATTTTGGTTGTTTAATTTAATTAAATTCTTAAATCTAACATATAGAACTTTCCAACTCTCTACATTAATATGGTAGAATGAAACCATCAAGGTAACCCCTTTATCGAAGTCTATAAATAAAATATTTAAAATTGAAATCTTGATTACTACTGTAAAGTCAATACGATGTTATAGTTATCAATGTAGAGAGCCTAAAGATAATCACTATCGCAAAATCAAATATAAGCTATGTTTATTTCCATTTTAGTGGTAATTAAAACTTTAAGTTAATCGCTCTTCTGGGCTATACTTATCATTTCTAGCTCCGTTTTCTCCTTTACTGAGACTACAAAATTATCGCAATCTATTTCAGTAAGGTATTTTACATATTTTTAATTCAATGTCACTGACGATACATAAAAAACTACACTGTTAATAAAGACTCCATACAATACATTGAATTTTAAATGCTTAAACTCAAATTTAATAAGTAAACTTTCGAATTTTTAAAAAGCCTGGCTGCAATAATTTTTTTCTTGTTGAAAAAGCTGGGTTAGATGGTTTAGATTAATATCCCTAAGTACAATATGCATTTTTTTCGATGTTTGCGTTGCCTCAATAACTTGACTGAAACTGAATTTACCTTGTAAATGTAATGTTTGAGCTCTAAAATAGTTACAAGTTAGCAGGTGGTTGATTGCTATAAAAGTAAGAAAGTTAAAATAAATTACAATTTCATTTGAAAGTATAGTACTGAAGTAATATATTAATGAAATTGATAGAAAACAGAACTGTAAAATGATAATTTTTAGAGTTGCTAAAAAAATGTAGTAGCACGTACAGTTTAATTTGAGAAAACCCAGCAGAGATTTGTGAGTCTCTTGGTATTACTAATGTAATATATTCATAGCAGAAGTTATATGTGAATATCTGACGATGAATAATTAAATAGATATATTATCTCATTATTTACGTTAAAATCTTTTGTTTTTAACAATACAGGATATTTTTGATTCTAGGCTAACTGTAAATAATAATAAATATAAGTAATACAAATCCATTCCATATGTTTAGTTAAATTTGTGCAAAATATTATTGTCAATAATAGAGAACTTTTCTAAGAGCGTCACACCGCTGAAGAATTGTGTCGTTTCGAGCGAAATAAGAAACTATTTATATATGGGCCAAGCGCAAGTCGGACTTGCGCAATTAGTACGACGATTGCTTTTAAAATAAAAAAATTGTTACAGAAGTATAAAAAAGATCAGTGACTTCACAAAACACACTCTAAATGAGTTTTCAACAAAGTTTGTGTCCCAATCGTTGTTAAAAACTAATTAACTCGAGAAATTTGTTTTTATGTTCCAGATAAATTATCAAAGGTAACGCACTCGTGATAATTTTCATTTAATGTACACTTTATGGACAATATTCCAGAATTATCAAGATAAAAAGGGTGGACAGGGGATTTGTAGCGGTTATTTAAAAATATTATGAAAAAAAATTTGCTCGAGTATTACATCATATATATTCTTGAACTCAGGTTTGCACAAGCTTTCATTTGACACCCCACTCGATTATCTGGTAAATTGTTTTTTACTTGAGATTTCACCCCCAAAACTAACCCCTTAAGTCAAAATTTAACGTTCAAAACTACATTGCTCTGATTGGGCAATCAATTTCTATATTTATGCCAAATTTCAACTTTCTGTGTCAAATAAACAGACAGAGGGGCAGATATCGAAGTGATACCATAAATGTTCCTCCGTACGGAACACTAAAAAATGCATTACTACTTTTGATTATCAGGAATTTATTAACTAATATATGGTAAAGAAAAAATTAAAAAATTTAAAAATTAATTAGTTCTAAACATTTAACTCGCGCGAGTAAGTAGCTAAGCGACAACTCATACCAAAATCTTTCTTAGCGAGAAATCTGGCAACAGCTTATTATTTTTATCAATGTACACTAAGCATTCACCAGTGGGCCCTACATTAGCGCAATTTTTAAGATAAATTAAACACTTTGCAATTTTTAAGACTACCAAAACAAACCAAATTACTCTTAAGCTGCATATGTTCATATAATTCTTTGTTCTTGTGATAGCGTGTATGTAGGGGAAACTGATGGTTCATATATACTAGAATTGAGCAATGTAAAGAACATATCACAAAGAAATGAATTTTGCAATCTTCGGTCACATGACTTTAGTTCAGTGTATTAAACATGGAGATTAAAATCTCTTCAAATAAACCTTATATAATCGTAGATAAAATGCTCAAAATTAATTTCACTTTGACACGGTCTGATTCCAAAAACAATGATGTCCTATTAACTAATTAAGATTATGCTAAACTTTTTCCACATTTTATATTATTTTTTTATATTCAAAATCTGAGAAGTCCCTCAGTGAGTTAAAAATCATCGTATCGCATATATATATATATATATATATATATATATATATATATATATATATATATATATATATATATATATATATATATAAAAAGTTTTGAGCTGTCAGTTCGAAGAAAATTATGCCATCTTAAATTTTTTTAAATTTTAAGCCCTATATATTATTTTATTTTTGAGTGCTACTAAAAATTCTAGATACGATTTGTCTAACATACTATATGTCTAAATTGAACTGTTTTGGAATTATGGATATTTGAAATTAAGAAGATCAAATTAAAAAAAAAATAATAATTAATTAAGCCGGCTTGTGTCAAACATTTACTGTTAGGTAACGACTTAACGCGTTAAAAAAATGATTTATTGACGAAAACGTTTATTGCTGCATTTTGTGAAACTGCAATTTGAGCGTAATATCATAATGGTACATTTAACAGAAACTGAAAGAATCACTTTGTTAATGGTGGTTGGTTACGGAGACCGTAAGAGAATAAAACAGGAGGTGTGTGATCTTTCTAAGGCAGAATATCCGAATCGGGAACCTATTATCTAATCCATAGTTAGCAAAACATTAAAATGATTTAGACACTCAGGTGATGATAAAAAGTTAGATGTTTTATTGAAAATTACAGAAAATCCTCAGACAGCCACTCGTCAGCTTTGCCCGGACCACAACATAAGTAAAGATACCTTAAGTCGTATTCTGAATGAAGAAAAATTGCATCTATACAAACCCATTCTATTGCAAGAATTATCTGAAAATGACTACGATATATGCGTTGAATTTTGCGAGGTCATGATGGAACGAATGAATAGTGATCCGAACCTAATTCATAATATTGTTTTTTCTGACGAGGCCACATTTTATCTCAACGGAAGAGTTAACAGGCATAACTACCGGTACTGGTCTACTGAGAATCCCCACTGAATAAGCGACAGTGATTCTCAAGGACCACAAAAGATAAACGTGTGGCAGGGTTATATGGACGTCATATCATTGGTCCCTTTTCTACCGATGGAAATCTTACAGGACACCGGTATTTACAGTTACTCCAAGAGCAAGTTATTTCAACTTATGTAGGTCTTTTTCCAGATGAGAATAATTTGAATACCTCTAACAGGAATCTGTGATATCAAACAGGACCACCTCCTCACTATGAAATCAATGTTCGTAGATATTTGGATGCGATTTTTCCTAATCAATTGATAGGCAGAAGAGGTGCTGTAGAATGGCCTGCAAGGAGTCCCGAGTTTACGCCACTCAATTTTTTTATGGGGTCATTTGAAAACCAATGTTTACCGAAATCGACCTGAAACTGTAGAAGATTTACAAAAAAAATTCAATATAAAGTAGCACAGATCACCCCAGATTCTCTGCAAACCTCTGTTCAAGCTGTTTAGACAGATTGGGTCATTGCCTCGCTCTTAACGGTAGGCATTTTGAGCAAATGTTACCTTAAAAATAAACCTAGAGTATTTATTAACAGTCTTATTGTCTTTTTGTTTAAATTTTTAAATTTCAAATGACAATAATTCTAAAAGAGTTCAATTTAGAGATATGGTATGGACAAATAATATATAGAATTTTTAGTAGGACTCCAAAATAAAATAATATAAAGGGTGATCTATTTAAAAAAAATCAAGATGGCGTAAATTTATTTAAACATTTTTTTGATACACTGATTAATAAATGCTGTGGAATTATTATTCCATACATGTGGAGCAACCTGTATATATATATATATATATATATATATATATATATATATATATATATATATATATATATATATATATATATATGTATATATATATATATATATATATATATATATATATATATATATATATATATATATATATATATATATATACATATATATATATATATATATATATATATATATATATATATATATATATACATATATATATATATATATATATATATATATATATATAATGTAATAATTAATATTGCTATGTTCACACTAATATTGAAAAACTTTTACCTTACCTCCAGTAAGCTCTCCTTGTCTATTGTATCAGAAAATAACACACGATTTTTTTTTGACAGTAAAGTTCCATATTAAAATTTACTTGTTTTAATTTAAACTTCCTTTATTACCTAAATCTAGCTCATAAATACTGGTGAGGTGTATCGTAACAAAAATGTAACTTTGCTCTCGTAATGGCAACGTGTCAGCTTATTGCTATCGGGGAAATTTATTTTATGGGGTGATTTAAACTTAAATTTTTCTTCAAAAATTTATGATTTGCTTTAATAAATTTTACGGTTGCCATAGAATAGAGAAATATATAGGATTTTACGAGATGTAGCACAGAAAAAAAAGTTTTGGATCAAAATAACTGGCTTTCAATAAAAACTAATTCTACGTTATATATTACGAAAAAATATTTTCTTCTTCTTTCTGTTTCTCCTTTTTAGAGGAACGATTCCGTTTTTGTTACCGTATTCACCTTTATTACAACAGGAATGTTGTTGCTCTACCTTTATCGGGTCTATTCATGCTCCTGGTGACCTGCCTCTTGTGACAGCGACCATTCTTTCTTTAGTCAATTTATATATAGGTTTGTTTTATTCTATCTTTCTGTTCAATATCCAGTCATTTATATTATTTATTTTGCATGACACTTATGTTTCTATCCTATAGGGCTTTCCCCACTATTCTGCGCACTCATTTTATTTCTGTTGCCTCGAGTATTTGTTTTGTTCTTGATGTATAGATCTAATTCAAGATTGCATTTTATTTCACAGGTTCTTGTTTAGCAAGGTTATACCATTTAAGTATGTCGCTATTTTCATTATCTTTGCTACTTGGTTACTAACTTCTATGTCGGTGGCACCAAAACTCGATATACCTATGCCAAAATATATAAACTTAATTTCTAATTTTTGTCAACAATTTGGTTACATCCTTATGGTGTTTTGGTTGTTGTCATGTAGTTTGTTTTGCTGCTGGTAATGTTATTCCAAAATTTTGTATTATTTTATCAAACTGGCAAAATATTCTTTGTAGGTACTCTTCGTTCTCTGCTATCAAAGCATCGTCAAGGTAATATTGCAGTTTTATCTCTTTATCTTCGATTCTATATTCTGTATCATTATTTTCCATTTTATATTTTATATTTAGAAACTTGTCTAATTATTCCATCCATTATTACAATAACACGTTGTGGGCCTAAGGACTCTTTCTCACGTATTCCTGTTTCCAATTGTATTGAGTTTAGGTTTATTTTAGCTATGTTTTTTGAGTAAATATTTTTTATCTTTCGGATGATACCTTGTGATACGTATCAATAGTAACACTCCGTGTTCCAATTGTACTTGATAGAAGGCTTTCTCTAAATTCATAAAATATAAGAGCGCTGGTCTATTGTCTCTGTAACATTTTTCCTAATTTTCTTCATGATAAATCCGTACATTTTTTTAAAGAAGAATAAAGATTTGCTTGTTTACTCACAGCAAAACCCAGTTATTTTAATTACTTACACACTTACACACATGCAATACACTCAGTTTGTTAACCACGATGAGAAAGATTCCTGAAGATGTATCATACAATCGTAGACGAAACAACCGAAAGCTAATCCATTTGTTTAATTCCAAGAACTGTAGTTTCTCAAGTACAGTATTTAAAAAAGATAATTTAGTCTTGACAACTGGAGTTCGCCTAACATTTATTTTGAGTGTGAAGATATATGTATGTGTATGTATAAGTAAAAGTAATTGAAATAGCTTTTAGCTTCTCTAATATCCGTTCATAATGATACAGAGCTGCTCAGCAGGGTATGGGAAGGGCGTAGTAAATTGGTCAGTCTTTTTCTCTTTATATCCAATAAACAAAAATTATTCAAAAAGCTTTAATTTATAATTATAACCCTTGCCAGTAAAACATGTTGTTAAAGATATCTTCAGCATTACAAAATTAAGCAAACATATTACTTTCACAAGTTACGTATAACATTTTTTTTTTAATCTTTTTTTTAATTTAAACCCTACTTATAGTTTCCTTAATTTATATTTCTCAAGCCTATTTATAGAAATCTACTAGTCATGGGTGTTTCTGTGATATGAATCCGAGACAACAGTGAAACTTCTCACCTAAAATTAATGCCTATTACTTGTAGATTATCTGCTGTAAACGTATTTTGGATTTCCAGAATGTTACGATTTGAAAATAAATTAAAACTGTTGGAGGTAACATGACGGCTCAATGTTACAATGTCGAAGTTCAACTTTTATCCAATGCTTATTAATTTTAAAAAATCATATTTTGACCCTGATTTGTGCGCTATGGCTATTAATATTAATAACCGACAAATTTAATCTTGAGTCCATCTCTTCGCCAGGAGGACTCTATGAACAAGCTTCTGAGAAAAAAATGCTGATCAAGTTAGGTAAATAAAATAAAAAAGTAGGTAAAGACTCGATCCACTAATATTAAATAACATTAAACGGTACAGAAGGTCGAGGCATCAATCCGGCAGATCGGTATACTTACTTATTAAATTACTTAAGTGTATTTGGCCTGGCCACGTATGTACATAGGTAGTAGTTGTTCGCAGAAATGCAATAACGTCCGAGACAGCACTACCGCGTTGTTTAAAAGGAGCTGTGAAATACAGAAATGTATGTTTCGGCACTTGGACAACGTTGACGGGTATAACGACATCCTCGCCGATATCCTTAGGATATGAAAAATGGTAAAATTCCTACTTCTAGGGGAGAGGTGAACGATAAAAAACAAATAGATATACCTACCTTATTTCAGTTATATTGGATAAAATAATTGGCATATAGATTATTAAATATAATTCTAAAATATTTTATTTTTTAATGTTAATTAGGTACTCTCTTAGGTAGTTTTTCCGTTTGTACATAACTATAATTATATTATTACATCTGGTATGTTCAAAAAGAAAGAACACAAATTATTACAATCGGATAATATGTTAAAGAGGTGTGAGGCCACAAACACAGATAAACATTCAAATACATGCCCCAGTTTAAAATAAGCTAGAAAGCTAAATTTTTTATTGAAACTACTAATTGATCACCTACTTTTTCTTAAACTAAATAGGACACTCGACTTCGCTTGTAACAACTACCTTGTACACTATTGCTCAATAACGTTTATCTTATAGGTAAAATATCTTTTGCTTGTGGAGCATGAGTACAAACATCGAATTATTTTGTATTATATTATTTAATTATTTTGCTTTTTAGATGCTATGCTAATTTTTTAATATACATATATATATATATATATATATATATATATATATATATATATATATATATATATATATGTATATATATGTATATATGTTTATATATATTTATATATATATATATATATATATATATATATATATATATATATATATATATATATATTTATATATATGTATATATATATATATATATATATATATATATATATATACATATATATATATATATATATATATATATATATATATATATATATATATATATATATATATATATATATATATATATATATATATATATATATATATATGCATATATATATATATATATATATATATATATATATATATATATATATATATATATATATATATATGCATATATATATATATATATATATATATATATATATATATATATATATATATATATGTATGTATATGTATGTTCGTGAATGAGGTAGAACCTTGATCGAATCGCGCTACCTGTAATGAATATAAGCGATTTGCAGCCATTCTTCTGTGGGCTTGTAGCCTCAGATGGTTTCCTATTCAGAGTAGGTATGTGTTTCAATTTAAGGTACAATTTATTTTATCTTTCCACTATATTACCCCATTACGGGAATGAGTCCTGTTCTCTTGTTAGTCCATCGTAGCTCGACTAATAAATAAGCCGTGATAAGGTGAAATGCTACTCAAGATGAACTAAGAAATGGGTATACTGCTCAATTATAGACTTTTTCCGTTTTTACATATATCTGTCTATCTATATATATGATATGAAATCTTAAAATAAGGTCTGGAGAGAAGCATTGACTATTTTAAATGAATTATTAATAAAAACAGAAAATGTGAATCTACTATACTTTTCGACTCTCAAAGTTGTATATCTTAAAATTTGAGGTTGGTAATGGTAATTGACAAAGTACAGTATTTTCAGTTGTAGTGAGAAAGCAAACAAGACTTGATCTAAAGCCTGAAATAAGTTTTCATCAAATTTTTTGAAATTCTTCTGCCATGATAGAGATAAGCTAATGACTGACAGTTTCATGTGATGTTTTGCATTCATATGTATTGTATGCAATAAATACTATCAAACTGATACGTATCCTGATCCCCGGGATTAGATATGCTATAACCGTGATCTTGTTTAGTGAATAATAATAAAAATTAGCCTCCTGCTATACCACAAGGTATTTCTTATATGAAACTTTTTCACACAAAGTTTTCAGTAATTTAGTCAACGGTTAGATCCAAAAATACTTGAAAATTATTGAAATGTCAGTGAAATATCAAGTAATTCCTTCCCATTAAATATGTGAATTGATAATTCAAATGATAACGTATGAGCCCCTCTCTCTTTATTAATGTGTATATGTTAATGACAGACTGTAAAATAGGTATTTATTTTATAATTTCTTACAATGGAATTGACTACAAAGATTTAAAGTTGAAAGAGCATTTCATTTAAGATTCTCACCTCTTTTGCTGGCGCAATAAGGTATTCTGACCCAAAATGATTATGATAAATTTTCTTGGATCTTTGCTAAAGAGTGCAAAATTTTGAATTGCATTAATACACTGTGAATAGATCTTCAACAAATATATTGCTTCTTAATTAGCGTTTAAAACATATTTTAAATATGCATATAATTTAAATTAAAAAAAGTAACTTTAGTAATTCTTTAAGCACTCCTTCAAAGTGCGGTCCATTTCTTCACTCATTTATTCTTCTTTTTTTATTACCAATTTTAAAAAATAAAAGCTGAAGAAGTAAGGTTCAAAACCAGTTTTTAAGGAACCCCCTTGGCTATTAAATTTTCCATAGTCTGTTTTTAGCATTGATCGTTATCACTAGTTGTTGATGCTAAAGGGACCGCTCTTCGAATTATTTGCAGAAATAGATTTCACAATTTTTATTTCGTTAATGCTGCAAGAAAATATTGGGAAAATAACCAACTATTCCCTCGAGCATATGTTATATTTGAATAGCAGTTTATGGCATACCTTGTATTACTTGTTAAATGTTTTGGTATTAAGCTAGTAGGAGAAAGTTGAAAGAAAAAAAAGGTGCAGCAAGTGAAAATCAAGAAAATTATGTTGAAAAAATCCAATAGGTAGATTTAAGTTTTTGTTGGGGAGAAATTTTTGGGAAAGATATTACTAGCTTGTTAAAAATTTTTTTTTCAGTGAACGACATTATGTCAAGAAATTGTATCAAATAATCCCCTTCAAACAGAGAACCGAAGTTGTTTTATTATTACTAATTATTGCAGTAAAAAACAATTGAAATTGCACAGTTTAGATATAGCAATATTAGGATTTTGTCCTCTCTGGGGTATCACCAGGAGAATTGCCCTGAGTTTTGGACTTCGAAAAACTTGTGCTCTTTTGTTTATAAACAATTTAAGTTTTCAAAACGCGTTTTTTGAGGTTAAAATGCGAATAAATCTGGTTATACATATTGGATCGAGACAAAAAAAATCAAACACATTAATGAAATTTCCAACAAAACCTCGCTAGTTTTAAGTCATCAAGTGCGTACATAACCTACAAAATTGAAAAAAAAACCTGCAGAAACCGTTTTTTTATTTATTTGATTGTACAGGTCGACTAAGTGAACCGATCGGCTTGAAACTCTCAGAAAATATGCCTTTTGTTACAGCTATTTTAGCTTCTCACAGTAAAGAACAATCATCACTTCCCGATACTTTTAAAGGAGTCCATAATACCTTATGGTGAGACATCAGTCGCAAAGTATTAAAACCTTTTATGTTAGATAACGATAAATTTTAAAATTAGCTGTTCTTTTACACTAGCAGCAAGTAAAAAGTGAAATATTACTTATGATTTTTTAGGGAAGTTGTTACCACATCTGTCTTCTCCTTATACTAATTCTGTTAAAATTGAGATTAATGAACATATAATTCAGTTTCTCTAATCCAAGAAGCCAGAATAAGAACACGAAATGTACTCCATATACTCCATTTTCCATCTCTTTAACTCTTTACATGATCGAATCTAATAAAATTAAAAATGTCAGCAAAAATTCATTATTTTGACCTTTTCTTACTGCACTAAATATCTTGTAAGGTCCTGCGTAATAAATTTTGATTATTTTTATCTATATTTTACCCGCCATGCACTGTACGGAATAATGAGATTTGTTAAAGCCAATGCTTCCTTTTATTTAATTAAAATTAACCTGATGAAGATGATTATTTAGTAAAGTAAAGAGTCAGTAAGCTCCAATATACTCGTATTTTAAATTTAATTCTCTGAACAAAGGTTGTAGCGAAACTATCCTATATAAACATTTGGTATTATACCGGTACTTACCATAAAACTATACTGGCGTCGAAAAAAAACTCGGTTGACTACAAATTAATTTAAATCAGGTCCATAATTCGGGCGAAATAATGCTCTGCATGCCCTAGAAAGGCAATTTCGGGAAAAATAAACCAAAAAAGTTAATTCTTTTTCCTTGTTTTACATGTTTCACCGTTTAAACTGCTTCGTAACTTTCTTTTTAACAGGATGTTGCATACAAAGACAACCTTTAACGGTAAATAGAGAGAGATAAAGAGAAACTTTAAAACTGTCATAATTTTATTCATAAATATGAAACTTAATATGTAAATAAAATTGTAACAAATTGTAATTTACGCTGTGACTGTACACTTTTTTCCAAAAATGTATTATTTATATTATGCGTATGCCAAAAACCAACATGTATATATATATATATATATATATATATATATATATATATATATATATATATATATATATATGTATATATATATATATATATATATATATATATATATATATATATATATATATATGTTATATATATATATATATATATATATATATATATATATATAAATATATATATATATATATATATATATATATATATATAAACGCGTTTTTTAAGCTTAAAATATGAATAACTCCGGTTATATAAGTTGAATCGAGACAAACAAAAAAATAAACTCTTCGTAATGAAACAAGTCCTCGTTGGTTTTATAACGCTACAAAATTGAAAAAACAGGCAAAAAAACTCTTTTTATTTTACAGATCGACTAAGTGAACCAATCGGCTTGAAAGTTTCAGAAAATATGCCTTTTGTTGTAGCAAAAATACCCTGAAATTTTGGTACAAAAATATTGAACCCAGTGGGCACAATAGAATTTGTTATTTAAAATTTGAATTTCCCGCCTTTTCATGCCGTTTAGTCCAAAATGGATCTTTTTTTTTCAAAATTTAGGTCTCGACGTCAGCTTTCCGATGCCATTAAAAAAAAATTTTTTTGCGTCATTTTAACCGTTTTTTTTTAACAATTGTCATTTTGAAAAAAAAAATTGTTAGCGAAAATGATTTTTTTTTAAAATAAAGGTCTCTCGACTCTCTACCAGTGATAAAATTTTTCAATTTTTTTTTCAAAATGACCGAAATGCATTTATTTTTATTTGATTAATAAATAAATCTAAAAAAACGGTTAAAATGACTTCAAAAATGGCATCGGAAAGCTAGCATCTAGACCTAATATTTAAAAAAAAAAGATCCATTTTGGACCAAATGGCATAAAATGGTGGGCAATTCAAATTTTAAATAACAAATTCAATTGTGCCCACCGGGTTTAATATTTTTGTACCAAAATTTTAGGGCATTTTTGCTAACATTTTTAATTTTATTAAATTCGATCATGTAGAGTTAAAAGAGATGGAAAATGGAGTATATGGAGTACATTTCGTGTTCCTATTCTGGCTTCTTGGATTCGAGAAATTGAATTATATGTCCATTTATCTCAGTTTTAACAGAATTAGTATAAGGAGAAGACAGATGTGGTAACAACTGCCCTAAAAAATCATAAGTAATATTCCATTCTTTACTTGCTGCTAGTGTAAAAGAACAGCTAATTTTAAAATTTATCGTCATCTAAGATAAAAGGTTTCAATACTTTGCGACTGATGTTCACCATAAGGTATTATGGATTCTTTTAAAAGTATCGGGATGTGATGATTATTCTTTACTGTGAGAAGCTAAAATAGCTATAACATAGGGCATATTTTCTAAAACTTTCAAGCCGATCGGTTCACTTAGTCGACCTGTACAATCAAATAAATAAAAAACGGTTTCTGCAGGTTTTTTCAATTTTGTAGGTTATGGACACACTTGATGACTTAAAACTAACGAGGATTTGTTGAAAATTTCATTATTGTGTTTGATTTTTTTTGTCTCGATCCGATATATATGTAATTTATTCGCATTTTAAGTTCAAAAAACGCATTTTGAAAACTTGTTTATAAACAAAACAGCACAAGTTTTTCGAGGTCCAAAACTCATGGCAATACTCCAGTGGGGTGATACCCCAGAGAGGATAAAATCCTAATATTGCTGTATCTAAACTGTGCAATTCCAAATGTTTTTTACTGCAATAATTAGTAATAATAAAACAACTTCGGTTCTCTGTTTGAAAGGGATTATTCGATACAATTTCTTGACATAATGTCGTTCACTGAAAAAATATTTTTTTTAACAAGCTAGTAATATCGTTCCCAAAAATGTCTTCCCAACAAAAACTTAAATCTGCCTATTGGATTTTTTCAACATAATTTTCTTGGTGTTTACTTGCTGCACCTTTTTTTTCTTTCAACTTTCTCCTACGAGCTTAATACCAAAACATTTAACAAGTAATACAAGGTAAAATCTGCAAGGAACATTTATCTCGTATTTATTAATTTGCTATACCATAAACTGCTATTTAAATTTAACATATGCTGGACGGTATAGTTGGTAATATTTTCTTGCAGTATTAATGAAATAAAAATTGTGAAATTTATTTCTGCCAATAATTCGAAGAGCGGTCCCTTTGGCATCAACAACTAGTGATAGCGATCAATTCTAAA
>CM032446.1:132358285-132445785 GCA_019049505.1 Pachyrhynchus sulphureomaculatus
AATTCTACTAAAATTTGGTATCGTGAACAAGATTTAAAAATACCCTACGGTGAATTAGTGAATTATATAGTAAAATCAAGTTAACTATATTTTACATTCCTATAATTTCATTATACTAAATTTAGTAGGTCAGGTTAAGCTTTTAACAGCATCTGGGCAGCGTCTATTGAAGAATCCTCAAAATTTTGGTCAGTGTAAAATGGACCAGTTTAGTCAAGTTTTACCCCAACGATCAAACTGTTAGTGTGTAATTCGTCTGATGTTAACGTAAATAACATATTATTGATTTATATTTTGCTAATTATTTCTTTTAGATAACTCGACGTTTCTAGGTAGACAAACATATATTATAATATGTATTATAAGGCGGCTCGTGGAGAGAATATTTGAGTCCAGAGGGATTTGAGCGCTCACTTCCGTGGAAACCAAAACTAAAAAACAACTAGAAAATGACCGAGCGAAAAGGCATTCTGAAGAATATAAAACTCTTTCTCTTCTAGTCTCAGGCAGGATGGACAAATACAGCCTGTATTTTTTTTCTCAGATGCTAGAACTTCTAAGATCCATCAATCTCAGGGGGTAGTTCCACCTCCCAGGGATGATTTTCGACCTTATTAGGAAGAGAATCTAGTTGTCTTGAATGTTTGGTACAATGAGATAAAAGTACTTGAGCCTTTCCAAATTTCAATAACATCCATGTGCATCGTTAGAGCGTAGGGGTAGTTTCTACCACCCTTTAAGGGTAGTTTATAGTCGTGTATCGGTGGTTCAAGCCAATTTACTGCATATTTGTTCACCCTGCCGAAAACTACAAAAACCTGAATTTTTTTCGTCGTTATTGAAACTTACGAGAGACCTCCTTAAGTAGGGATGGTTCTTACACCCAATAGGGGTGAGTTTCAACCCTTTTAGAGTAATTTCTGGTTGTCACACCAGATTTATATATTTTGTCCTAAGAGCTACAAGAATTTGTTCTTTGTACATGTTATTTAAACTCATGTGCTTTATTTGAGTTTTAGCGTAGATTAAGGTTTCCACTGTCCTAGAAGCTTTAAGAACCCTTGTAAGTGTTTTACTTAAAATTATTGTTTTATAAACACCATATTTTGTTTATTAACATTAAACAATTTCTTTCATATTACGAAGAATATATATATATATATATATATATATATATATATATATATATATATATATATATATATATAGATTCAGAATTTTCGTGTTCTAAGTATTTTTTGACGACAGGAAAACTTTTAAGTTTAAAATATATTTATAAGCGATTCAAAAGAAACCAACGTACATTTAAATCGCCCATCCTTGCGATATTTAATTTTCAACCACACGGAAGTATCGCCACTTTTAAAGAACCAGCGTTATGTTGTCTATCTATATAATGAAAACTAACCCGAACCACTTATCTATGGTTGGCCCACTGAATCTGGTCCTCTTTGTTGAATTGCATGGGCCAGGTTTATAACGATTTTTATTATAACAAGCTAAACAATAACAAGAAAGACTGCCCTCAGTTTCATTTGAAAAAAAAATCCTCTATTATCAGAGCTGATGAGAGAAGAGCGAAAGCTGGACCGGGGTACCCACTTGAGGGCACAAGCTTTCCAACAAAGGCGGTTTTTTTCTTATAATATCCCCCTCTCCGCCGCCGATTTTTTAAATGTTAAAATGTTTTTGCATTACATTACAAGATGGAAACGTAGTAACGAATTGTAGGGACAGAAAGAGAGAGTTTTATTATATATATATATATATCAGATATATATATATATATATATATATATATATATATATATTATATATTATATATATATATATATTCGCTAGGTTATTTTCTAGATGTTTTTTAATTTTCTTTGTCACTTGATTTCCACGGAAGTGAGCGATCCTCCTGGACTCGTCTTCCACGAGCCATCTTATAATAATATATATTATAATATATATTTTCGCCCTAGAAACGTCGAGTTATCTAAAAAAATTAAATTGAAAAATATAAATCAATATTTTGTTATTTACGTTAACATGAGACGAATCACACACTAACCATTTGATTGTTTATGTAAAACTTGACTAAAGTGGTCCATTTTACACCATTCCAAAATTTTAAGCTGCTACCCAGATGCTGTTAAAAGCTTAACCTAACATAGTAAATTTACTATAATGAAATTATAGGAATGTAAATATAGTTAACTTGATTTTACTATATAATTCGCCGTAGTGTATTTTTAAATTTTGTTCACGATACCATATTTGAGTAAAATTTCACAATATACCATTTAAAGCTGTCTATCTGAATATGGTGTTTTTGAAAGTTGGAGCTGTGTTTTGTGCTTATAATAAGTACTTTATTTCATTTTTATATAAAAAATAATTATTTTTTGGAAAGTAAAAAACTACTCGTAACTTGTTTTATTTATATTTGTAAACACAAATATTTTTTACAAATAAATCTATTCAATGAGACAGGGCTGCTGTTAAAAAACTGTTAAAAAACTAATTGTATATTTACATTCTTTAATTAATACCAATTGTTTATTTGTATCTGTAACTATAATAATACCATTTTGTTACAAGCCTAAAAATTTGCAGATATATATTTGGCTCTGCTTCAGTATGAATTTTAAAAACATTTTTAGAAATGAGACAAATTTCATGAAAATAAAATATTCCATACGCAGAAAAATATAAAGGAGGTTATCGAAAGAAGAACGCTAGTAAGTTTTTTCTTTATATTAAGAGTACGGTAGATCAAAGAATTATGGATAATCTAAATGTGTCAGCTGTTAAACTACAGACTGGGACATGCCATGTCGAGCTCAGTTTCAGAGCTCGCCCGCAGTCTACGTGAAAATTACATTGTTTAGCATGATGCAACACAAACACATCAGCAAAGATTTAAGAATCATATATCAAAAAATATTAATAGCCAGTAAGCCTTAGCACCATCTAATGAGAAACTACAAAGATTTTTAGTCCTAGAGCAAACTCATGGACAGAAAAATAACACTGCAATGCAATCGCCACATGCAAATAAGATACTGATGCTATCGTCCATTTATTTATAAAAAAATATTTCTAGTTGCAAATAGTTCAGTTACTGCATTCAAAAAATTTCGGCAACTCGATGCAACTAATGGCGTACGTAATTTTCTAGGTGTAAGACTATCACTACCAAAACATAAATTATCTGAAAAATAATGCGTTACTAGAGCAAGAGCAAAAATATGAGAATTGCACGCCAGCTAAATATCCAGTATTTTTTCTTGATTAATGTGGTAAAAAGTCGTATTTAAAAGCTTCGTGTGCGATTAACCTCGTCGAGTAGCAATAATGTCCAAAGACTATTATAAGGGCAAAATTTATGGACGGTCTTCTTCTGTTCAACTACCATGCATTTTTTTTTCTTAGTTTTTAAGGGTGTCATTTATTGAATAAACTAGGTAGAGATATGCCCTGTAACTACTATTACATGAGCTGATCTAACGTGATTATATATTTCGGTTTTAAGATATTTACATGCCAGTAACTAACTAACTTAGCGTAGGTAAGAGTTTTATAGAAATGAGATAAAAACTTAAGATATCTGAGACTGAAATTATTTCATGAATTAATATTAACTTCTTACTAGTCCTGAAGGAGGGGGTCTGATGAATTTGTGTAGCGAGTCCTGTTGTTAAGCGAAGGTCCGTATGCATTTATAACCGTGGGGTTTAGGTGGCTTCATCCAGAAATCTGAGCTGGGCGTTTCTCGTGAATTTCCGGATTGTTGGCATCTGGAGGTTACGGTGAATTTGGGTATTGTGGATGAAACCTGGGGCGTTGACATTGATGGAGGGTTAATTTGTGGGAACGTGACATTTGGCACTATGCCGGGCTAGAGCAGGTAAGGTCAGCCGTGATAATCATTTTGTAAATTGCCAACTTTTCGCGTGTTACTAGACTTTTTGAGGGGGGGGGTAGAGTTTGCCTAAGAGCTAGTCTTCAGGGTGGTTGCGGCAACTGATCTTTCCGTAGTAGCCGCTTGTCGTAGGGGATGCGTAGATACTCGATGTTGTCGAGTCTGGTGTCATGGAGAGTGAGCTGGTCGGTATGGGTCTGGCGGATTTGGTGAAGATGATGACTTGTGTCTTGGCTGGGTTCAGTTAGATTCTTCAATATTTGAACCAAGGTATATCCTATCCATGTCTACGTAGCTTGGTTATAACTCTGGTGAAGTTGGTGGTGGGGGTGAGGGCGGCGTCATCGGCGTACATAAGTACGGTTCGACTTGGGAATCTCAACGACGAAGATATTGATTAAATGAGGAAGGGGAGGACGGAGCCATGGGGAACTTCGGCTCTTATGGCCTTGATTTTGGAGGTGGTCTGATTGAATCACACTAAGAAAGTTCGACCCGAGAGAAAGGAGAGAACAAATTTAGTGATGTTAGTAGGATAGCCGGGACGAATGAACTTGAGAGATAGACCTTCATTCTAGGCTAGGTCGAAGGCTTTGGAAACATCTAGAGAGTTAGCTCCAACCTGAGGTTTGCAGTTAAAGGTGATGTGTTGGGAGAGGACGGTGCTATAGTGTATGGTTTCTTAGGATGGTTGGAACCCGAAGTGTTCGTTAGGGATGACTCTGAGCTTTGAAGTTTGGGCTCCGACGATTTCGAGGATAACTTTCTGAGCCACTTTGCCTAAGCAAGAAAGAAGGCTAGTTGGCAGCTGCTAGATGATTATGATGATCTCCGTTTTTTCCAGGATGGCAGGAAGTAGCTGGGTCTTAGGATACCATTTATAACGTTGATTGTTTCCGTGACCTGTTTCTTAGGGAGTTTTTACCAATAGAACTTGAACTAATAGAGGCTTGGTACGAAACTGGCCTTATAGCATTTCTGCTAGAAGATAAGCTTTTTCTTGGGGGTGACAGCAGTGGAGTTAGCGTGGGAGATTGTGGGGATAGAACGGGGGCTGCTGTTAGAGAGGCTGGAGCCACTCTCCAAAGGGAGTTATCTTGGCTGCTAAGGGACTTTAATTTGGAACTCCGCCTGCTGTTATGGTAGAGAAAAAGAGTTTCCCTAACTTGTTGGGTAGCGCAGTTTGCGCACCTTTTTGAGGTTGCCTGGACTATAGCTGTCTACATATCTGCAATTAATTTATTGGCTGCTTGATACAGACCTCTGGAGAAAGAAATAGTGGGAAATGGGGCAGTGATGGCGAGGAGATATTGGAAGTGCTTCCAGTCCGTGGTGATGGTGTCGGCCGGGACGCTTAGAGCAAGCTCGGTATTCTGTGATCCGGTATTATAAAAGACTGTTACCGATATACCAAAACTTATATTTAATTCAATTCGGGCCTTGGATTTTCAAATTGCCATTAATAAATGGTTCATGCGCCACTTATACAACTACACTCTCAATACTAAAATTATTAGGTACTACTTTTAATTGAAAAAAGTAATGCATTGCAAAAGTAGATAAGACTTAAATTTAGTACACATTTACTATTATTTTTTTATTAATTTCTTGGTTTTCGTTTCCCAGCAATAAATTTGTTCAAGTGTGCAGGTAAATTTTTGCCTCCATGGACAAACTCGCTTGAATTAGAAACTTTTCTTGTGAAATTAGGCAGTGTTATCATATTTGCTGAAGTGATTTGTGAGTTATAGTGTTTCCCATGAGATTTCCTAAACAGTTGCATCCCTCTGGTACGTAGACAATCATATTTTCATGTCTTAAATCGGTGTAGTGTTATATTTTTTCCCACCGTTTCCATGTGCTCTTACTCTACTCACTGTCATTTTGCATGGATTTGATGGAATGCAGTTTTATCATTGACAGACTTCGCTTATAAAGGGATTATGGCACAGCCTCGTTTTCATATGAATCAGTAATTCTTATATAAGTAAATATATTTAGTAGGTAGTTTAGAAATTTGGTTAGTAATTTTAATTGTTAAGAATCAATATTACAAGCCGCTCATCAAAATCCTTTGAACTTTTTGTTACTTTATTTAATTCTTTTGCATGAAGTGTGGTTAAATGGGGTGGCACTCTTAACACTGACTTAAAATAAATAGGTTAGTTGTTCAAGAAAATGACGTTATTTAGTATCATGGGCTTTAAATCACCATTTAAATTGGCACAATGGAACCAAATGGAAGTGTTGGTTTCAGTATGAATATTTCTTCGGATCAACGTCAGTAAAAATGGTTCAAATGCCTATTACAACATTATCGATTGATCTCTTCAACTAAAAAATAAGATCATATTTGAGACCCCTTTTCAACTACTCTCAAATTATTTTCTATTAATATTATCGCAAATGAAACCCTATTTCTTTCTATTATACGAAAATTTTGAGTTTCTATCTTTTTGAGAAATTCTATAGATTGTTACGAGTCAGTTGGTACCACAATTTACAATAACGTGGAACTTGTACCCCCTGGGCTCTTTAAGATAAAATCGTAAAAATTTTACTGACTTATAATGGAACACAAAACTGCAGGGGTTAAAATAAGCCTTATGCTTAATTGTAAAACCGCCCTCCTCCCTTGATGGAAAATGAAAGCTTCCATGTTATTCTGACCAGCATGTGTAAATATATATTGTGGGGGAAACGTCGAAAAGTCGCTGCTAATTGACATAACTAATCTAAAAGCCGTGATTTTTTAATATGTGTACATCGTGGGTGCTTTCTCACGCATGGCCGTGAATGAAACTTTCTCACGCATTGCCCTATGTAATTACCAGCACAAAATTATGTCAACTTTCAACTTGATCCATATACAGGGATAAATCCTTCAAACATTTTAAACATGACATTAAATTGGTATATAAATATTCTTTGTTCTCATAGTATCTAATTTGTTGAAATAATTTAAGCAGAAAGTCATCGACCATGTAAAAGATAATAGATCATTAGTATGCACTACGAATAATTCCCATCTGTGAATGGTCAATACTTTTAACATCATAAAAAAATTGCATGCAATTTTCAACTCGTGGTTAAATCGAATACGCGCTTAAATTTGTATTCTAGTCTATGTGATTTTCAAAGTTATTTAAAAGCCATTACTTAATATTTACTTGGTAGTTTTTAAAGGTAATAGTTAAATCAGGTGAAACTACCTTGAAATGCAAAATAATGTATATTTATTTTTGCAAAATATTTAAATAGCTTAAGCAAATTTTTTGTTGTATTATATTTCATATGATTTCTAATATTGTTTATGTTCGGTAGGTAGAGTAAAAAACAGGTAGTCTAGATTAATACCTTCTCTATAAAAGTTCCAGAAAACACATCTGTTTGTAGTTGCCGAAAAATATTGTGATAAAAAATATATGTATATGCTCTTAAATACTTGCCTGTACCTGATGCTTCATCCGCAATAATACATAGGTTAATATTATATTAATATTAAATTTATCCTATTAGCTTACGATTTGCCCTCTATATATTTTTTTTTCTTATAACTATGTGAATACCGATAATCACTAGGAACAAAACATTACGAAATTATATATCTTACTCTCTGAGTGTGGGATCGGTAGAATGTTTTTTTACTGTAAATCAGTATTTATTTTTTCTCTGCCTACTAATTAAGTAGTATCTTAATATATTTAATGATTTTACGACAATAACATGATTGTCCATCGTTGTGCCCATGGTAAGTAAAACAAAAGTACATATACTATGCTATATCATTCGTACATGTAAAAGTTTCCTATTTTCTTCCACTCGTTTTTTATATAAAAAGAAAAATAGAATTCAAAAGGCGCACTCAGTAGTCTATAAGTAGAAGATTTAGGGAAACGATATATATATGTATATATATATATATATATATATATATATATATATATATATATATATATATATATATATATATATATATATATATATATATATATATATATATATATATATATATATATATATATATATATATATATATATATATATATATATATATATATATATATATATATATATATATATATATATATGCATATATATATATATATATATATATATATATATATATATATATATGTATATATATATATATATATATATATATATATATATATATATATATATATATATATATATATATATGCATATATATATATATATATATATATATATATATATATATATATATATATATAATATATATTTATAATATATAACGTATAAAAAAGACTAACCCAAAAAAATATAAGTAGAATCTGAATAATATTTTGCACCTAGATAGGATATGGACTGTTATTTTGTTTAATATTGATAACTGCCACAACTGAAACACTTATTTTATTTATTGCCTGAATTTTAATACTCGTAAATTAAAAATTTAAAGGAAGACGCAAAATAAATTTAAAAATTGTTACATTGGCACCAGTCAAATGTTAAATAATTATGTCGCTTTTATGTATAAACCACTTTCAACCAAATTTTCTATAGTAAGTTACCAACTTTCAGAAGAATTTTAAGCTCTAACCAAAAATAAATTTCAAGTTGAGTCTCTTAGTGGACGACGTTAAAAATAAATAAATAATCTCAAAGAAATTATTTAAGTAATAATCTTAAAAGATTATCCAATACGGTACCCTATATCATTACATGGTCGGTTTAAAAAGTAGCATAGTCCACTATTTCAAAACGATAGGTTTTAATATGAAATTTTGGGTATAAACTATAGTAAATTTTCTCCCAGCTCAGGAAAGCGCTTCGATCTTTGCTAGTAATCAAATCTTTTGGATTAGACGTAGAACAAGAGGGTAACGATTTCAAAATGGCATACTTTAGCGACGAACAGAAAAATTATATTGCTATAAAAAGTGCTTTGAAACAATAATTAAAATTGTTTTAATAAGAAAGAATCCTTCAACATACCTCAAAAAATATTTGCTCCAAACTTCAACTTATCTGAATAACATCTACAATAATTTTGAAACATCATGTAAAATTATATGTATACCATACAAGTTTAACATTAATATTAGTAATTGCAAAGAAATCCGATGCAAAAAATTCAGATGCTCCGAACCACAGAATATATCCAGAAAGGATAAATGATCTCTGCATTTTCGTTGTAAGTCAATAAGCTTAGATACAGCATGCTGATATCTTCTACAAATTTTCAGTAAAAGCGACGCCTCTCATTTTCCACAACTAACTCAAACTCTCTCGCAAAATATATCAACCTAGTGATTGTATCACTACTGTATTAACGCCTAACATAATACTGTAGTATACGGTGCTGTATTGTGATGATGAATGTAAAATAATACAGCGAGAAGTGAGGAGACAGTAAATGCATAAGTGAATCCGGCTTTTCCTATATGCCATACACTTAAGGTCAGCAAATCGACTACGATATAGTAAGATACTAATTATACAATCTTAAAAGACCTAGAAGTCTCTGACTTAACACTGTAGGAAACCAAATGTTATTTTTTTCGATATCTGCACTAGTCTATCGTCTACAAAATTTTTGCGATTCTACTGTTTCAATGACTGTAAATTTTACCTCTCTCACCTCTCTAAATTTCTTGATAAGGCACAACAGCATGTGCAGCTTTATGTGTCATTATCGCCTATCAGCTAATTTTGACGTTTCAGTTGACCTGAATTAAACTGAACTAACCTGAAATAAAAATTTTTGTTACGGAGGTATAAAATAATCAGTAACTTCACAAAACACACCCCAAATGAGTTTTCAACAAAGTTTGTTTCCGATCTTTACTGAAAATTGATGACCTTGAAATTTTTGTTTTTTATATACCAGATAAATTATTAAAGGTAAGGCACTCGTGATAATGTTTGTTCAATCTATATCCCATGGAGAATATTCCAGAATTTTTTCAAAATTTTTTGATTAGTACTTTTCAAGATAAAGAAGGGGCAGAGATTTTTGCGATTTTTTAAAAATAATACAATGAAAAGTGTGCGCAAGTATTACATTATATATATTTTTGAACTCGTGTTTTACAAGCTTTCATTTGACACCCCACTCGATGACCTAGTAAAATTTTTTTTCACTTCCGATTTCATCTCCCCAAAACTAACCCCTTAAGTCAAAATTTAACTTTCAAAACTACTGATGAGGCCGTCATATTAGTACCAAATTTTAATTTTCTATGTCAAATAGTTTCGGAGAAAATCAGATGTGACAGACAGGCGGACAGATGTGCGCACAGACGGACGGAGAGACGGATAAACACCGAAGTGATAAGTGTTCCGTATGGAACCCTAAAAAAAATGAAAAGTCAACCCTGGTGTAGTACTTTCCGGTAAAATGTGATCCTACAACTTTAATTTTTTTTATAAGCACAATAGAGAAAAAATGGATTATATACCGTATTATATGTTTTGCAAACAACTCATATAGCAATAACTTCATTTTATTTGGTAAGATTTACATAAATATGTTATTTTACATGTTACCATAGTTTTAATTAATAGTAAATTTAAAAATTTTAAGCGTACCTTATTTATTTATTTAAAATTCTTTGTAATCCTTTAATTATAAACTAAAATAACAATTACTGGCTAATTGGCTCTGCAATAAAAAAGAGCGAAAGTTAGTGCGAAATCATATATATACAGGTGCCCCGTATGTGTGGAATAATAATTCCACAGCATTTATTAATCAGTGTATCAAAAAAATGTTTAAATAAAAGTTATAGGATGTTATACGGTCCACATGCTGACGTTGACAATAAAATGTTTTGAACTGTCAGTTCGAAGAAATTACGCCATCTTAAATTTTTTTAAATAGAAAACCCTATATATTATTTTATTTTTGAGTCCTACTAAAAATTTTAAATATTATTTATCTAACATACCATATGTCTAAATTGAAATGTTTTGGAATTATTGATATTTGAAATTAAGGAGATCAAATTAAAAAAAAAATTAAGCTGGCTTATGTGAAACATTACTGTCAGGTAACGACTTGACGCGTCAAAAAATGATTTATTGACTAAAATGTTTATTGCTGTATTTTGTTAAACTGCAATTTAAGCATAAAATCATAATGGTATATTTAACAGAAACTGAAAGAATCATTTTGTTAATGATGGTTGGTTACAGAGACCGTAGGAGAACACAACAGGAAGTGTGTGATCTTTTTAACGCAGAATATCCGAATCGAGAACCTATTACCCAATCTGTAATTAGCAAAACATTAAAACGATTTACACAATCAGGTCATGATCGTTCTAAATCTGGACCTCCAAAAGTTAAAACAAGCAATGATAAAAAGTTAGATGTTTTATTGGAAAATACAGAAAATCTCCATAAAGCCAATTGTCAGCTTTGTCTAGACCACAACATAAAAAAGGTACCTTAAGTTGTATACTGAATGAAGAAAAATTTCATCCATATAAACCCATTCTATTGCAAGAATTATCTGAAGATAACTACGATAAACGCGTTGAATTTTGCGAGGTCATGATGGAACGAATCAATAATGATCCTAACCTAATTCATAATATTACTTTTCTCTGACGAGGCCACATTTTGTCTTAACGGAAGCATTAACAGGCATAACTGCCGGTACTGCTATACTGAGAATCCCCACTAGATAATCGACGGTCCTTTTCAAAGACCACAAAAGATAAACTTGTGAGCAGGGATTTGTAGATCTCATATCTATTTCCTAGTAATACCATAATATCACAACAATTTTAATATCACATATTTTAGCAGAATTATTCATGTCATATCATGCATACATGCATACGCACGTGCAAAACCATTTGATGACAACGGATGAAAATCTTTTTCCATATATATATATATATATATATATATATATATATATATATATATATATATATATATATATATACTCATCGATATAACGAGTAAGAAAAAGAGAGTAAAAAAGTTATGGATATATCAATAGTTAACACTTTGTGAAGGTGATAAATATTGGTGCAAACAGGAGCTCTTTTTGTGGAAACTTCCCAGTTTATATTCGTCAGGTGATAAAATTTTAGCAGAAGGAAGGGTAATTCTAAAAGAGAGATCTATTTTTTTAGAAACCTCCTTCTCCCCCAAGATTATCACTTTGAGAAGAGTCTAAGGAAGAATCTTTTTTTGAAAATCCTCTCCCAGGTTACCAATTTTTGAAGTTAGTGAAATTTAAATATCCGGATTGCATTTTATCTTGGAGCTAAACCGGAAGTGATAATCAGTTGTTTAAATCATAAAATTCGTAAACCTAGTATATTTCTTACGATAAAATTAGAGCTTGGTTAGTTATTTACCTTTATATATATATATATATATATATATATATATATATATATATATATATATATATATGTGTATATATGTATATATATATATATATATATATATATATATATATATATATATATATATATATATATTATTAAAAAGCCTTGGATTTGTAATGAAAAAATCGTTATCCATTTCTGCATTAATCTTGGAAAGATTATTAGACAAACCTTTTTCACAATTTGATTTGTCCTAAGTATTATAAAACTCGGAGATAAACAAACATGTAAGGTCAACCGAAACGGCAACGTCTGCTAATATGAGGCAATGACCCATAAAGCTGCATATACTGTTGTGATAGATTGAGTTGGTGTGAAAGATCGGAGATGCCGCTTTTACTGGAATTTTGGCTTTTCAACCACAAGGCAATTCAGTTTTCGGTATCTTCGGCTGAAACAAACATAGCGGTCAAAGAGAAGGAAAAATATTCTAATATGGTACTCTGTTCCAATTGCATTCAGTAACAATGGCCTGAGCTATCAAAAATTTAGGAAAGATTAAAAACGCATTAATACAAAATCTGAAGAAGATACCAGCTCGCAGTACCTCATCTTCTTCACTTACAACGAAGCTGTAAAATGAGTGACTCGTGGAGTCGTATAGAAACGCCGACACATTCTTTTTTTAAATGCAAACATTTTTAAAAAATTAAAAAAGGTCAAAACTGGATTTTACAGCCAAACCAACCCGCACCTGAAATGATATCAATGGCTGCCATTACACTAAAGAAGACGAGAATGTTTAACAGGATATGAAAATTCCCTAGTGTTGCCAAATACACATTAAAATAATAATAAGGAATAAGCTGTAATTACTAGAAAAAAAATAGTATTAATCATACTGAAGATTTCCTATCCACTATTTCAAAAGATATTCCTTGATAAGACGCGGCACAATGTGCGTTTCCTAATCTTCCAGATTATTTCCCCTAACAGCCGATGTTTACGTTACAGTTCTCTTCACATATTTAAGCAAAATAACACCAAAATTTGAGAAATGCTCTAATAGCAATTGAAAAAGCAATACAGATATGGTAAACAATTTTCTGGTGACAAATTCAAGGTTTGTTAATAAGAGGGTGAGAAGTATCTTTAATATCATTAACTCGAAAGGGTGTTATTACTAATTAATTACTTTGTTGTGTTTCGAACCAAGAGTTCAATAATCAGGTATTAACAAAACATCGTTTAAAACCTTTGTTTTATTTTTATAAACAATTTGTTATTTTTATACTGCCACTGAATACAATTTCTAATAATGTTGTTTGCTTTCCACCTATTTTTAAAATAATAATTGGGAATCCCTGGTCTATGCAAACGTGAAGACGTAATGAAGTCGTAATGGGTTTGTATTTGCTAGAGACTACAAATAATTAGTCCTTTACTGACTGATACTTAATCTTTTACATGCAGAAAAGTCTTAATTTGAGACATTCAGTTAAGAATGCTTGTTGACCCATGATAGGGGTATAAGACACGCAAAAGTTAAATATAAAGTCAACAATTTAAAATTATATACAGAGTAGAGTGTTACATAATACACCTCCAGAGATATGTTAGCTAGTATTTATACAACTTAGCATCTTGAACCCTTGATAAGAGTGTCTACCTCCATTATTCTAAAATCATAAAAAAAAAAAAAAATTAAAAAAATAACACAGACGATTTGTTCCACATTAAACCGGCAAATTTAACAATTTCAAAAAAGTATGAAGAAACAACTCACAGAACTATCTCCAGCTGTTAAACTCAAGTTGAGACAAATTCTTCTAGTATCTTTTTAATTTTATTGATGATATCCCAATAAGGGTAGCTTACATCTTTTCGAAGGGTTCAAAGCCCGAAACTGTATAACCGCAAGTTAAAATGTGTAGCTTATATTAAACTCAAGATAACTAATTTTCTGTATATTTTCTGTTTTTTTTAATGATTTTTGAATAGGAGTGGTTGACAACTTTATTAGGATCTCCAAACGCTAACTTAATAAGTGCTAATTAAAGTATTTCAGGAGGTATACAGTGCATCAAGTGTATGGAGACTTTTTTGACATTAATTTTGTTTAAATTTTTATAACAATGATGTAACATCTAAATAAAATGTTCCGTAGTTGTTTTTAATACCAATCCTCGTTGGTTAAGTTTCAAATATTAATTTAAACATGTTTTCTCATAGTTCCAATTAATTAGTTAAACATAAGAGAAAAATAGTATAGAAAGCAGGTGGTGTATGGAGACTTTTTGGATTGACTGTATATTATCGCTTCTAAAATTAAAGCTTCCATAAAACTGAAAAATATACAGGCTATATATTCAAAATATATACAGTTTGATCATATGTCAAAAACGTGATACCAGGTTGCTTCTATTTCACTCCGTAAAAGATTCCTTGGCAACGTTAAAATTTTCGTATTGAACATTTTATCTCACTCTTCAATATAAAATAGCAGTCCATTTTTTGTTAATCATGTACCGAAATAAATCAAATAAACCTCACATTATTATTATGTTATAAAGTCGATAATTAAAAGGTTCAAATTAAGCACATAAAAAAGAATAAATAATTAAATTTCATAAAGTTTGCAGTTTTCGAAAATGCTTTATTTCCGTAAAGTATTAATTAAATTATTAATTTTCTTTATAATTAGAAGGACATTGTTCTTCGTAGAGAGTATAAATAATCCTTTTCGAAAAAGCCTATCTGCAGTTATATTGTTTGAAATTGAAAGTGCTCTTGTGGATTGTATATGTTGAGTGTTGTAACGCAATACGAGGACAACCTACCTAATTATTTCAAACATATTGTTCTGGTATAATTCCCTTAATTAAAATACAAAAGCACATTTATTCTCTGTAGAAGGACAATGCACTTTTAAGAGAATACTTTGATTAATGCGAAAACATTTTAATAGAAATTTTTATTATTATAAAAGTAACAACACTAATGAGAAGGAATACCGGAGATAAAAATTTCTTGGTATAAGTAACTAAATGTTTCGTGATACTAATACTTAACCTTCAGGTAACTTATAAATTTGTTTAAACACAGTTATTTAAATGAAACTATTTTCATCTCATGCTAATATTTACGTGTTACTCAATTCAGTTAAGCGAATCATGGTTTGAAATATTGCTTTGGCTATTTAGATAGGGTAAAAGTGTCTTCTTATTGCCTATTATACTCGTGTCATCTCGTCATTCAATAATGGGAGTGAGTTCAAAAAAATGGGAATAAGTTTAATAGTTTTGTTTTATTATTTTTTCTTTCAAAGAAGTAGACACAGATTTTCATAACTAGGAACGAAAATTTAAACCACTATTTAAGATCACCACTTATATTTATTATATTACTGCTGACAATTGTTTCGACACATTGTGTCTTCTTCTGGAGCAAGATGTAGATTAACTACAAAGTGTCTTACAGAATATATAAGTTACTTGGTCACAAGTGCTAAATTAATTAACCATATTAACCTTAATACCTAAAACGATTCCAATAAGGGAGACCCACCCCCATCCAATTAATCGTTGAGTAATAAACCTGAAAATTTTTTCTGGTTAATTTCTACCTGCTCTAAAAATTTAGTAATTTCAGAAGCCAAAAATTTTGGTTCAAGAATTACTCCATAAAAATAATGTTAACCCAATAATTAAACAAGAAATATTATACATCTTAACATTATGTTTAGACCAGAATTACTTCGAATTCAACGATAAGATTCATGTAAGTAGGAAAGGTTTAATAATGGGAAAACCCTCTTAGTCTAAATTTATCTGAAATTTTCATGGATCATTTAGAAGGACAAATCAGTAATTCTCATCTATTTAAAAATTTCTTTTATTGGTACTGTTATGTAGATGACATATTGACTTGCTTTACCGGTACAGATCGACAATTAAAACTATTTCTAGATTATATTCCCCAACTACATAATAACATTACTTTTACAATAGAAATAGAAACAAATAAAATTAATTTCCTAGATTTAAAAATATCAACAAAATTAATTAACATGATTTTAAAATCTTCCATAAACCAACATACTCAGATATAACTATACATTCTAATTTCAACTATCGGTTCACACATAAAATCTCGGCTTATAACAGTTTCATCCATAGACTAATAAATACACCATTAACAGAACAAAATTTTCTGAAAGAATTATACATTATAAAACAAATTGTTATAAACAATGGATACAAGAGTGACTTTGTAGATTATATTTTAAGGAAAAAATCAATTTAAAAAAAGCAATAGGACTTGTGTAGCCGCATAAACAACTAAATAAAGATAAGTTTCATACACTTAATCGGTAAATTGTCAATAAAATTCAATATTTTTTCCATAAAAATCATGTAAACTTTGCCTTTCGTACCAATAACACATTGGCTCGACATATTAAAAATAACAAAAGTAAAACAAAAAAAGAAAATAAAACAGAAACGAATTATGCACTTGCAATAAAACCTATATGGGACAAACGGGCAGATCTTTATATAAAAGAATAAAAGAACATAAACACAGTTATAGAATGAAAAATAACATATCTCACTACGCTAAACAGATGAAAATTGTACTTTCAATGAAGACTTTAGAATTTTGCACAATGAAAAGAAAGGGAAACAATTGTCAGCAGTAATATAACATAAATAAGTGGTTATCTTAAATGGTGGTTTAAATTTTCGTTCCTAGTTGTTATGGATCTCCATCAAGTAACAGCTAAGTCATTGCAGTACATATTTTCATCTTATTTACTATGACCGTAATCACGCATACGCATCCTTTGAAAATAAATGAATCTATACATACACATAATGGGAGACTTCAACGCCAAAATTGGAAAATGTAGGTCAAGAACTTCCGTAGGACCAAATGGTCTAGGTGAAAGAAGCAACAGTGGCGAACGATTAGACATTTTCAGTGAAGAAATAGTTTAGGTTATCACTAACACCTTCTTCAACCTACTACCACGAAGATTACATAGGTGGAAGTCCCCACTAGACTCACCAGACCATATCGCCAGAAATCAAATAGACTATATCCTAGTGAATAAACGTTTTAGAAATAGTGTTGTATCTATCAAAACATATCCCAGTGCTGATATAAACACGTATCACAATGCTCTGGTAGGGGTTCTAAGAATTATCTTGAATAAGTTAAAAAGAAAACAGAAAAACATATACGATATGCGACAACTTAGAGGCGAAAATGTAACAAACATAATTAAAAAAGAGCTTAATAAAGAACTCCGAGACATAGATCTAAACGAAGACATAGAATCTGAAATAGAAAAGTTAGATGAAGAATAAGTATCTAACTATGGAACAAATACATAAAGGCGAGGAATGGATGACAGATGACATTCTAAGACTAATAAAGGAAAGACGGTTACACAAAAATAGAGGAAACGTTGTTATGGATATAGAAGAGAAACTGAACATATGGTAAGACTATATTACAGAGTTATTTTCTGATATAAGACCAGATCAGCCACAATGCTCAATAGACTTGTTTAAGCCTTGTATTACCACCGATAATTGCGCATTGCAATAAATCAACTAAAAAATGGAAAAGCAACCGGTAATGATGAATTCCATGGGGAGTTTCTTACCATAAGCTGTTAGATGAGGATGGGATTAAGTGGCTTACGGTGATCTACAATAAAATCTATGATTTAGGCAGAATACCAGAAAGCTGATTAATGTCTGGGATTTTTTTTATGGGTTTAGCACACGTGCTGCAGGGAAGTCCCTAAAGCGCTCCAGGAGCGGCATGTGTGCGGAAAAGGCGATTCACGTTGTTCTTGAATCGCTGTAAATTGTACTCGATGGGAAACACAGCGCTGGGCAAATTAGTCCAAAGGGATGATGTTCTCCATATAAAAGACTGCTTGAAAAGCATTGTACGTGGAGTAACAAGCTGAACCTCATACGGATGATGGGTTTATAACGATCCCAAAAAATGCAGGCGCTAAAAAGTACGGAGAATATCGTACAATTAGCCTCATAAGCCATCTTTTAAAAACATTTCTGAAAATCATTCGCAGAAGAATATACAAGTTGTGTGAAGAAAACATGTTAGCTACACAATTCGGTTTTCGTGATCCCATGGGAACCAGAGAGGCCTTGTTTTTTTCTGCAGGTTTTGATTCAGCATTATAGAGACGTCAATTGTGACGTATATTTGTGCCTGATTGACTGTCAAAAGGTCTTTGATAGAGACAACATCACAAAATGGTCGAAATACTGAAAGACCTTGGGCTAGATAGAATTGAGTAAGGTAGGATTGTGTTTTGTCTCCACTGTTGTTTAATATGTACAGTATGTACTTCAGAGTGGCATTGGAAGAGGCTGATGAAGGAATACTGCTTAATGGGAGCAAATAAATAACATTCGTTATGCTGACGATACGGCGGTTATGGCTGATAACTTAAAGGGTTTGCAACATCTTATGACAGAAATAAACGAAGTCAGTAATAGATACGGCCTCGAACTTAATATCAGCAAAAACAAAGTACATGGTAATCAGCAAGTCTCCGGTTCCTGCTACCTTGTTGATGGTTTACAATCAACTCCACAATATTCATATCTAGGTACCATGATAAACGAACAGTGGGATCACTCGCAGAATGTTCTTTGTCGTATCGAAAAAGCTACAGCAGTGTTCCTCAAAATGGCATCACATTTCAAAAGCTCAGCAATAAAATTGAGCACAAAAATAAGACTCCTAAGGTGTAATGTCTTCAGTGTCCTTTTTTTACGGTGGACGCTGACTAAAGTCACTTCTAAGAAACTTGAAGCATTTGAATTATGGCTATTTCGCAGAATTTTGTATATTTCTTATACTGAGCATATTACCAACGAGGATGTCTTACGTCGCATGAACAAGAAACTGGAAATTATGGAAACTGTTAAAGTAGGAAAACTGGAGTATTTAGGACACATAATGAGAAATCCCCACAGATATGAATTACTACAGCAAATACTCCAAGGAAAGGTATTTGGAAAAAGGGGACCAGGACGCAGATGTATTTCCTAGCTGAACAATCTGCGAAATTGGTCCTCGACAAATACTACCGGTTTTTTCAGAGCTGCAGTGGATAAAGTAATAATGACATTCGAACCGAATATGCACTTTAAGAAATAGAGAAGATACATACATGCTGCTGACGGCGACATAGTCGTGTATACAGCATACAGCGACTATGTCGCAACAACGGCAAATTCAGCAAGTTAAGTTCGGCTCTCAGGGTGTGAAGAAAAGATTCATAGGTTAGCAATATAATAACTTTGAATAAGTTCAAACTTTTCTTATTAACTTTTCTCATTGAAAATCAGGAAATAATATTAGACTTTCTTTACGATGTTCTCACTTTTCCTCGGTTTATACGTTTTCACTCATTCATTATTTATGATAATTATTACTCCGGTTACTCGGTACAGCAGAATTTTTGACCTCTGAAATGCATAGTAACCATTTTTTCTGCAAGATACAAACCTGTTTACTAGATAACTCTAGATTACGTCCAGTTCCCGAGATTCTAGCTACTGAAGCTACCAGAACCATGGTTTAGGTGGACTTTGTGCAATTGCATTGAACGTATAAAATAACGCTAGAGGCCCAACATTAAATGGGAGTAAAATATTTAATATTATAGGAAAATTGATGAATGCTACATACTTTTAGAATAACTTTTTTTCAATTTAAGCGGCCGTAGAAAACTCGGCCGTGCTCAACAATTCCACATGTCCACTCTGCAGGGTTAATTAATGAGTTTTTTAATTAGTTGCTTGAAGTTATTTGTAAATATTTTTTTTAGATTTCTTCTTCTTCTTATTTCAATGCTATAACCTAATTAGAAAATTGAAAATAATTCCACAATCCATTTGAAAGGTTCTTAACAGTTTTCAATGTACTGACCCATTCTAACGAGGGTACAGTGACACTGCACTCGAGAAGTTATTGACGCGCAATGCCGAGCGTATGCGAAGCCATAAAAATTGAAATAAGTAATTATAGAAATATCCATAACCGCGTTTTTTAATTATGGATGTATCTGATTTCTGAAAAAAAGAATATTTTGGGAATTACCCTATGTAATCTTAGAGTCAGACAAAAAGTAAAAAATTTGTTGTACTGTGTTACTGTTTCAGTCTTGAATTGTAATTTCCGGGATTTATTCTTTTCACACGAAGTTATTTTTGTACATTATTGGGAATGTGGAATCTTTGGCACAATACTCAGTATATATCACCACTATACCAAACACTTTATTTTTGCACTCGACGCGCGTTTCACTAACCATGTTAGCTTCATCAGCAGCGATGATTGATGATCATCATAGCTTTATCAGGAGCGATGATTAATGATCATCGCTCCTGATGAAGGTAACATTTTTAGCGAAACGCGCGTCGAGTGCAAAAATAAAGTGTTTGGTGTAGTGGTGATATCTACTGAGTAGTGTCATTGTGCCAAAGATTCCACATTCCCAACAAAGTACAAAAGTAACTTTGATTTTTGTTCTTAAAATATTTTGCATTTTTTCGGAACGGTGCAAAAAACTCTCATTTATAAACGTTAAATATTTTTGTAGACGTTAATATATTTTAATCTACGATTCTTTCAAAATGAGGTACGGTTTTCCCTATTCTCCGCTCTCAGCTGTTCACGGTCTTTACCAAAAAATTATTTCTTTTTTACCTCTAAAATTTTATTTGCTTCATTGTAAATAGCCGCCTTTCATGGATGGGTCAATTTCGTAAATGATGTGGTAAAATGCAGTTTTGCCCTCTTTTTTTTTAATTTTTCAAAAATTTTCGAAATTGAAAAAAATATTGAATGTGCTTCTTCTTGGCCCCACGAGTAACCCATTTCAATATATGCAGTGAATTTCATAATACCTTATATATATATATATATATATATATATATATATATATATATATATATATATATATATATATATATATATATATATATATATATATATATATATATATATATATATATATATATATATATATATATATATATATATATATATATATATATATATATATATATATATATATATATATATATATATATATATATATATATATATATGATCTCAAGTTTTCGAATGTGCACTTCAAAGATACGATAATTTTTTTTTTTTAATATATGCCTAGGGGCTGTAGGGTTTTTCATTTATAGCTAATATATATAATAACTTTTTTGCTAATCACACGATCTATATTTTGTGATCTAAAAAAATTGGCAAAAGTTTTTACCCAGTCCTTCCCTACCAACTACAAGTAGTAAGATAAATACCGAAACTGTCCTTTTCACGCTTAGGAATAACTTAACTATGTAGCGCAACTATATAGTGCAGATTAATTGTAACAAAGAAGCGGAGCATAGAACTGCGATATTTACAATTGGAAAATGACATTTTTACGGGCTCTAAAAAAATACTCTTTGACGAAATACGACTTAATATTTATTGTATTACATTGAAAACCCTTAATTTTCTTCTTAAATGGCACTTATTTTTCATTTTCTGGATAAATGAGTCATTTATAGGTAAAGATAGGAAACTAAAACATGAACATGCAAACTAATATATTGGCCCATTTTTATGGAGAACCCCCTTCAAAAGATTTTACATAAAAAAAGAAAATACCTGAGTAATTTTCAATCGATTCAATTTTTTTATATATATGATGAAGTAAAAATTTTACTTTATCATAATATCTCATTTACGACAACATTTTATTTATGCCTCTCTGTCAAAAAAGAAAAATAACGCTATTGTAGTTAATCACCTCCCAGTGTCTTCTACTTTATTTTAACGTAATTTTTACACTTTTTAATTCTAAGAACACTGAAAATGGTGTATATCATAACATATTGGAATCCATGCCGTCTCAAATGAGCTTTTGCCAACTACAAACAAGTGATGCACAGCTTTTTCTTGTAACTCTATAATCCTCTTTCACAAACTATTTCCGTTAAGACTGGAAAAATCCTGAAAAGCATATATAATACGATATAATGAAAGCTACCTCCTCTAACCTTTCTCCCTCGCCTTTATATATTACTAATTTTAATTGAATTGAATTTGAATTGAACTAAAAATCAGGAAATTATTATTGATGTAAAATTTATTGAGCCCATCGCTTTCACTCCCTTTTTTCGAAACGAGGTAGCTCCTTACATCTTTTAAGTACTGCATAAGTACCGAATTTGAAATCGGTATATCTTCTCATTCTGGAGTCATCGCGGCCAGAAATAAAAAAATCAAAGGAAATCGGAGATTCGGTGTGTGGTGATCTAGGAAGTTTAAAACGTAAGGAAATGCAAACATTTCCCAGGTTGAATTGTTCACGAATACTGCGTGCCAAGGTATGTAAAACATAATAGAGCATTTTTTGTTGTACAGTATTAGGAATACTTTAATAATCTATATTGCTGACTGTAATTAATGATATAATTTTTGCAGCATCTATTATAATTTGCTTGCATCCTCGGTTAAAATCTTAAGAGTTTGACAATAAACTATCTGTTCGTGATATTGTTATAATGGAGTGATTTTAAAATTTTTATCAAAATCCATTAAAGCAATAAAAAATATGCCGTAAATATCTTTGTTGACATTTTGGAAAATTCAGAGAGAATTTAATCCACCTACAGTTTCATGTAGATCTCAAGAATATAATTTTTTTTTGCATGTTCAGATCCATATAAATACATCTACCAATATTATCTATAGTGTAAATTCTAAATTAACTTAAGAGTGGGCAACGTGTCTGACCCAAAGTGATCCGAACTAAAATACTAAATTTAAGCCAGCCCATTTGTAATCAATACAAATGCTTGCCAATATTAAAGACTAGAAAAAACTAACATAAGCCATTGGCAACCGACTTTTTTTGAAACCACACATTTAGATGCCGATATAAGGAGAGTTTTTGCAAGATCTTTTTTTATCGTACTAAGTAGAAACACTAAATAAATAGTATCCAATAATAAACAAAATTCTAGAGCTCATCATTGTTATTTCATAGATGAATGAAAGTCCGGTCAAATCCTCATGTGAGGAGAGAAAACCAGTATTATGGTGGCCAAGATAACCTCTCATGTCCTATATTCCCAATTGATTCTGCTTCCAACAGCATGCAAGACGTCTCATGCCCTATATCTCCTATTGATTCTGCTTCCAATAGTACCCAAGACTACTAGTTTATTGTCATTTTTACCTGATCGTCGCGTAGCGGTTTTATTGTTAAAAGGTGCTAAAGATTACTTTGTTTATATTTATTGTTTATTTCTCTTTCTTTACACATCGCAATTCTAATTCTATTAAAATGGTAAAAACGTAAATAAATACAGTAGCCAACATTTGGATCATATTGCCAATTTTATCTATAATTTAAATAATATAATTTAAATATTAATAAAGTTATAAATGTAAGTAAAAATTAAAATATGTACTTCAATAAAAGGACGAATAATTTTACAGATTATATAAGTTTATTTTTTAAGATTGATTTTGTCACAATTTACATCTTAAATGTTTTAATAACATTGTCGACCTTTTCTTTCCTGGATTTATAATAGCATGAAAAAAAAAAGACGAATTTCATTTTTTTTTTCAAAACTAAGTACCTCCCCAGAAAAAAAAAATAAAAAAAGAAAGCGTATTTATGATCCTAGTATTGCGTTTTTGTTTATAGCCGGTCATAAGTATTAAAAATTTGTCTGAAACGCAATTTGGTTTTCTCATGGGCAATATAATTCAATTGAATAGCAACAATTTAAACAAAACCATAAACTGATCTAGATGGAAAACAACATAGAATAAAATTAGTAGTTAATTTTACTCAACTTGTCGACCTTTTTACTATAATTTGTGGTGTGCATAATGCCATATATTAATTTTCTATTGTTAGATAGAAAGACAAGAAAAAATTAACTGTTAAGAAAATGATACTTTGATGTACAACCCAGAAACCACCACTTCATATTAATTAAATCATTATGTAGCTGAATTTTACACATAATCTATACTACATATACACAGTTGAATTTACTTACTTACTATTGTACTTATATTGCAGGTGGAAATACTATTTTGACTTGAACCTTCTTGAAAAATGGTGATACTATATAATCAGCGATATTACTGGGACGTAATTCACAATAATATAGCAATTTTTTCCATATTCTATAAGAAACTTAACATAATACATTGTAAACTTTTTACAAAATATATAGGACCTAATATTCAACTATTTGTATAGTTCTTATTAACGCTGTAGAAAATTCAACCACACGGCATCCATATACCTCGACAGAAGAAAATAAAATGATTCAAATAATTTTTTAAAAATCTACGGGAAATTTTTTTTAGAAATATGGTTCTCATAGTATGTAAAATGTCTAAAATGGATATGCCAGTAAAAATTGAAACTATTTTTAGAAAACCATTTCACTTGTTACTCTTTGTTTTAATAGATTCTGAATACTAAGTGCTTTTTGCTTAAGATATATTCATTATATTTGACAGGGTCGTTAAATCATCAAAACATTAATATAAATTCAGATCTTCTTATCACCATCTAATTATATATTAAAACAACGAATTTTAAAATCGAATTATTCATGTTGAATCTATATTTGTTTAACTTTTTGATTTGTTCTTTGGCTATATAAGAAATATGTAAAAGTTTTTTATGAGTAACTACAGCAATACACGTTAAAACGGAAGCTGATGAGGAATTGTAACGAAAGTAACGACAATTTTGTGGATTTTAAAAACCTACATTTATTACAGAATTTGCGATAACTCTTTTGTTAGCTCGCCAATGATCTGATTCAGGTTTTTCAGGTTTAACTTTTATGCCAACAAAATCAACAAGACGTAATTCTTTAAAGATGTATATCTCCTGCAGTTTCGGAGAGTCGAGAATCGCAGTTTTGCCATATGGTTGTGTGTGAAATGACCGGATCTGTAATAAAGATATTTTCGCTGCCATACGCTTATATAATGGTTTGCATTGTTGTCTATGGCACAAGTATAGAGATGTAAATGGATCATCTATTCTGCATTACAATAATAAGTATAGCTACCTTAGTTATTCATTCAACATGTGGAACAATAATACCGGTATTGGGTAAAAGTTAAATAGTTACTAATCATGGCGTTAATTAATATCGTAACGTTTTTCGGCCTTTCTTGTGAAAATACGAGAATGGTGTTAAATAATCATTCTTATTATTACAAGCTCAGAATTTTCGATCTAATACTGATTAAAATCGAAGATGAAGTGTCCTATGGATATTTTAGATCCGGACAACAGTTATGTAATGTTATTTCTAAAGGTGTCCGTATGTTATATATATATATATATATATATATATATATATATATATATATATATATATATATATTGAAACTAATATTCAAAATTGTTGAAAATTTAGTACCACGTAATAATAGGGAAATATTCTCATAGCAAGACGACGATCCACACAACATTTAAGCAGTCTACGATGTCAAGCTTACCCTTCATAGATTTGGAAAGTTAAAGATAACTAGAAATTAATTGTAAAGTACACCGTTTTATGGGCCTATTTAAAGGGATAATTTAAAGATTGAAGAACCTTGTCAACGAATCTTCTAAGGGAGAAAGTTACACAGGAGGTCGCAATTTTAAATGATCATGTCAAAGAATTATTTTGGCAGTCATAAAAACAAAAGCAAATTTATAGGAAATGCATTGAACAGAATGGAAGACATATTGAGCATTTAACATATTCATTTTTACTTTATTTGTAACAATAACAATACCATATTTAAGATCAATAAATAAACCTTTTTTATATTTTTTATATATTATTTCCGTTGTGTTTGCCTTTTTGTTATGACCATTTTTAATAAATATTTCTTATCTATTCCGTTTTTTATTTTCCCTACCGGGAAAAACTTCTTAGAATAAACAAATGCCATAGTCTACTTCGTCATTATTCTGCACAATTTCACGAACAAATAATTATTAGCGTCTCGAGAATTACGAATTTTATAAAACTAAAAAATAATATAGAGATGCTCTAAAAAATAAATTTTGAGCCATATGTCAACATCGCGATACAGATTTTTTCTCCTTTACTCCGCAAAAAATTTTTTATTTCTTGCTGTATGTAACATTTTAGTCTAACTCTTTAAATAAGTAGGTAAGAGGGGTGCTCCATTTAAAACTCTATACATGCATAAATACAACCACCAAATACATTCAATCAAGAAGATAATTTATTATAATTTTGCCTTTGTTTACACCATTTGAACTAAAATATTAAACTGCAAACAAAATTTACAATTACGATGTTTCCATGCATTATGTTTAAAAAAATTTGCCTTATGAGAGGATATATTTTATAAGTAAAATTTCCCATTCCAGGAGTTTTATCTAGATATTAGTTGACATTCTAAAAAACGTGAACATGATTTTAGTGTTTGTATTCCAAAAACTGATAAAATATTAAAAAATTTCAAGTCAATTTCCAACAATGCAATATTTTTACTTCCATCATTAAAGGAACTGCTTTATTTGGGAAAAAAAGTTGCCCCATGATTTTTGTACTTCTTTATATTTTAGAGTCACCAAATCACGTAAAGCTTACTTCCAATTTCTATCGATTTGTCAGCCTATTGAACTGTTGCCGAGATAACTTTTAAACGAAAAGAGCTATTGATTTTAAATTTAGTTCAAGTACCACCTAAAGTGATTAAGAAATTTCTGTTTTTGAACTATAATATTTTAGAAGAAGGGGCAAAAGCGATGGGCACTGACAAATTATAAAGAATTTTAATAAATATTTTCTAGTTGTTGGTTAGAAGTAGGATCAAATTTTAAGTTTTTTACATAGAGGGATTTGGAAATTATGTTCTTTTACTATTTCAGATCTTTATTTCCTAGAATACTAGAAACATAGATTCCAATTTCCATTAGTGCTTTGATATAAAGAATAAAAGTAAGTGATACTTTACCGCTTGAGAATAATGTTTGTCTCCAAATTACTAGTTGGTAAAGAAACCAAAAAAATATTAATGGAACATTTTGATACTAGACTAGACTGTCTGACTAAACTAGTTCGAGGAAATTAGATGCCCTTAACAGTTTGAAAAGTTCGATATTAACAGTCATTATTAAGCAAAAATTTATAAAAATTCAAGTTTTGTTGAGGTAAGAAAGGAGTGCAAAAACAAATATAAAATCCTATTGTAGAGCGACAAAACAGACCGTGTGATATTCTATTTATATCCCATAGACCAGACTAAAGCAAAATTACACGCAATATGTCTAGTCTAGATATTTTAACGTTCTATATTCTGCTTGATTAATTTTAGGTAAACTTTTTTTAAAGTATTCGCTCTGCATGGACTGTTTTATCCACTCTACTGCCGTTCTTTATCGACATTCATACGAGATTGCCTAGAAAAGCTAATTTAATTTATGGAGTAATCCGATATTGCATAAAGCGAAATTTAGTCAAAATCAACTTGCCCTCACCTCTTGTAATACTATCATAAATGGAACCTTAAAAAAATATATACACCTATTTCTAGACATGCCATCATTTCACTCGATCTTAAAAATAAGTTTACTAATACTAATAAAAAATGTTTTAAGCTACTGTATAGAAGTGCATTAAATAAAAAAGTTTAAAGTTTTATGTAAGTAACGGGTAGCTCAAATCCTTTTTTCTTCCTTCATAACAGCATGTACTAATTCGAAGGACCTCACGTCACATACGGACCCATATTGATGTCTAAATTATCTTGTCTGTTTTATCTGTTATATCTATATCATCGTCATTATCGTTAGCTTATTTCATCCATAGTCGGAAGTAAGCCTCCTCAAGTTATCCACATGTTATCATTCATCCTTGCCATATGCCCCGTCCAATTCCACCTTAATATACATATTCGTTGTATTACATCTGTTACTTTTGATCTAGGAATACGAGCTTGGAGTTTAGTATTTAGCATTTTTCTCCATTGCTCTTTGGGTTACCTGGAGTTTATATATTATACTTTTATTTAAAGCTCACGTTTAAGTGCCATATGTTAATACATACAGTACATATTGATTGTACACTCTGGCTTTTATTGTATTTGGGATGTCCAATTTAAATGTGGATTGTAACCTTCCGGAGGCAGACTATGCTAACGAGATTCTTCTGTCCAATTCTGCCTTTAAATTATTTTTTGATATTTCGATTTTTTATGCTAAATATACGAATGTGTGTACCTTTCTTATTCTTTCACTTTCTATTAATAGTTCCTGGAGGTTATCTTGTTTCGTTGTTCAAATATTTGGTTTTGGTGAAGTTTATTTTTAGATCTATTCCTCGAGACTTGTTATTTAATTCCATCGGCATTTCTTGTAATTCTTCTTTTGTGTTGGCGATCAGAGTGACATCATTTGCGAACCTTAAGCGGTTAAATCGTTTGCCATGTATATATATATATATATATATATATATATATATATATATATATATATATATATATATATATGTATATATATATATATATATATATATATATATATATATATATATATATATATATATATATATATATATATATATATATATATATATATATATATATATATATATATATATATATATATACATGGCAAACGATTTAACCGCTTAGGTTCGCAATGATGCCTGAACACAACATAAAAGAAGAATTACAAGAAATGCCGATGGAATTAAATAACAAGTCTCGAGGAATAGATCTAAAAATAAACTTCACCAAAACCAAATATTTGAACAACGAAACAAGATAACCTCCAGGAACTATTAATAGAAAGTGAAAGAATAAGAAAGGTACACACATTCGTATATTTAGCATAAAAAATCGAAATATCAAAAAATAATTTAAAGGCAGAATTGGACAGAAGAATCTCGTTAGCATAGTCTGCCTCCGGAAGGTTACAATCCACATTTAAATTAGACATCCCAAATACAATAAAAGCCAGAGTGTACAATCAATATGTACTGTATGTATTAACATATGGCACTTAAACGTGAGCTTTAAATAAAAGTATAATATATAAACTCCAGGTAACCCAAAGAGCAATGGAGAGAAAAATGCTAAATACTAAACTCCAAGCTCGTATTCCTAGATCAAAAGTAACAGATGTAATACAACGAATATGTATATTAAGGTGGAATTGGACGGGGCATATGGCAAGGATGAATGATAACAGATGTGGATAACTTGAGGAGGCTTACTTCCGACTATGGATGAAATAAGCTAACGATAATGACGATGATATAGATATAACAGATAAAACAGACAAGATAATTTAGACATCAATATGGGTCCGTATGTGACGTGAGGTCCTTCGAATTAGTACATGCTGTTATGAAGGAAGAAAAAAGGATTTGAGCTACCCGTTACTTACATAAAACTTTAAACTTTTTTATTTAATGCACTTCTATACAGTAGCTTAAAACATTTTTATTAGTATTAGTAAACTTATTTTTAAGATCGAGTGAAATGATGGCATGTCTAGAAATAGGTGTATATATTTTTTTAAGGTTCCATTTATGATAGTATTACAAGAGGTGAGGGCAAGTTGATTTTGACTAAATTTCGCTTTATGCAATATCGGATTACTCCATAAATTAAATTAGCTTTTCTAGGCAATCACGTATGAATGTCGATAAAGAACGGAAGTAGAGTGGATAAAACAGTCCATGCAGAGCGAATACTTTAAAAAAAGTTTACCTAAAATTAATCAAGCAGAATATAGAACGTTAGAATATCTAGACTAGACATATTGCGTGTAATTTTGCTTTAGTCTGGTCTATGGGATATAAATAGAATATCACACGGTCTGTTTTGTCGCTCTACAATAGGATTTTATATTTGTTTTTGCACTCCTTTCTTACCTCAACAAAACTTGAATTTTTATAAATTTTTGCTTAATAATGACTGTTAATATCGAACTTTTCAAACTGTTAAGGGCATCTAATTTCCTCGAACTAGTTTAGTCAGACAGTCTAGTCTAGTATCAAAATGTTCCATTAATATTTTTTTGGTTTCTTTACCAACTAGTAATTTGGAGACAAACATTATTCTCAAGCGGTAAAATATTACTTACTTTTATTCTTTATATCAAAGCACTAATGGAAATTGGAATCTATGTTTCTAGTATTCTAGGAAATAAAGATCTGAAATAGTAAAAGAACATAATTTCCAAATCCCTCTATGTAAAAAACTTAAAATTTGATCCTACTTCTAACCAACAACTAGAAAATATTTATTAAAATTCTTTATAATTTGTCAGTGCCCATCGCTTTTGCCCCTTCTTCTAAAATATTATAGTTCAAAAACAGAAATTTCTTAATCACTTTAGGTGGTACTTGAACTAAATTTAAAATCAATAGCTCTTTTCGTTTAAAAGTTATCTCGGCAACAGTTCAATAGGCTGACAAATCGATAGAAATTTGAAGTAAGCTTTACGTGATTTGGTGACTCTAAAATATAAAGAAGTACAAAAATCATGGGGCAACTTTTTTTCCCAAATAAAGCAGTTCCTTTAATGATGGAAGTAAAAATATTGCATTGTTGGAAATTGACTTGAAATTTTTTAATATTTTATCAGTTTTTGGAATACAAACACTAAAATCATGTTCACGTTTTTAGAATGTCAACTAATATCTAGATAAAACTCCTGGAATGGGAAATTTTACTTATAAAATATATCCTCTCATAAGGCAAATTTTTTAAACATAATGCATGGAAACATCGTAATTGTAAATTTTGTTTGCAGTTTAATATTTTAGTTCAAATGGTGTAAACAATGGCAAAATTATAATAAATTATCTTCTTGATTGAATGTATTTGGGTGGTTGTATTTATGCATGTATAGAGTTTTAAATGGAGCACCCCTCTTACCTACTTATTTAAAGAGTTAGACTAAAATGTTACATACAGCAAGAAATAAAAATTTTTTTGCGGAGTAAAGGAGAAAAAATCTTGTATCGCGATGTTGACATATGGCTCAAAATTTATTTTTTAGAGCATCTCTATATTATTTTTTAGTTTTATAAAATTCGTAATTCTCGAGACGCTAATAATTATTTGTTCGTGAAATTGTGCAGAATAATGACGAAGTAGACTATGGCATTTGTTTATTCTAAGAAGTTTTTCCCGGTAGGGAAAATAAAAAACGGAATAGATACGAAATATTTATTAAAAATGGTCATAACAAAAAGGCAAACACAACGGAAATAATATATAAAAAATATAAAAAAGGTTTATTTATTGATCTTAAATATGGTATTGTTATTGTTACAAATAAAGTAAAAATGAATATGTTAAATGCTCAATATGTCTTCCATTCTGTTCAATGCATTTCCTATAAATTTGCTTTTGTTTTTATGACTGCCAAAATAATTCTTTGACATGATCATTTAAAATTGCGACCTCCTGTGTAACTTTCTCCCTTAGAAGATTCGTTGACAAGGTTCTTCAATCTTTAAATTATCCCTTTAAATAGGCCCATAAAACGGTGTACTTTACAATTAATTTCTAGTTATCTTTAGCTTTCCAAATCTATGAAGGGTAAGCTTGACATCGTAGACTGCTTAAATGTTGTGTGGATCGTCGTCTTGCTATGAGAATATTTCCCTATTTTTACGTGGTACTAAATTTTCAACAATTTTGAATATTAGTTTCAAGCCTTATTTAAATTTCTATGTTGGTTTTATCAATCTATTGCTCAATGTACCGCAGCAAATCCGACCACTGACGGCCAAAGTGAATACTTCTTCTGTTAAAAACTATGGGACTCATCTGTCAAAACACTTTGATTATATAATTGCGTATTATGCTCCATAAGTTAAATTATATCTTGACAAAAGCCTAAACGTAGTTCTTTGTTTTCCTATGTTAAAGGTTACACGGGTACTGTTGTACTATTACTTTATGTATATAATAACAATATTTCTTTAAAGTATTTTTAATTTTGTAATATATTTTGCCAAGATGTTCAACAGCATCTATTTTACATCCTTGTGGATTTTCCGAAATCAGGAAATAGTAAATATTTATTTTTGATTAGTTTTCATAATCCTAAGATACCTTCAAACTGAATTTCAAATTCTTCTTTTTCGTAGTTTTCTCCTCTTGCAGTTCGTTTCTTTCATTAAAACATTATTTCAGTTAAGAGCTGGGTATTTATTTCTAAAGGACGGTCAAGTGCAAGTAGGACTTGCGCAATTAGTATTCCGTACTGTGATTGCCTTTAGAATAAACATTTTTGTTACAGAGGTATAAAACGATGAGGGACTTCACAAAACATACCCACAAGACAAAAAGTTCCTGACATGTATATATCTTAAGATCCAACATATATTTTTCTTAGTCAATAATGTGTAATAGTTATAGCGTCTTAGCTACCTAATAGCCAATAAATTAATATAGAAAGGAGTAGTTCTTTGTCCCGATTATATTCACCTTCACGATTTTGACAATCAAAGAGTTTTTCTTTATTCCAGATAAACTATCAAACGTAATGCACTCGCGATACTTTTCATTCAATCTACACATCGGAAATATTCCAGAATTTTTTTAAAATATTTTCAGCAGTACTATTCGAGATCAGGAGGAAGTCGATTTTTGGCAATTTACACAAAGAAAACCATGCGCAAGTATTACATCATATATATTTTTGAACTCGGGTTTTCACAAGCTCTCATTTGACACTCCACTCGATGATCTGCTAAAATTTGAAATTTTCGCTGAATCTACACTTTATGAAGAATATTTCAGAATTTCTTCAAAATTTTTTGATCAGTACTTTCAGAGATAGGGTAAGGGGACAGAGATTTTCGACGTTTTTTAAAAAATAATACAGAGAACAGTAAACGGAAGTATTACGTCATATATATTTTTGAACTCATATTTTCACAAGCTCTCATTTGACACCCTACTCGATGACCTGGTGGATAAACTTTCGAAACTACACAGTTCTGATTGGGCCAGGAATTCCTATATTTGTGCCAAATTTCAACTGTCTATTGCAAATAGTTTCGGAGAAAATAAGGTGTGACAGACGGATGGACAGACAGGCGTACAGGCACCCCAGTGATCCCATAACACTAAAAATGTATTTAAACTGGTGATTCTTATTGCCTTAGTCTTATATAATACCATTGTACTTGTTTTGATATATATATATATATATGTATATATATATATATATATATTTATATATATATATATATATATATATATATATATATATATATATATATATATATATATATATATATATATATATATATGTAATTAGTGAAAAAAAACTTTGATGCATATGTCAAAACACGTTATGTAATAGTTTATTTTTAACATTCTCCTTATTGAAACTGTTTACCTAACTCTTCAAATAAGCGAGAAATAACCATTTAAAATTTTCATTTCTTACCTTCACTATATAGTATATATTTGGAACTAACATGTAATTAATAATTACTTGAAATACTTGTTTGTATATATTTCTTTGCATAAAATATGAAAATCTAAGGTTTATTGAAGGTAAATATTCTATTTCAAAAATAAGTAAATGTGTGATTTATTTTATTATTTTTTTTTATTACCATCATTTTAACTATAATCTTATGGTATGTCTGAAAAGTTCTGTTTGTGGCTCTCATGTTTCCTCAGAGAGCGTTCTTTGCGAGTGGCAATCGACGGATTTCTTTCTAACACCTTCACTATCAACGCCGGTGTACCCCAAGGCTTCATACTGTCTCCTACTATCTTTCCGAGAATCCAATCTACAGCTTTGCAGATGATAGTACACTTATCTCTTCATTCACTTTGAACGCTCGGACATCGGCTACTCAGACGAATATCTACAGACAGCAGGAAGTCATTCAACTTAATAAAGACCTGGAAGAAATTCTATCTTGGGGGGACAGTAACCAAGTGGAATTTTACGCTACAAAAACCCAGGTGGCAGTTTTTTCTAAAAAGTTAACGTTGCTGAACCCGACATAGTTATGTCGGGGCAATCCATTCCCTTAACTCGTCACTCAATTTGGTAGGCGTTAATTTGGGAGCAAATATGTCCTAGCATGAACATGTTGCAGACATAGCAAGGAGTGCTTTTCAGAAGTTGGGAATATTATTTCGGACCAGAAAGCTTTACACTTCACAACAACGGTTAATTCTTTACAAAGCTCAAATTCGACCAACTATGGAATACCGCTCCCATGTTTGGGGCTCCGCTCCCAAACATACACTGTATTTTTTGGATTCTATTCAGAGAATTGGTCAATTGGGTCTCCAATAAGTCTGATTGGAAACCCGGAACTGACAGGTGGCCTTGATTCGCTGGAACATCGAAGAACGGTTGGCGACTTGAGCCTATTCTACAAGTATTTTCATGGAAAGTGTTCGAAGGATGTGGCCCGTTTAATTCCTCCCAGAGCGGTGCATGTTAGAAGTACACGTCACGCTAATACTTCACATCCGTATGAGGTTGAGCTTGTTACTCCTCGTACGACGCTTTTCAAGCAGTCATTTATATGGAGAACATCATCCCTTTGGAATAATTTGCCCAGGACTGTGTTTCCCACCGAGTACAATTTACAGCGATTTAAGAACAACGTGAATCGCTTTCTCCGCACACGTGTCGCTCCTGTAGCGCTTTAGAGACTTCCCTGTAGCACGTGTGCTAGACCCATAAAAAAAAAATATTTACATTGTGAATATTACTCTCTATTTTTAAACTATTGAATATTAACTTTAAAGTATTTATAACGTTTTTATGAAGCTTAGTTTATTTCACATTCATATATAAAATAACATTTTCTTGTACGATTATAACGTTGCACTAGCCAGGCATCTAAGCATATTAAAGGCAACTTAACTAATTCCTAAATGTTTTCATAGGAAATCCAATTTTTTCAGGGCAAATAAATCGCACGCTCAAGAATTATTAACACGTAGGCTGAAAAGTTTTTGGTCTGACACATAGATGTAGCCTTTTTCAAAAAAATCCTTATGATTTTTAGGAAGTCCAACTTTCAAACGATACGTGTCAAAATTTCATGATATTTCGACGATTAGTTTACAAGTTACAGTTGTTTTTAGTGACGCGACTTTTGATATTTTCAAAGCAATAAAAAAAATCGAATTTCGTGTGTTGATTAAACACCGTTTGCGTAATGGCATAAGATAGCTGACACTCTAAGGATATCAAAAGAACGTGTTGGTCATATTCTGCTTGAACATTTGGGCATCAGAAAGCTCTGTTCGAAACGGGTACCGCGTGTGCTCACAGTGGACCAAAAACAACAACGTGTTGATGATTCTGAGCGCTATTTGGACCTGTTTAAGCGCAATAAAAATGATTTTTTCATGCGATATGTGACAACGGATAAAACATAGATCCACCACTACACACCGGAATCAAATCGGCAGTCAGCTGAGTGAACAGCGGCCGGTGAAAGCCACCCAAAGCGACCAAAGGCAAAACAGTCGGCTGGGAAGGTGTTGACCTCTATATTTTGGGATACATATGGAATAATTTTCATCGACTCTGCTGAAAAAAGGGACAAACCATCAATAGCAAATTTTATATAGAGTGCATTTAAAGGCATAAATTGCAAAGAAACGGCCCCAAATAAACAAGAAAAAAATGCTCTTTTATCAAGTGTCACAAGTCAATGGTTTCGATGAAAAAATTGCTTGAATTGAAGTTCGAATTGCTTCCTCATCCACCGTATTCTCCAGATTTGGCCCCTAGCGACTATTATCTATTCGCAGACCACTAAAAAAAATGCTGGCGAAAAAGAGATTTGGTTCCAATGAAGAAGTTATCACCGAAACTGAGGTATATTTTGAAGGTAAAGACAAATCCTTCTATAAGAAAGGTATAGAAATGTTAGAAAAGCGTTGGACTGATTAGATCGCTCTTGAAGGAGACTATGTTGATGAATAAAGTCGAATTTTGCAAAAAAAAAGTGTTTTACGCAGCTAGACCAAAAAATTTTCAGCCTATGTGTTAAATTTATATGGCAAGCCATGCATGAAAAATCCTCCACTGGATCATCCTTTAGGTATTTTGTTTCTATCCACAATTTTTTTAGTAGGAAATTAAAACTATTAACTTTTTAATTCCTTACTATAAAAAATATAATACACAATAATTCATAATTTACTGTTAGTATTAATTTTTTTTCCATAGATTCTGTTAAATAATACACATCTCGATGCACATATATCTAAATCATTTTTGAGTACAAGTAAATTTTGGTTTCATAAAATTTTACTAAAGTAATACAATTATGCTCTGGCTTATGTAGGCAGCACTAGTATAATAATGACTTATTTGGTACTTTACAACTTTACACGAAAAATATACAATAAAAATAATCCCATTTACTGACACCAGTGAAAAGAGAATATTTCGCTAAACTGACATACTTTTAAAATCCTTCATGGTGATAACTAAATTGCAACTACAACTGGTACAATAGTAGTCAGTATACATCACCACTACACAATCAGTTTATTCTTGCTCTCAACGCGCGTTTCGCTAACCATGTTAGCTTTATCAGGAGTGATGATTGGCTCAATCATCGCTCCTGATGAAACTAACATGGTTAGCGAACTGCATCGAGTGCAGAAATAAAGTTTTGGGTGTAGTACTGATATATATATATATATATATATATATATATATATATATATATATATATATATATATATATATATATATATATATATATATATATATATATATATATATATATATATATATATATATATATATATATATATATATATATATATATATATATATATATATATATATATATATATATATATATATATATATATATATATATATATATACATATATATATATATATATATATATATATATATATATATATATATATATATATATATATATATATATATATATATATATATATATATATATATATATATATATATATATATATATATATATATATATATATATATATATATATATATATATATACTGAGTAGTGTCATTGTGCCAAAGATTCCACATTCTCAACATAGTTGGTACAATAGTGTATACAGAAATAGTGATGACTTGATGCATTTTGCTTTTGTAATATATGTATAAACTGTGACACAGGTGAAACTGATAATGTTTTTAAAGTTAAAAAATCGTTTCTAATAAACATATATTGCTTTTGATTTGATGCCACCTTTACTTGGTAGAACTCCACAACGGGTAAGAGTACGATAAATTGAGCATTTGTTTATTAATTTCGACTTAATGAACTAATCAAACACCTAACAATTTTTTGGCATGTTTCATTATAGCTGTAGTTTTTTTTAAGAATAAATATTTCTAAACTGGAACAATATCTCTGTTTATATATACTCGTACTTACTTTTGTATGGGTTTTCTTAAATAATAAAAGTCGTTCTGAAAATAAATTTTACAGTGGTGAGATGTTTAGGCCTAATTGGGCATTCAGTAGGACACATGTGTTTTTAAATTTAATTATTTCTAGACATTTCCGCAGAATAAGTGCGATGCATGTATTTTTTGCTTAGGCTGCTAATGCGCTAACAGCGTACGGAATAATGTCGAAACCATACGTAGTACCAGTATGAAGCCAGTTCTACCCAATCCCCGCTATAATCTACGGTCACGACAACGTATAAACGTCTTCTACTAACCAGTAAGCATTGATAACGCCCAATGCTTTGTGTTAAAACAATTTTTTTACCAAAATTTGTGTAAAAATAAAATTATAATATATATTATTATATATTATTATTATTATATAATAATATAATCCCATAGAATTCAATAAAAAGTTTTTAAAACCAAAATCAATTATTTGCTTGCCTCTTCCGTTTAAGTCCCATACATGGAAATCGAGATACTTATATCGTATAGTAAAGATCCCTACAGATACTTTGTCTACTAGTAACCGAAATATTAGAGAATAAGCTGACAAGGTCTTAAAAACAAAAATTTCCAAAATTCTTACCTAGTACGAATTGTTATTTTGTTTCAAACTGGAAATTTTAGATTCGGCTCTATATTAAAAATAATATTGATAAGGCAGTTAAAATTTAAGATGAAGAAGAAAAATGATTATTTAGTTTTTTCAGTTATAATTAGCAGCACTTATGAATATTTAAAGAAAGTAAGTTTAGGATCAGTATTATATTAAAGATACAAATAGTATTCTTCAACTTTGTTAATCATTTATTACTATACATAAAATAAAGGAAACCATAAAATACACTTTCAGAGCAAAACGTACTTAAATATATAGGATTATTCTAATTAAGTACGGTATTAGTAAATACCATCGACATGATTTAAAAACCATTAATAAGAAGAAATTTATTCTAATTTCTTCATTATAGTACTACGTTATATCTGGTAATTAAAGATACCGGGTAGCCCTGACGCTACTAACTACGTCGCTATGACGAGACAGTTCGAAGTAGCAATACGAAATTTTATTTAAAGATATAGTTAAAGTAGCTGACCAAAGATACATGTAAATCTAAAAATAAAAACAATGGTTATATTTAGTCTTATGTCGTAATTGCAATAAACTAGCCTGAAGATTGCCTGTACAGAGCTGCGTGGAATTTGCTGGAAGTCTTTACGTCGACTAGTCTTTGACCAACTATCCTCCAGTCAACTAGGAAAAGCCTCGGAGTAGTACTCCTATTGTCAGCTGATTTAGTTGCCCTTTGCATCAACTGCTGGTGGATACCGGGTATCCTCATGTTAAATTTGGAGTATTCGTCAGTAAAGTTAGAATCGTTCTCCTCAAGAAACCTCTTCGGTAATTTATCCCTGTCGATAAACGTGATCGTTAAACCTGGACGATAACCTTCTTCTTTCTTCTAAAAATCCAGACCTTAACCTACTTCCCAAAGATAATCTTCTCACTGAGAATGTCTGTTAATAAGAATCATTGTATAGGTTTATAATTTACTTATCTTTTCTTACCACGTGCGAAAATTTGTAAACTGTTCGCTCACAGTCGACAAAATTGTCTCCACACCTATACTGCCTTTTTCTTCTCGTTGCCGCCATCTGTCCAAAAGATAGTTATTTTCGAAGATGAATCGGCTAAATGATGACGTAAACCTAACCTCAACCCATGTCAGACCTTCACCTATCGAAAATTTAATTGATGAGTATGAGTTTAGATAACTACTTCTATCATCCCCGACACAATTATATAAATATAAACAAAAGGAACAGAACCGTTACTGAAGAAAATACTCAATATTATCTAAATACAAGACACTACGGTAAGTGTACAGGTATATTTATAGTTATAAGATGATATTTATATTTAGCTGTTTTTAAATTCTTGCATAGTTGGTGTTAAGAGAAAAATCTCACAATGTTGAATTGCAAAGCTTATTAAATCTACAAAATATATTACTCGCTGACGAAATTATCAATTTCACTAAGAAAATTCAGGAATATGCTTTTGTAGGCTTCGTATTCCTATATTATGCTTTCTTTGACTTTAACACTATTTTCTATTAAATTATATTAAGACTTGACATTTACTATTTCACTATATTAGGTTGTAGAGACTACTCAAGATATACAGAAAAAGGATGATAAACCTCCCAAGAAGCAATGTAAAAATGTATCCTTTTAAAATAAAAATTAAGTTGCATTTAACGTATCTTATTTCAAATGAGCAATTTATATTTTTTAAATGCTATAAATTGTAATATAGAAAACTTGGAATTTAGAAAAAGTAAAAAGGTCACAGACCAGGAGTCGTAGCATATTTGTTGTTTTAGACTAGAAAACCATATCGCTAATATCGAATACAAATATTCAATTCCTAATTTGCATGGGGAATCACACGAACGAAGTTTTTTTAGTAGAGACAACCTTTCAGGTTACCCTTCAATAAGCTGCTAATGTTTTAAAAATATGCCAATGATTATAGAAAATTTTGACTGTAACACTATTCTCTTAAAATCCCAGTATCGCAGTGCTAGATAAACATTTGGTTTGTATCGAATAGTATCTGGTCAATGATTTTGGCAGATATAACTACAAAGTTATTGCTGCCATTATCATATAAACGAGTTAATGATAATACAAGAGATTCATGCTAAATGTTACGATTAAGATAACAGCCATGAAATGATTAGATTTATGTTTCAGAGATCTACCTAATAATGGATAATAAGGCTCTTATCAGAACTGAGACGAACTGGATAAGACCTTCTTTAAACTATTTAATTTAAACTACCTTTGCATATCATGTGGCCCTTAGATACACCGCCGAGTTTGAAAACCTCTCCAGTAATGTAAATAACCGGCCAAGTGCAAGTCGGACTTGGGCAATTAGTGTCTCGTATGCTGATTGCTTTCAAAATCAAAAATTTTGTTACAAAGGTATAAGATGATCAATGACTTCACCAAACATACCCCAAATAAGTTTTCAACAAAGTTTTATTCCAATCTTTCCTGAAAGCTGACCTTGAAATTTTTGTTTTTTTTTATATACATGAGATAAATTATTAAAGGTACTGGACTCGTGATAATGTTCATTCTATATACACCCTATCGAGAATATTCTAGAGTTTTCTTAAAATTTTTTGATCAGTAGTTTTCGAAATAAGGGGGAGGGGACAGCGATTTTTCGCGATTTTTTAAAAATGATACTAAGAAAAGTGTGCGCATTTACATTATATATATTTTTGAACTCGTATTTTTACAAGCTTCCACTTGATATTCTAAAAATTTTCCTTTCACCCCCCAAAACTAACACCTAAAGTCAAATTTAACTTTCAAAATTATACGGCTCTAATGAGGCGATTAATTTCTATATTAATGCCAAATTTCAACTTTCTATGTCAAATAGTTTCGGAGAAAATCGGGAGTGACGGACAGACAGACAGACGAACAGACACACACCGAAGTGATCTTATAAGTATTCCGTACGGAATACTAAAAAGCAGTAAAGAGTACTGACACAGAATATATAGCTTAGCATTAGCTATATATTCCGTAGTACGACTTACAAAGTACACACATTTCCTTGACCTGTTCAATTCTTTTAATACGTACTAGGATAGACTAAGTAATTATTTCCAACATTCTTTAGTTTATGGTACTATTGGCAAACTCCTTTAATAGGCGCCTAGGAATCTTATAAATAAATAAAAGCATAAAAAAGGATTATTTCATTCTTACAGCTATAATTAACAGCGATAGTGACCTTTCTTGTTTATAGTTCTTTAGACACATAATATTATTCTTCCAGATACCTAAATACCAATATCTTATTTACTTTTTTAATAGTTTACCATTGTAAAGAAAATAATATATTGATTATAAAAACCCAACAAATGTATTAATGAAAAATCACGATATGCATTAATAATTACACTAGTCTACAGCCATTTTGCGACTGAGCGAATAATGGTGTTTTTCCATTAATTAATGAGTACACAACATATTATCAGAGATCTCATATCAATTTTGCTTTTGTTGGTAAAAACTCTTCAATTTATCGGTAATTTTTTGTCTTAGTGGTGGGTAGTTATAACAAATTACATTTTCCTAGTTTGTATTATAGTTCTTTTTTGTTATTCTAGAAATTTTAAACTAGTGACTAGCTGTAGATTTACTGTGGCAACTACAGAAAGTGGTTATTTGAAGTTAAAAATTGAATTATTTCAAGTTAAACATGTCTAAAATACGGAAACATGATTGTATTAATTCAGCGGACTCATTTTGTTATGTACATGGAAAGTATACACCTAAATCATAAGCTAGAATAATAACTAAAGCAACTGAATTTGCTTATCTTAAGTATTTTGGACGTCTTATTATAAATCAAGGTCGGAACGGGGTTCCTCATATTTGTTGTCAGACTTGTACGGCAAACTTGAGAAACTGGCTGAATGGACATAGATTTTCAATGCCTTTTGCTATTTCAATGATCTGGTGTGAGCCGACGAACCACACCATCGGTTGCTACTTTTGTATAACAAAGTTATTGGGATACTCAGAGAAAAATAAGCACGCAATTAAGTATCCAAACGTTTCTTCAGCTAAACGACCTGTTTCTCATAACGACAGTTTACCGGTTCCAGCTCCAGCAATGGACTTCAAGGGAGAACTTCAGCATCGTTTTGATGCTGATACTACTGAAAAGCGGACTATATCTTAGGAGTTCCCTGTGTATATTCCTGAAGAAGAACCACATTTGATTAGGCAAACTGAACTTAATGATTTAGTGCGTGATCTAAACTTATTTAAACAACATGCTGAACTATTGGCACCAAGATTACAACAATGGAACTTGCTAGCCAAGGGTACAAAGGTCACCGTGTTTAAAAAAACGTAATGAAATCTTTCTTTACATTCAAAGACAACATTTGCTTTTGTATAGATCCTGTAAATGTTATGGAAAAGTTAGGGTTTCAACATGATCCTGAAGAGTGGCGATTATTTATAGACTCGTCTAAGATTAGTTTAAAAGCCATTCTACTACATAATGGAAACACAAAACCATCAATTCCACTAGCTCATGCAGTTAATATCAAGGAAACATACCTGTATGAAAATATGTCATTGATATTGAATTTTATAAAATACAACACCTACAAATGGCAGATATGTGGCGATCTTAAAGTCATAGGGCTGCTACTTCGACTTCAGGGAGGATTCACCAAGTACTGTTGTTTCTTGTATCTATGGGATAGCAGAAAAACCTTGTAAAGTAGATAAATGGCCTCAAAGAATTGAGTTTGTACCAGGTAAAGCTAATGTCAAGTATGTGCCTTTAGTTGACCCAGAAAAGGTTTCTGCTACCTCTGTTACATATAAAACTCGGCTTGATAATAAAATAGCGTTCGAACACCTTAAGCAAATTTTCCCGAAGCTAAGCGATGCCAAGCTAAAAGAAGGAATATTTGTTAGACCCCAACTCCGAAAAATATTAAAAAATGAACAGGTTGAAAAAAAAACTGAATGATGTTTAATTAAAAGCTTGGAAGTCATTTAAAAGCATTGTCACGCATTTCTTAGGTAACCGAAAGTCAGATACATATGAGAAACTTGTAAAAGATTTACTCAAAAACTACCTAAAAATGGGCTGCAAACTGTCGCTAAAAATTCATTTTTTACACTCACATTTCAGTTTTTTCCCAGAAAATTTAAGTTCTGTTAGTGATGAACTACCAAGATATCTTCTCAATGGAACAGCGATATCAAGGCAGATGGGCCCCTACAATGATGGGAGACTATTGTTGGTTCCTTATGAGAGAAAGAGAAACCGAGTACAAAAGGACCATTTGCAAAAAAAAGCCTTCTGCAGATGTTTGAGTATTATATGTTCACATTATTAAATCGTAAATAAATGATTAAAAATATAATAAACATAAGTATTTTTTTTTTTTTTTAATTATGTAAAAATTAATTCAATGTAACTTAAAATCTATACATGATGGATTTTTTTTCCCAAGCATATTTAAACTAAGTGATCTTCAAATATAACCAAAACACCTAAAGCGTTGTCAGTCGCATTTTTTTATTTTTTTTTATTTGTAGACTAGTGTTATCCCTCGGATTCATACATCAATAACATTTACAAAGTGACGAAGCTTTTGGAACCTTTCTTTTTCAGTTACGCTGTCTTCCAAAACAATATTTAATAAATTATATAATAACTTTTAAATTATCTGTTAGCAGTATATGAAATTGTATAAGTGAACAAAGAAGTTTTGATATGATGCAATCTTATCACAATTTTTCTTTCAAAATATGGCTTTCCATTTTTGTACATTCTACACACAGTTTCCAGTGAAGAAAGAGTTCGGTAAATAATTGGCAGAATAAAATGACTTTAAAAATTTAAAAAAAAAATCAATATCTGTTGTCCCTAATATGCAGCGCAATAAATAAATAAATAAAAATGTCCATTAACAGATAATTGTTATATGATGGTTAGACCTTGGCATATCGTTACTTCTGTGTGTAGCAATTTTCTTTTTAAAAATAACCGGCCAAGTTCAAGTCGGACTTGCGCAATTAGTGTTCCGTACGTTGATTGCTTTTAAAGTAAACATTTTTGTTACGGAAATATAAAATAATCAATGACTTCACAAAACACACTCGAAGTGAATTTTCAATAAAGTTTGTTTCTGATTTTTGTTGAAAACTAATGACCTTGAAATTTTTGTTTTTTTATATACCAGATAAATTATTAAAGGTAATGCACTCGTGATTATTTTCGTTCAATTTACTCCCTGTGGAGAATATTTCAGAAGTTTTTCAAAATTTTTATGATCAGTACTTTTCGAAATAACCCACGATTGGCAATTTTTTAAAAATAATAAATTTAAAAGTGTGCGCAAGAATAACATTATATATATTTTTGAACTCGTGTTTTCACAAGCTTTCATTTGACACCCCACTCGATGATCTGGTAATTTTTTTTTCACTTCCCATTTCACCCCCTAAAACTAACCCATTAAATCAAAATTTAACTTTCAAAACTACACAGCTCTGATGGAACTATCAATTCCTATATTAGTGCCAAATTTCAACTTTCTATGTCAAATAGTTTCGGAGAAAATCGAGTGTGACAGACAGACAGGCAGACGGACAGATACCGAAGTTATCTTATAAGTGTTTCGTACGGAACACTAAAAAATTGAAATCTCTTTTTCACCTGTATGCTCTAATATTCTGCATGTATTTGGAACTAAATTACTATTCTAGAATTTTATGTCATTTGCCATTTATACGTACTTAACGCAGCCTAAATTTAGTTATTAATTAAGTAATTGCTTAACTTTTTTTTTACAAATAACTAAATCTAAATGATTCTTATATCAGATTTAACAAAAAAAAATTTCTTATATACGTATTTTTAATGACTCGAAACACTTTGTTTGATAATATTGACAAAACTGACTGAGAAAATATCTTTTGAATCCACATAATTTACAAAATTTGTTTAAATAATGTTCATTTTGTTCACTGTATGATTTTTGAAACATAATTATATTCATAATTATCTTACTTTTATAACTAATTTTCGAACTAACTTCTACGTGATATTAATGTTATTCTAATCATAATCGGATCCGTATTGAAATAGTATTTATAAAGACTTATCAGACAATTGGATCGTATAAAAAGGAGTAATTAGTAACAATATGAGTTGTTCTATAGTTATATATAATGTGGAAACCAGCTTTCATATTACTATTCTTTTATTGTTTTTATTAATTTACAATTTCATTTATTTCAAACAATAAAATATTTGAAAAATATATATAATTAATAAATTAAAAATACGAGGGATAGAGAATAAGGCAGCATCAATTAGCGGCAATTAATTTTAAATGATTATTATACTATGTTGTTTTTCTCAATTTAGTATTTTTTTGTTGCTAGTGATAGACAAACTGCCCTAGAAAATGACTTATTTACGACTAAAATTAAGACTTTGAAAACTCCTATACAATAAACTATTTATTTTGCACACTACCCCAACATTTGGCTCACACTACTTATGGTACTATTTAAACAGTGAGAAAATCAGACAAGTCACTTCATACATGCACTCACATAAACTTCACAAAAAGTGAGCTACAAGTATGAAAGTCATTCGGCATACTCGCCTCTCTGACGAAACTTTCGAAACTAGTTCGAAAATTTAATATTAAATCAACTTTTTGTTTAAAATGATGAATAAATAAAAATGTTTTTGAAATGATTTTGCTTGTACCTCAAAGTTTCTTTATATAAATATATGTATTAATAATCGTTTTACTTGAGCCTTCTAACCAACTTCGCAATGAATAAATAAATAATTAGTGATATATTCTGTCATATATTATTTTTAGATATGACCCTGTATCATCAAGGATTAATATGCACTTAACAGACAATAATGTAAATATAAAATAATAGAGAAAAAGAAAAATTAGCCTTGTGTTCTTTTTGTTTGTTCTTTAATATAAATGTTTTAAGACAGCCTGAAAATAGCTTGGTGCCAAGGATATGAATTTTTTTTATTCTTTTGCTAATGAGAAGGTTTAATTTAAATTTGGAATATTTAATTATTATCTGAAAAAGATAGCAATAAAAAGATTTCAAAAACACTTAAAAATGGGGAATTAAGCCAAATAAGACAGCTACATGACACTTTTTCGAAAATTTAGAATGAGAAAAATACTATTAGAGAATAATAATGTCTTTGGTTCGGGTAATATATCTGAGTGGTTTGGTTTCCTTCACACATCTTTATTTTTTTAACTTAAAGTTCTATAATGAAAAAAATTAGGTTATTTACAATTTATGAGTATAACGATTCATGAGCTAATTTTTGAAGATATTGTTTTTAAAAAGTTGTTTGTTGTTAAGTTTTAAATAGAATTAGGACAAAATAATTTTTAGGAACTAGTTAGTTCATCTAGGTATAATCTATCACCGTAATTATAAGGGTTGGAGAAAGTGTAGCTGCGAAGATATTACATTATCAGTAACATAACTAATGCGGTTAGGCGTGGTGTATGCCCTGTTTCGCCATTATGGCTATTTTCAAAGTTGAGGAATTTAAAGATTATGTTTATTATTTCTCTTCACTTCCAAACTCAGAGTCCGTTAAAGAATAGATTAATATGAGAACCTTTTACTTCATTGGGCTAAAGAGTTTTTTTGAAATAGACTGCTAAAGATATTTTATTATTATGACGTATAAAAAAATTTGCGAGTAATTTTTGTATTGAGGAAAAAAAAATTAAGGTTTTTAATTAATATATTTAGAACAATACGTCTTTAAGTAACTAGCAGAGTGTCAAGTATTCAAAAATACAAATTCAATGCTTCAATTTGTTTATTAAGTCCCTTAATTAATACAATAACTTCCTCATCTAATTAGCTGTAGTTTTCTCATCTTTTTAAGTGATCTTTAAGCAAATACAACAGGTATTTCTCATATGTCTTCGCAGTAGCAGTTTTGTTCAGCGAATTAATTTAGAAATTCATGCCTATGCTTTTCGTGCCGTATTATCTAAAGTCAATACTTTGTTACATGGACTAATACTGCCGCTATTCTCAGTAAAATTAGAAATAGTGGAAGTTGAATATCATAAGATGAAACGATCATGACTGTTTGTGATACTCTCTTCAAACTGGCCAGCTTGTGCAACAGCATCTCGAAGTACTGACATTGGAACACGTGTTGGGGGAATATGCATATAATTAATAGAATAATTTGAACAAATCGGTTCCATATTGTTTATAGAACATAACTAGTAAAAGTATGTAGCTGTTTCTTCATTATCAACTGAGAATGCCAAGCACTTGACCTTGTAGGCACTTTTGTAGCTCCTAGTTGTGTAAAACAATATTTAGGGACTGATGTATGTTAGTATACTCGGTTGATGTCCAGACTGAAAAAAGACTCTGCAACATATATCGATAAAAATATCTTTAATTATAGAAATCGACTAATAATAATATACAAATATATTTAAAGTTACTTCATAGTTTTCACAATAAAAGAATATTTTTGGTTTTTATTAGGTTCATTACCAAGTTCATTCCCTTGCTTTTACTTGTCATCAGTTGGTCTTTAAAGGCTCTTTTAAGATAAATTCCGTGGAAGATTGATACAGTTTGTCTAATTCCTGGATGACCGCTAAAATTTTTACTCAAATACCCTAAGATAAAATCATATAGTGTATCATTGGTTTGCTTAACTTGCTTTAACTGTGATAGTTTTAAATAATATATACCTATTAACTCCTGGCAGACGAACCCAGCCACGGAAATAAGCTAAAAAACCGAAAAAAGAGACGTATAATGCAGATGTCTATTTTGTGTAAGAAGGCAATATATTTTCTTCATTAAAATTCAAATTTCTGAAGAGATTGTCTTTCGCACTGCCTTATTGTTTATTCGATTATTATGTATCACTATGAAACCATGATATCTCTGTTACACTTTAATATAATAATTAGGGCTTAGGCACAGCCACCGTCGCCATATTAAAGAATTTATTCACCTAAAATATATTACGGATAATAATTTTAGTACAATACATTGACTAGATATTCCGTAAATAACCCAAGTTTGTAATTTTACCTTACATCAGATGTAGAAGCTTCATCAAAATATAATCAAGTGAATGCCGATATAGGGCGCAATTTCGTAAATTCTCGCTAATGCCTAACTCGGTTAGAAATTTTCCTTTATTCGTCTCCAACTAAGTGTAAATTTCTACTCTTGAATTTTAAGTCTAGGTTTTCAGCTACATCAAATAGAACGATTATATAGAGTGAACAAAAGTTTTGATCTTTAAGGAATTAATATAATGTTGTTAGGGAAAGAACTGTTTTTTTTTTTTTTTCAGTTAGATTTAGCAATTAATATGTAATAGGATATACAAGCCTGCCAATTATTTTCTAACTGGAGAATTTCTCGAATCCTATAAAAGATAGGGAAAGAGTTTCAGTAAAAGGGATATCGAGAGATGAGAATTTTGAAAATATTTTTTTCAGTGGCTTAAAATAGTGTAGTTGTAGTTATTCCATAATACGTTTTATGTATTATGTAATTTCTGACTTTTACTAAAAATTCTACATATATAGTCGACACTCTATATAGTGAAAGACCAAAATGTTGACCGAAATTTCACTATAGAAAGTTTTTCACTATATAAAGAGAAAATCCGTATATATTGCTATGTATGTAAAATATTCTAGGTCTTGAAAAAATTGCACTATAAAGAGTTTTTCACTATATAGAGTTTCACTATAAACAGTGTCGACTGTATTTTTATATTAAGTAGTATGGGTGTAAATGTAGTAAAAATAACAGTGTTTGGTATATTGACGGATGACAGAAAGATATTTTTTTCACACTTTAACAGAATGTAGTATCTGAATAACACAATTTAGATAAAAATAGGTTGCACCTTCTAATTTTAGTTTTTGTATGTTTCTTAATCAAATAAAATCATCTTCAAACTACGATCGATTTCCTGTTAAATTAAAAAAAAAAACGGAAATGTCAACTGCGTTTTAACTATAAATTAACCATAGGTTGGCATTATTGAACAGAATGTAGGACGCTAAGACTAGACTAGCAACGTAAAAGTTCTGTTTTCCTGAATTTCATGTGAATTTCTACGCTTGTTAAAATGTGAGAAATGAAATTTTTAATGTACTAATATCTTTGTAACTATATATATATATATATATATATATATATATATATATATATATATATATATATATATATATATATATATCTATATACATATATATATATATATATATATATATATATATATATATATATATATATATACTACATAATATTAAACATTAATAACTCTGGAATTTTGAGTATAATTCGAACATGTTCAAGTAGATGATAAAAAAGTCAGTAACCGTTTTGATGATTTTCCGAACAAAAATAATCTCATTACCTCTTCTGTGAAAAATAATAATATGGTGAAAGATCGCTATATTTCAACACAAATTTCATGAATTTTTTAAGTATCAATATATGTAAAAGGTGTAATATTGGCCTTTACATCAGATATACTGACATTTAGTGTTGTTGGTAAAATATCGATATATCGAATATTCGATATTTTTTCAAAAAATATAGGTATTTTCGACTGATATTTTTTAACCTGATATATCGAGAGTTCGATATTTAAATCGAAATATCGGCAGCGATATATTTTTCAAAAACTAAAATTTACCGTTTTTTTTCTAGCAAGTTCATTTATAAATCGTTCTTAATTCACCAGTTTTTTTTTTGTTTTTGAATGCAAGCTGAAAAATAGTAATTTTCTATGGTCACACTCGTAGCTTTCGCACTAATTACAATTATAAGCTACTGCTCTTCTCCTAACTATGATGGATAATAACCGAGTCCCTTATTTATGCTCATAACCTATCAAGTTGACTGAATTTTATTTTAGTTTCACAAGCTGGGTATTTTGCTGACAATCTTTCCTAGCTAAAAACCACGCAGAAATGAACAATAATATCATTCAAATTTTTTACATGACAAACCAATATCAAATACCATATAAGATAAGTCGGAGATATAAAAAAACCAACACATTTTCACGTACACAAGGTTTAATTTCCACCAGGCAGTACACCGGCAAGCCATAAGGCAAAACTATAAATGCCTGTACTGCTTAGACAATGTATTTATAAGACCCAGAATGTAAGGGAAACGTTGTAGCACTTTATAAGGAAAAAATAAAGAGCTTTTTGAAATTGAAAAAATTTAAATTATCTTAGTTTCGCGGTACCATTCATCGAGAGAACATGTCCTTTTAAATAAAAATTTATTTGTGCTTTTTTATTTAAACAATATTTATTTATATCTAAATTACATCTGAGTAATGTAAAAGAAACCGATATATATATATATATATATATATATATATATATATATATATATATATATATATATATATATATATATATATATATATGTATATATATATATATATATATATATATATATATATATATATATATATATATATATAATATTGATATTTTTTCGATATATCGATATATATATATATATAATATTGATATTTTTTCGATATATCGATATATATATATATATATATATATATATATATATATATATATATATATATATATATATCGATATATCGATATTCGATATAGATATATTTGAAAAATATATCGATATATATATATATATATATATATATATATATATATATATATATATATATATATATACATATCGATACTTTTAAAAATAACAATATTCGTATTGTCTTGCCGGTTGTACGAGACTTTAATGAATTTCCAATATTTCCTTTTTGTATGCTCTATATATTTTAGCCCTTTTGCATTGTTTCATTCAATGCAAAAGTATGTTTTTCTCTGATCATAATATTTTTGACTACATATTATTTTTAAGAATGAAGAATAGCTATTAAAACATATTAGTATGTACAGAGAATTAGTAGCCCCATTCTCAGAAATATTTCAAAAATTATGAAAAATATTACCAAAATTAAACCTAAATAAAGCATTTTTATTAGTGTTCCGTACGGAACACTTATATGATCACTTCGGTGTCTGTCTGTCTGTCTGTCACACCCGATTTTCTCCGAAACTATTTGATATAGAAAGTTGAAATTTTGTAATAATATAGGAATTGATGTCCTCATCAGAGCTATGTAGTTTTGAGCGTTAAATTTTGACTTAAGGGGTTAGTTTTGGGGGGTGAAATCGGAAGTGAAAAAAAAAATTTTTTACTAGGTCATCGAGTGTGGCGTCAAATGAAAGCTTGTGAAAACACGAGTAAAAAATATATATATAATGTAATACTTGCGCGCACTTTTCTTTGTATTATTTTTAAAAAATCGCGAAAAATCGCTGTCCCCCGCCTTATCTCGAAAAGTACTTTTCAAAAAATTTTGAAAAAATTCTGTAATATTCTCCACGGGGTGTAGATTGAACGAAAATTATCACGAGTGCATTACCTTTAATAATTTATCTGGTATATAAAAAAAAACAAAAATTTCAAGGTCATCCGATTTTAGTAAAGATCGGAAACAAATTTTGTTGAAAACTCATCTGGGGTGTGTTTTGTGAAGTCACTGATCATTTTATACCTCTGTAACAAAATTTTTTATTTTAAAAGCAATCAACGTACGGAACACTAATTGCGCAAGTTCAACTTGCACTTGACCGGTTATTATAAATGAAATTAAATTTCGAATCGTAGGAAAACTATTTTCAGACTTTATCTGTAGCTCGAGAAACATAATAAATTTTTGTTACTAAACATAAACCAACATATTGGCTTAAAATAATCATTAATTAGGTCAATCATAAGCATTTTCTATTACAGTTTTTTTTATACGTATACATAATACTGGTGGCATACAGAGTTGTTTGTTTTTATTTTGTTATATATATATATATATATATATATATATATATATATATATATATATATATATATATTTATATATATATATATATATATATATATATATATATATATATATATATATATATATATATATATATATATATATATCAGTATGTTGATTCTGGCTATTTAAATTTAGTAATTGCAACTGTGACAAAGAACGTTTCATATAGTCTTGATTTTAAGAGATCTGTTTCATAAAATATTAATAATTATATATTTAAAAGTTTTTAATCTACTTCTTCCTTCAAATTCCAGAGCAATCCTGTAAGTATGTATGTCTATCGAATTGGAATTTAATAAAACGACGCTTTCATGTGCTTATGGATAAGTACTTAGGCAAAGCGTTTTGTGTACGTATTCAAAGAGAATTTAGTTTAAGGTAGCATATAGGAACCGAAAAGGCAAAGGAAGTTTTTGCTACACGTACTTTATTTAAAATTAGGTTCTGTACGTGTTACTTAGAGAGAGATTAGATTATTAGTTAAAGTTATGGTATTAGGAAATTTTGCTTCTATTTGACAAGAATTTCACACAAAAATGGCAGAATTGGAACATATACTTTTAAGGATGGTATAAAATTTTAAAAGTAAGAAGTGAACCACAAACGAAGCATACACATTTAATGAGATTTTCAAGTTTAAAAATTGGCCGCGGTTCCTTACTATAAAAACTTTTGCTAAAAAGAAAAGTTGCTGTGTGTTTTGACCACTTAGTTCAAATTTTAAGAAATGAAAAAATTGACATTCCTCGTTCTCAAAATATCTCAAAATAACATATTTCTTGCCCCATTTACCACTTATAAGTTCAACAATAAATTATAACCCTTTTGATATTAGCTGGCTCTTGCTCAGTTGTCAGTAACTAGATAAGACAAGAATACCCAGACAGAAATGTTTAAAACGAGATCTTTCTCTAACGTTACAAAAAAACTCTTAAATAAAAGATTAGGGAGTCGATCCAACCTTTTGGTAATACTAAATTTTACAAATAAATAGCACGTAACTTTTGGATTGGAACACATTTCCTTTAAAATATAATTATGACACAACTATTGAGAAATTTATAACCAAATGGATAAAGAATCACTGACAATCCCGGTAAGTATAATATTTCTCATTGCAATGTATTTAAAAACACCTGATGAATCAACTAAGTAGGAGTACTTTAGGACAGAATGAATATATCTTAACAGTATATATATATATATATATATATATATATATATATATATATATATATATATATATATATATATATATATATATATATATATTATATATATATATATAATATATTACATATATATATATATATATATATATATATATATATATATATATATATATATATATATAATTAAAACATAAATCCTTGAAATGCCTTAGTATGGTGGAAATTTTAATTGATTTAGTTTTAACTTTGATCAGACTTCCCTACTGCAAGATTAATTTTGTAAATTTTAAACATAGCTTAACTCAGTAAACCTGAAACTATACTAACAAACTTTTGGAGTCAATATTCTACATACACTTCCTTTGAAGTTAGGTACCACGGTGTTCTATGTTTAGCCAAGTAGGCAAGTAATTCTGGCCTATAAACTATTGCGACTACATCTTTTTAGTTTACTTGAAATTACTTACAAGTTTCTAAAGGATAACTGATTTATATACAAAGCATTACATAAACATGATTGAAATAAAAAAGTTGTTTATAAAAATGAAGCATCATAAATTTTTAATATACAGGATTTCCCGAACGGTTTTAAATATTTAAATTTTGCAGATGACTCAAGATGAATCGCTTAATCTATACCTGCCTTAATTAGTCTGAACTCTTATATAGACATATAAAATAGCATATCCAAATAAGCCCTATATATATATATATATATATATATATATATATATATATATATATATATATGTATATATATATATATATATATATATATATATTTATATATATATATATATATATATATATATATATATATATATATATATATATATATATATATATATATATATATATATATATATATATATATATATATATGTATATGTATATATACAATTGTTGCAAGCCAGTTTTAAAAATACATACCCAGAGTACTGAGGTTTCCTTGGTAAGAGTATCATTAAAAAGAGCAAATTTACAAACCTAAAAAAAAAATAAACGCTTAATGAAAATAAACAGACATAAAACACTAAAATGCTATTGTTTTCTTTTTGCGAATAATTTGAAAACCATTAATTTTTAGGGTTTATACAAAAGAAAAATTCTATCAAATTTTCTACAAAATGCAACCATAGTGTTCAGGCATTAGTTTTATATTTCCGTTTTATTGACCTCACGAGTTTATATGTTTTTAGAATCTGGGATGTCACAACGCCCAGCCGCTAGCTGCGGATTTGAACTAGGGACTATCGGAACGCTTGGCACCCTCTACACTCACCGCGCCATCGAGGCCGGCAACCGTAGCTCTAAATAAGTTAAAAACCAATTCATATCATTATCTGAAACTTATGGTTTATATAATATACGGCTGTATGTGTATCATTAATATTTTTAGTATTATGGTTGTACAAGTACACTACCTATAAGCTTTATATAGGAATGAAATGAAATTGCAAGTAAGCCAATCACAGAATCCGTTAATGGGAATGATTACAAAAATAATTATAATATCTTAATATAGGTTCTTGCTTACGTTTCCCTCCCCAAGATATTAAATTTGCCCAGTCTCAATAAATTGTGACGTTTGGTGATATATGTTTTTGGTAAATAATTTTAAAAACATATTTTTGGTACCTACAGATATTCTTACCTGTTTTGTTACCCTTTCGTCTACTGAGACCGTTTGACCGTTGACTATTTGAAACCATTCCCTTTTTGTCGACTCCCAAATTAAAGCTACCAAGTAAAGCTGTAAGTGGTTTCAACCCTCTATAGGTAGTTTTACCTAGGTATTTATCTTCATACAATATAAGGGCGTGGCCGGTTAGATTATCGTAGTCGTTCAGGTTAGTTCAGGTTCAAGTTTGACAGTCCTAAGTCTGTAGAAAGTGTGAAGGAAAGAAATAATTTTGCTTTATCGATTTTTTAAGACATGATTATTATTTACCCTTAATATAGATTTCCATAACAGATAAAGAAGTTTAGTGAATCGACGAAAGAGGAATTTTTATTGTCACTCAAGTATAGGTTAAAAGGCCTGTCGACAAAACAGGAATTTCTCTTAAAATCGACAAAACGGGAATCGACGAAACGGTACTAAATTAAAGAAATCATACCACATATAATGTAAATATTTATAAACATTAATGAGGTACTCTTAAACAAAGCTTATTAATATACTTTTACTTTTACAAGAAAAGATCATTTAGATAATAGATTCTAATGACCTTTAAACATTTCACATATCATTTGGAACAGTTTCTAGTAAATTTAAGTAAGTTTGTTAATTTCTAATAACATTTTCAGTATTTATATTCGGCCACGGTAAAAAGGGTCAGTAAATTTTAATCTGTTTACTACTTAATTGTGACTGTACGGTTAATTGGCGAATATATAGTTGCACAAATTAACCCTCGGCTCTTGTAGACTAACTTTGACATTTATTTATAAAAAGTATTTTTCTTTAGCAAAGGAAGTAAACATTAATCAATCTACTTGGCTTTCTACATATTTTTGACATCTCTTCGGCAATTGTCAATGTCAATGATGGTTGTATCAATGCAATAAATTATCAAGGTTTGATCTCTTAAATCTACCTGTTTAACTGACAAATTGAAAATCAGCCAGCCAGTTATAATAATCATATTTTGCTTTAAGCTCTGCTTACAAAATTTAATTAACTAGATTAGAGCAATATCTCCTGAAATATAATCATGTTAATTGATAATACAAACTTGGCTTTAACTCACAATCAGTAAATAATAATAAATAATTCCATCTGCAATTTTCTTTGGATTTAGGGTATTTTGTACCTTTCTAGACAAAGCAAATACTTATAGTCCGTGAAAATATAAAGGAAAGAAAAGATGTATATATATATATATATATATATATATATATATATATATATATATATATATATATATATATATATATATATATATATCGCCTAGTAAGTGCTTTGCTATTGAATTAAAAGCAAGGACAACCCAGGTGTGATATCTATGGATCACCAAACAACGATATGCATGTTTTGCTCCATGTCACACCTCTTCAGCCAGCCTAGGTGAAGAGGTAAGTAGTAAACACACAGTAACAGCAGGATAGATTTAAGAAGCAAGCACACAATAATGCCAGTAGCCAACACTCCTTAGCACAATCAAATGTGAAACCGCCATAACTTTTAGTTCAAAAACAAAACATATTGGGAGATAAAATTTGATACCTTTGTTATTATGAGAGATAATACCGCCAATGAATAAATATTAGTAACTGTAAAAATAGAGCTAATAGCGATATTGATGTTTAGCAATAACTCTAAAAATAGAGATTAATGTTAACGAGAATACTGCTGACCCTGGTGACGATACGGTAGCGCTTCGCCACCTATCTTAAAAATTTTGCAATTTTTCAGAGATCGCACTTCCGATCCTATCAGGGAAGGGAAACTTATAACTCGTAGCCGTCAATTCTAAACGAAGCAAATATTTATCCTCCAGGAAAATATACAGAAAAGAAAAGATATCCATCGGCTTAGTGGACGCTCTTTCATTTAAAGTACGGGCGTCCAATGTTATAGATTTCCCGGGAGTGCAATCACTAAACTAGGACATGCATGTTTCGTTCCATATCAGAGCTCGTCAGACAATCTAGATGAAGAGACAAATTGCAAACATATAGTAGAAGCAAAAGAGATTTAAGAAGCAGACATACAAAAAATGCCAGTAGCCAATAAATCTCAGAGCCAAGCACTTTGAAACCGTGTGAAACACATGGAATAATGAGATTTAATATCTTTTTTATTATAGGCTAATAGAATACTAATACCGCCATTAAATAAATACTAGTAGCTCTAAAAATAAAGAACTAATACTACTGTTAAAAGTGCTAAAGTGTTGTCTATACTGGAGTTAGCGGTGTTCCCGTTTATATTGATCTATATTTTTAGAGTCACTGCCACCAAATCCAAAATGGGTATTTGTTTACTATTTTTTACAGTTACTCTTAGTCATTCAATGGCGATAGTAGAACCCTATTCGCCTAAAAATAAAAGACCTAAATCTTATTTTCTGATGTGTTTTTTCTTGAATTGAAAGTTGTGGTGGTTTCACACTGAAAGGCACTGGAGTTTGTTGGCAACTGCCCTTTCCGCGTGTATGCTTCGTAAATCTATACTCTCGTTATCGTGTATTTGCGATTTACCGCTTCACGTAGGTTGGCCCGGATAGTCCACAACTTCGGACGTGCCCGTACTTGTGATACAAGAGCAAAGCATTTACTAGACGGTCTTATTCCGCTAAGCCGATATATATATATATATATATATATATATATATATATATATATATATATATATATATATATATATATATATATATATATATATATATATATATATATATCCAGCAGAAAATTAAAACGAGCTTTAAGAAATGCTGGAAAGCTCAAAAAGAGAATCGGCCAAAGGCAGATCAAAAATAAAAATCTCCAATCAAGATATTATATGTGGAGAATGTCAAAAGTTGAATGTATATCTGGGCATGAACTTAAGTAAAACAAAGAATTCTAGGCAACCGAAATATTAAGAAGAATAAGACTAAACTGGGTAGCTTTTGGGAAGTTATACAGTGTACTAAAAAGCAAGAATTAGATCCCAGGTGTTTGATCAGTGTGAGCTGCCGATGCTCACGTACGAGGCTTAGACAGGCTTAACATTGAATAATTAGGTATCACACAGAGAGCAATGGAACGACAAATGCTCAACATATCTCTAAGAGGTGGAAAAATGAACAGATCGATATGAAACATCACAAAACTGAAAGATGTCGCTGAAGAAATAGCTGACCTGAAGCGAAGTTTTGCTGGGCAAGTGGCGAGATGTATGAATGGACGGTGAAACAATATCATGCTAAGAGGGAGATGGTATGGCAGAGGGCGGTCATAGATGAGATGGACGGTCTACCGTGGATGCAGGAAGCCCATATATATGTATATATATATATATATATATATATATATATATATATATATATATATATATATATATATATATATATATACATATATATACACACTATTTTCTTTATTGTGTACCATATTTGTAGAATATTTGTCCACAAATTGTTAAAGAAATCACTAAAATGTCTTTTCTTATTTTGCATATTAAATTTTAGGGAAGGCTTATTGTTACTTCCGGAAGTCAATCAGAGTAAATTTCATTCTTAGTTAACTACTATAAGTAACAGTCTATTAAAATGTAGACATCTTCAAGAAAAAATATATAACTTAGATTAGCAAAGACGAATAGAAAGAAAATCTACATATGTAGCTTTCATCTAAAAATATCAACTTCTTGTTGAGCCTACTTAAAACTGCGGATGACATTTTGGATAAAGAATGCGCAACTAAGATAAAAATGGGCAAAGTTATGTACTATAAAGTAGATGTAGACAGAAGTTAGAGACTCTGAATAACTTGTCCATTTTCAGTTATGAATATCTCAGCTAAATTTAAGTTAAGTAAGTACTTCAGAAATATATTTAGAATTTTGCCTAAAATTAAAATATATAATTAATTATCGAATGTTCTATTTAAAATGCCAAAATTATTGTCTATTACGAGATTTTCTGGCAACACCGCATCTTATAAAACATTTTGAAAAATTTAAAAATATCTCTTATGACCACAACCAATTTCAGAATCATATTTTTTGTCGTTCTCTAGGTACTTATCCGGTTAGTTTGAACCATCTTTCAGTTGTGTGTACAGAAAGACAACATTTAATAAAGATTAAATGAAAAAAACTGAAAGTACTGTTTAATCCTTTAACAGTAAAATTTTAATTTTGTAAATTATTAAGTACCGAACTGTCGATTGTACTCATTCAATGAACAACTTTACTCCTACTTGGATTATGTAATTTAAAGGTAAAGTGTATTGTATCACCTGCAAAATTTTGCGACTTAGAGCAAATACATTGAATAGTTTGAAAGAGAATTAAAAAAAAACATTAAACTTTCATTACTAAAAATAAGAAGGCACTGAACTATTCTTAGCCCTTAAAATAGCTCAAAAATACTTTTTATCCTTGTTTCTTTTCTATCAAAAGGGGCGTCATAAGATGATAAAAAAATTATAACTTAAAAACAAAGCCTAAAATTCCCGAAGTTTACTTATGCAACACAGATAATTCATACCCTAATAATATTTTAAACTGATTTCATTTTTTTTTTTTTTAATGAGCAGAGCACACGTCGTGCAAGGAAATCTTTAAATACAGGAGCGACGCATGTGCGGAAAAAATGATTCAGGTTGATCTTGATTCGCTGTGTACTCGGTGGGAAATATAATCCTCTGCAACTCATTCCAATAGGATGAGATTTTCCATATAAAAGACTACTTAAAAAGGGTTGTATGAGAAGTGACAAGTTGAACTTTATAAGGATGTGAAGTATTAGTGTGACGTGTATTCCTAGCATGCACCGCACAGGTAGGAATTAAGCGGGCCACATCCATCGAACACTTCCCATAAAAATATTTGTAGAATAGACTCAAGTTGCCAACCGTTCGATGTTCCAAGGAATCAAGGTTGCTGTTCAGTTCTGGCTCTCCAATCAAGCAAACAGTTTTCGTCTGAATAGAATCTAACAAATACAGTGAATGTTTGGGAGCAAAGCCCCAAACATTGGAGCAATATTCCATCGTTGGTCGAATTTGAGCTTTGTACAGAATTAACAGTTGTGGAGTGTAAAGCTTTCTGGTTCGAAATAAAATTTCCATTTTTTAAGAAGCTTTCATTGCTAATCTTGTAATATGTTCATACCAAGATAAATTTGCTCCCAAATTAACCCCCAGAAAATTAAATGCGGACGCTAGAAGAATGGAGTGCCCCGACATAACTATGTCGGGTTCAGCAACGTTACGTTTTTTAGCCGTTGAGTTTTTGTAGCGTTAAATTCTACTTAGTTACTGTCACTCCAAAATGGAATTTCTTTCAAGTCTTTGTTAAGTTGGACGACTTCCTGCTGTCTACGGATATTGACATGAGTAGCCGATATTCGAGCATTCGAAATTACTATATCTGTAAAGCTATAGATTGGATTCCCGTTCCTTTGCAGTAGATCGTTAATGTACATGAAAAAGTGAGTAGGAGACAATATCGAGCCTTGGAGTACACCGGCGTTGATAGTGAAGGAGTTAGAAAAAAATCAGTCGACTGCCACTGGCAAAGAACGCTTTTTGAGAAAACACGAGAGTCATAAACAGAACTTTTCAAACATACCATAAGAGCGTTGCTTTATCAACAGTCCATCGTGCCAAACACGGTCGAATTCCTTAGATATATCACTTGAAAACTATTCAATTGCATTATTCCGAACTTTCGTTACATAAGTTAGAAAATCTCCTATTGATCTTTGCTTACGAAAGCTCTATTGAAGGTCGGTAATAATATTTGGTCCTTCAAAATACTTTAGAAGATGCCGATTGATTGTCTTTTCTATGACTTTCCACAGATACAGTGCGACTTGTCGGTATTTGTTTGGCAAGATTTCCTTGCCTATTTTAGATACCGGCTGAACTATAGCGCATTTCCAGTAGGAAAAAAATATTCCCTTTCTGTAGGATAGGTTAAAAAGTCTACAGGAAACTGGTGTTAGTTCTCCCGCGCATGTTTTAACATGTGTTAAATACTATGGCAGGTATTTCGTAATTAAAATACGCTTTATGATACACTGTCTGAAAATAATATCAGACATCCTTGACTGTACTATGGGAATAGTTTTTCCTTGAAAATCAACAGTAGAATATGAAACAAAAGTTCAGCTAACAAGTTAACTTTCCCAACTAGCGTTGTTACAATAGTATTATCCGGCCGTGCAAGTGGTGTTATAGTTAGATTTAGTTTCGTCGATATTTTTTGGCATCTGTTCTGGTTACGAACAAAGATGTTTCGATTTATGACGTTACAATTTTCACACTATTGCCGGTAAGCAAGATTTTTAGAAGCAACAGCTTCTTTGCATTTCCGTTGAAAAGGCATTTAAGTTTCCATATACAAACTGAAATGACATCGGAAAGCTCCTTAGCGTAGTGAGATAGGTGGTCGGATCTAAAACAAACGTCTAAATAAGGAGAAATTTAAAAGCATTCCATAATTTCTTCTTATTTAGCAGATTTATAGTGCCAAATCTTACGGGGTTTAGGCGCCTCTCTATCATTGATCGGTAGGATACTCGATGTAGAGTGGTTTTTGGTCGGAAGAACCTAACGGCGGATTTACGGTGACAGTACAAATCTCTGGATTGGTACTTAGAAACAGGTCACGAAGACAGGCAAACTCTACGTCTCGATTGGGGATCCGTGTTGGTTTATTCGTATGCTGAGGAACTACCTTGTTCGTCGGTCGTATTTGAATACTTAAGGCGTTAATGTTGTGGACATTAGAGTTGACCCGGATGGCAATTTCGGCATTTGGGTAATTAATATGTAACTAATCTATGGTGTTTACAAGAGAAGCGGAAAGTGTTTTAAAGTTAGTATCACCTGTTGGTCGGAGAGGCAGCAGATAAACCTTGTAGTTTATTGAGTCTATGTACAGGGCCACTCAGAAATGTCAGTCGAATAAAATAAATATGCATTTTGATAAACGAGAATTAAACTAGAGCAATTTTTTTGACAATCGCTATGCGTCAGACTTTATTAGTAGTGAAAAATATTAACACTTTAAAAAAAAGTTTTAAGTTTGTGAGGCTGTAAAATCTAGAAGGATTAACTTCGAGTGAAATTAGCTTAACAGTCTTATCCTAGTTTTTATTTTCTAGTTATATAAAATATTAGGTTCTGACCCGTTAGTATTTTAAAACAGAGAGGCGAACAATAAAATATATCGAAGTAGTTTTATCGACAATGTACAATGTATATGTTATTGTCAGCAAAATTGTATGTTCTTTAATAATTTCTTTCAAGATATTTGCAACTAGATAATAATATTATATTAAGTTTGAGAGGCGGTAGTTTCTAAACGATATATCTACTAGCAAACAAATATTTATACCTAGAACTCATACTCCCATTTACTCTTACTGCGCCAATTTAAATGGTAGATTACCGTTTCTGATAATGGATAGCGTCATAATCTGATGAATCCAAGTATGTAACTTAAGTCAGTCTTAATTTATTATTTATTTATTATTATTATCTCCGTTTCAGCATGATTCAAAAAAAAAAATATCCAAAAGCTCATCAATGATGCGCAATTTAAATTTGAAAACAACCAAGGTTCTAAGCTACCTACTAAATGTTTTTATTTTAAAATTCAATTATGGATTAGGGGTCTTAACAAAGATTTTTCGGAGTATATGACGTCATATAAAAAAGAAGCCGACTATTTAAGCAGTTAAGGAATCAATGTATATTCAAATCTATGCTATTGAAACAAAACGACAAAGTGTCTACCTATTGAAATATTTAATCCTCTTTCAAAAAAATGATTGGAAAAAAATTTTCAGAAAAAATCCCTACCATTTTCCAAGCGTGCCACTGATACTAAAGCACCCAATACTTAGGTTTATTTTTATAGGTACTGTGTGTATCGATTAGAACTTAATGCTCCTAACACTATATTATTACCAACTTTATATAAAATATTTAAGAATATAGAAACCCGTCGTTCACTATGATATATGAGGATGAACTTATACTTCCTACCAACAAGGAAATACTAAAATTTTATACAGAACTAATTTTAGGTTGAGGTTAATAAATGTTTATGTAATAGATATTGTGATGATTAAAATCATCAATAGTCGAAAGTAAAAATGCGCGCGCGCACACACCACACATACCCACACACGCACGCACGCACGCATGCACGCACGCACCCACGCACGCATCCACGCACGCACCCACGCACGCACCCACGCACACGCACTCGCACACGCACACGCACACGCACACGCACACGCACACGCACACGCACACGTACACGTACACGCACACAAGCACACACACACAAACACACACACACAAAATAAAACACATGTAAATGAAAAAATAGCCCTTCGAAAAGTTATGTACAGGGTGGTCCAAATAGGACACTTTTAAAGGTAAACCCCTTTATCTAAAGGAGATAGACGAAAACTGATGTCGGTGAGGCTCAATTTTTATGACAAACTCAATGGCGAAAACCGCATATTGATATCTAGTACCGTTTCAGATATAAAGGGTGTTTTTCAAAAATCTACATTTTGGAGAAATGTTTGTAATTCTTTTCCTATTGAAAATTTTTGATTTCTGTAAAAACATTCTCAAAGCACTTATTTTGTGGATTTGATGGATCACGTGGATTTCAACAGTGTAAGTTAAATTTTTTACAACTAATATTTTAGTAGTTACTAACGCAAAAATATATTTTTTAAATGGGATACCCTGTATATTTTTCCTTATCCGAATAGAGCTTTAAATTACCATTCTAAAAATATAACACTCTTTATATTTGCTTAAATCTACTTCAAAATATAAACCTTTTCAGTTTTTATGCGAGTTATAAATGTACATTTTGCGAAGTAGGCTTTGGACGGAGCGGCCATATGGTTTAATTCAATTGTTTACTCGTAGTTATCAAATTTTACTTCAGGATCAGTTATTGAATTGTCAAATAAATCGCAATGAAGTTTGAAAATAACGAAAAATGGGATATGATAGTGTTTCATACAAACCGGAGAAAATTCGGAAGAGGCAAGTAATTTGTACCACGAACGGTATCCAGAGAGGCGTCAACCCTTCAAGGATATATTCGCTCGATTGCGATATAACCTAGTTAATAGTGGCTAGTTTGAAAATAAATGACCCAAAAAATCAAACAGGGATAAGGAGTTAGAAGAAATAGTAGTTTTAGAAGCTAGTGGAAATAATCCCAACACTTCAACCCGACAGTTAAAAGACTGGACTACCAAGAACTAACGTAAGTCGTACTTTGAAGAAGCACAAATTCAGGCCATATAGAACAAGAAAAGTTCATCACCTTAGAGACGGAGATTTTCAACGACGTATGGATTTTTGCCAATGGTTTCTGTGTACCATGTTCCAAATTTTTCATTAAATTACATTTGGACAGGCGAAGCTGCTAGGGAATGCAGGTATTTTTAACCGTTACAATTCTTATACGTAGGCACAAGAAAATCCTCATTTAGTTGTGGTGCAAAGAAATCAAGGCAGATTTAATGTGTGGGCAGGAATTTTTAGAGGCAGGGTTATAGGTCCATTTATTTACTAAAGAACACTCACCTTTCAGAGATATTTAGAAATTTTAAGGCAGCAAATAGAACCTCTTGTTGATAAAATGCTGTTATGGACCTTAGAAATATATTTTTTTCAACACGACGGGGCACCCCCTCATAACGCTGCAGTTATCAGTAATTTTTTATCGGCTAATTTCGACAATAACTGGATAGCCAACCAAGGTCCGAACCGTTGGCCGGCAAGGTCACCGGAATTAACATCCATGGACTTCTATCTCTGGGAAAGATTGAAAAACCAAATTTTTAAATTGCCGACAAACACCAGGCAAGAGTTAGGAGTCGCAGTGATACAAAGTTTTGCTGCTCTCACTTCTCTTGAACTAATCAACTCGGTAAGAAGTATCCAGAAAAAGTGCCGCCTATGTGTAAATGAAACTGGTCGACATTTTGAACATCTCTTATAGAAAATTGTTTTTGCTCTACTCGGAATAAATTGTTTTTTTATTGTTTTATTTTCTACATAGTTTAAAATACTATAGGATTTAATAAATTTCGTTGTAGTTATGACTCTTAGAGTTACTTCTGGAATTTTTTTTTTTTACGATGTGACTGCTATTGGTAAACATTTGATATTGCCGCTCCGTCCAAAGCCTACTTCACAAAATGTGCATTTAAAACTAGCGTAAAAACTGTAAACCTTTACATTTTAAAATAGATTTAAGCAAAATATAAAGTGTGCTATATTTTTAGAGTGGTAATTTAGAGCTCTATGCGGATAAGGAAAAATATACAGGGTATCCCATTTAAAAAATATATTTTTCTGTTAATAACTATTAAAATATTAGTTGTAAAAAATGTAACTTACACTGTTGAAATTCACGTGAAAAAGTGCTTTGAAAATATTTTTACAGAAATCAAAAATTTTCAATAGGAAAAGAATTACAAACATTTTTCCAAAATGCAGATTTTTGAACAACACCCCGTATATCTGAAACGGTACTAAATATCGATAAGCGGTTTTCACCATTAAGTTTAACATAAAAATTGAGCCTCAGACACCGACATCAGTTTTCATCTATCTCCTTTAGATAAAGGGATTTACCTTTAAAAGTGTCCAATTTGTACCACCCTGTACAGGTCCATTTCTCCAAATAATCAGGAAATTTGAAAACTAAAGCCAGAAACAGTTTTATTGAAATGTGCTGTAACTTTCACCTAGCTAACATTTTACTAAATATTAAACTGAAAGTGATTCATTGGCTATTCCATACATGTTTTCATATATTTCACCAATTTTATTTGCAGAATAAAATATATAGATTGCAGTTAATTAAATTGAATTGAACTGAATAGTCCATATACAAGCCGATCAACCAATATGCGTGTATATGCCATTATTTGATTCTTCAGGATAACGGCGTTCCCATAATAAGGATTTGCAATCTACTTTAAAATTGGGTATCTGCACTATAATTTAACCAATATATTCCTTTTTATGGCCGAGCCTTGAAATTTCCTAGGTAGTTCGTTGTTTCCTAATTGGTTCATTTTAAATTATATGGAAATTTGTAGCCTATTAAATTTTAGCGGAATAAACCTGGTTAGAATGCACTTAATACGGTAAAATAATCCATTGAAACGATATCATTAATTTTACGTAAGCATTATGTTAAATTATATAGCATTAAATCAATTTTTTTAAATATATTATAATAATTTCTTCTCATAAGCCTTATAAAATAATTTTTAATCCCTTTTTTTACAATTTTGTAATTTGAACATATTAAGAACATCAATGAAAACCACTATTGTCAAAACTAACATATATTCGACTGGATTTATGTTTCAATAGTTTAAATTATTGACACATATATAGACTTTTACAAATCGGAGAAAACTAAATTAAGCATTGCCCCCTAAAACGATTTTACGCATACACGGGTTTCCAGTAGTATTGAAAATAGTCGATTTATAAAATTATATAATGCATTACACCTTATCATAGTAGCCAAGTTAGTTCCTTATAAATTATTTTTCAACCAATCGGCAGGGCCATAAGCGCAAAATTTTTGTTTTACAAATATTTTTTTTTCGTTTTTAGGCAGTAACTGAGAAAGCCATTTTATACATATGGTTACGCGATTCTATTCATTTCTGTCTTTCTCCTTAAGAGCCTGAGGATAAGGGAAAGACCAAACGTGAACTGCAAATTTAACATTAGCAGATAGAAAATATGCCAGTTTTTAAAATTTTAACAATATATTTTATTTATATTAGTTCAGTTACAATACGAATTTTTCTGGTCCTATACTGCATAGCCTCATAACCTCAGCTAGCTTACTGGTCCTTTTGCAAATCAGATGAGTTTGAAGATTCAGATATATATATATATATATATATATATATATATATATATATATATATATATATATATATATATACCATATATAAATATATAAATAATTAGCAAAGTATATATTTTTAATAAATTTCCAGGTATTTTGTTTAAAATATTATTTTCAATCAAATGTTTTAAGTTTGTAAAAAATAAATGTCATATATATATATATATATATATATATATAATATATATATATATATATATATATATATATATATTATAGTATATATATATATATATATATATATATATTATATATATATATATATATATATATATATATATATATATATATATATATATATATATATATATATATATATATATATATATATATATATATATATATATATATATATATATATATATATATATATATATATATATATATATATATATATATATATATATATATATATATATATATATATATATATATATATATATATATATATATATATATATATATATATATATATATATATATATATGTATATATATATATATATATATATATATATATATATATATATATATATATATATATATATATATATATATATATATATATATATATATATATATATATATATATATATATATATATATATATATATATATATATATATATATATATATATATATATATATATATATATATATATATATAAATAATTAGAAAAGTATATATTTTTAATAAATTTCCAGGTATTTTGTTTTAAAAATATTATTTTCAATCAAATGTTTTACGTTTGTAAAAAATAAATGTCAACAAAAACTTCTTTTTATATTTTTGACACAGAAATATTTGTGTAACCTTTTGAATTCAAAAGCTGAATATCGGCCGCCACTGCCATATTTAGTTTCTTAAGTAGTCGCAATTGTCGCCATTTTTAGGAAATCAATCTCGTATTCTGAGTTGTCTATCTATATAATGAAAACCGAAACGAATCCGTTGTCTATATCTCTTGCAGCAGGATTCTGTGTAATGTCTATTATCTGTTAAAAATCGGCTTTTAACAGGCAATAGACTTAAATAACATCACTGTCAATAATATTTCGGCCATTTTCAGATTTAATTTGGTGTTTGTTGCCCTAAAATTGATAAAGAATTTCGTTATAAATTCTAATTTAAAAATTTATATTTTGCAATTTTTTGTGTGTGTGTCTTTTCGGGACAGGTTATGAAATTATGCTTTAAAATAATAATTTAATAAAAATCATGTTGACTATAAACAACATAAACTTTGTTGTTGCAAAAAAAAGAAAAAACTACTTTAATGGATTGGAATGGAATGTTTCGAGTACAGACTATTTTAAAATCGTAGATATTCTATTTAAGAAATTATTTCACCTAACCAAGGACGTGGCCTAATTTTTAATGTTAATAACCTGCTTTTAGGAAAATAGTGATTGTAGTTACAATATTTCAAGTGACATAACAATGTATACTGATACTGTCATCTGAATAAAATTCTCAAAAATATTATCAAGTTATGTTACCAAACTTCTTCCAGAAGTAGTAGGAGCGATATATGTTACTCATGTTGAAATAATCAGACCTCAAGATCTAGAACGCGGTTATTTAACTCTTAATTGGTGCCTTTTAAAAAATATACAAATTGTTTGCTACATTGGTTTAAAAATAATAAACATTACAGCATGATGAGGCAAGTCACGACTGCAGCTTTTAAGGAAATTATATAGACTAGAAATGGACTCCCCTTATATTAATGTAAATAGGAATTCGTATCTTTTGGGAGATTTTAGGTACCTAAAAAAGTTTGACTGATGATGCCATTATTAAATGCTTGACAAGGAACCCTAGAATTTCGCTACCCATATTGTCATGAGACAATTTCTTTTCTTATTTTTTTCGAATGGCTCCATAAAAATTAAATAAGTCATTTCTTATCAGTTTTTTTTCACATTCTCCTAATATATCCAATTCACTTTTTGCAATGATTTCAAATTATTTGAAATAAATTTTCTATCTCATTTTGCAGGAAAGCCTGCAAAGCTTTTTGAATGTTGCTTAAACATCATTTAATTTTTTTTGAGGAACTATGAATGGATTTTAGGACGGTGCAAAATATTCAGATTAAGTGCAATAAATTCCACTCATAAAGGTTTCCACACCTTCAACAAATTCTGACAATTGACAGTTTGATTTATTAGAATTAATCCATGATGAACAATACTTATGCTATCATCAAATCAATATTTGTATATTTTTGATAATTTTGTCTTCCATACTGCACTCTCGATAACGTTTAATCTTCATTAAAGAGTGTAGAATTAATTTTGCACAAACCTTTGTCTAGGTTTTTTTAAAATTGTTCGAATTATTTCCCTGTTAATATTTAACACTTTTTCCATTGTTGATGCATTCAGATCATCTGTCATGAATTCGTTAACTCTTTGAATTGCTTCTAGTGTTCGAATTGACATTAGTGTTTCCGTCTGTTTGTCGTCTTCAAACTGTTCTGTTCCACAAAAAGAAACGTCTGAGCCGTTCAGATGCTGCTATTCTTGATAAGTAGTCATACATTTTTTTCTTAATTCTCAATATTCCTATGGTATTTGTATAGTTTTGCTTAAAATATAATTACAGCTCAATTCGCTATTATAATTTCTGCTATAACATTTTTTGACTGTTAATCAAAATATCGTATTACAGTCATCTGTCACTATTTCGCAATAAAATTTAAAATAAAAATAATACCGACCTAGTGTAAGTCGGACTTGTACAATTAGTGTTCTGTACCGTGATTGCTTCTAAAAAATTTTTTTCCTATTTTTGTTTTTATATACTAGACAAATTCTCAAAGATAATACACTCGTAATAATTTTAATTCAATCTACACCTTATGGAAAATATTTCACAATTTTTTTAAAATTTTTAATTAGTACTCTTAGATATAGGTTAGGGGGACGGTGATTTTTGTCCATTTGTTAAAAATAATAAGTTTGCAAGTATTATATCATATATATTTTTGAACTTATGTTTTCACAAGCTTTCATTTGACACCCCACTCGATAACCTTGCAATTTTGTTTCACTTCCGATTTCACCCCCCAAAACTAACCCCTTAAGTCAAAATTTAACTTTTAAAACTACGCGCTCGCCATTGGGCTGTCAATTCCTAGATTTGTGACAAATTTAAATTTCTACGACAAATAGTTTCGGAGAAAATCGGCTGCGACAGACAGACAGACTGCGAAGTTATTCCATAACTGTCCCGTTTTTTCAATTTTGATAGGGAACACTAAAAATTAGGAAAGAATGCAACTATAAAATGACTTAGATGTGTAGAAGACGCACACCTTATGTCTATGAAATTTTAGAATATACCCCCACGAAAGCTGGAAATATAGTTAATGCATATATTATACTGCATATAATTTACGCTGAAGGCAGACTAAATGATTAGTTTGAATTCTTCCCTCCTACAGTTAATAAATGATATGAGAAATATATCCTGTAGGAAAGCAATATTGCTAGAGATGCCATCCAATCAAAGCGGTACCTTATTATTCAATATTTTTAATAATTAGAAATAAATGTTATTTATTCTTTTAATATTTTTTTTCTACTATTTTGATAAACAACCTTCGAACTATTTAATTTTGGAGAAATAGTTTGTCTTTTAACTTTCCATAACTCGAATAAATTGTGTCAATGTTTATAACTAAATTTGGGTTGAATACCAACCGCCAGTGATATATTTTAACAGTTATTAGTACTTCTAATTAAAAAACTGTTTTTAACACATTATGATATTATAAATAATTATCAATAACCTGTAAACTTCTAAAATTTTCTTTAAAAATGAAAAAAAAATGTTTCTTTTTTTCAAAATACAAAAAATTTAGCCTAAATGGAGATATTTTTTTGAAAATAATGATAAAAATTTAGCTATATTATACGTACTCAAATGTGTGTATGAATTTTCTAAATACGTTTATATAGTTATAATTTAATATTTTTAGGTAAAAAACCACTAAATTCCACGTTTCGATGTCCAATTTTTTATATTTTGTAAAAGATAACTTTCAGTAGAAATTATAAGTAAAATTTTTATTTCAAAATGCATTTAATCTGCAAAACTAATAAGTATTTGAGATCTGGAAGTATCAATCAGTTGGCAGAACAAATATAGACTAGAACTAACGGTTCTACATAGGAGCTGCATAAAATCGTTATATTGGTATGAAATGATAAACGCTTTTTGCAATTTACTTTTTTTATGTGACTGCTATATTTTATGGGGTATCGGCCAATACAGTTGGAACCGTACCTATTATTTGGCTAGTGATACGGGTAAAATTGAAATAGCAAGAACTTGTTATCCAACCGTAACAGTAATATTTATCAAGGTATGTATTTTTAATTAATTTAAAGAAGATCTTCAGATAAAGTTTATCTCAGAATCACCCAGTTGTATCTTATTACCTAAATAGTAATTCTTAGATAACATTTCCAACCTACTGCAAACTCGGAGTTAAAGTTGGATTAAAAGCTAATGAATTAGTTAAAATGATTTTGTAAACGTTTAATAACATTTTATCAATAAATTTATAATATTTCAAATTTGCTTCATAGTCTTGTTTCAATGGCCAAGTTAATTAATTTACTAATTATGTCAGATTTTTCTATATTTATGTTATTGACTCAACTCATAGCTACAGTATACACAGTTATTAGGAAACATATGACAGAACACATTTTTTCATTGAATATGTCAATATTATAACAATTTTTATTGTTTGACGTCAGTGACATTGGCTATTTATCGGTCGATTGACCTAGGTTATCTATCCAACGGTTAAATTTTGAGCACCACCCTTACTACAACCACTACCTTCACTCTAACGATGCAAGGTATTATCTCTCAACAAGAGCCGGTCACGTATCAAAATTTATTGGCCTTTGCTACAAACCTATGGTTGCAGCCGCACCTGACAACAAGTTTCGTCGAATCTGGTCCGGGCAGCGATAATCGGTAAGCAGGTCTGAGGATCGGCCGATAGGCGGCTATGCTGACGCCAGTAGTACTGTGCACCCCACGTGGCTCAGTGAAAAGCTCCTCTGGATTAGTAGGAAGTCGGTTTCGGTTTAACTCCAACCCAAGTCTAACATCGCGGTTAAACACCATGAGCTCGGTGAGCGTGCGCGGCTAATTTAATTTGATGCTCGTAGAATGAACGAGAGGGCTTATCTGTAAGGTAATCGGACTATCGGTCCCTAGAGTCAGAAAAAAATGTGTAGGATGTAGGCCGCAGAGAGAAGCCTACTGGTTTGCAGATCGCCAGTATACTTCTAGGTGCTTTTAGGTAGAAACGGACCGCTGGCCATAACAGGTCCCTAACTAGTCTGCCCTATCTTTCGAGGTGTGTGCATGAATGGGTCTATGTCTGGTGGATGCCAGAACTAGGAGGATACTATTCGTAAGAGGTCTACAATAGTCTCCATGATACGCAGTGAAGAAAGAGGGAGAGACAGACTAATAGGCACAAAGTATCCGCAGCGAGTTTGCCTTCTCAGCGCATGGATTTTTGTCAGAGGGGGGAGAAAAAAAGTAGACTTCGGAAGTATTCAGTCGGCTAGTCCATCCTACCTACAAGCATATACCTCTAATAAGAAAACGATATATGTAAAGGATACAATAGCCGGCAAAGTAGGATTGGGTTTGCTGCTCTTGGTCTACTGGCTGCTTCGACTCGGCGGTACTGCTGCTTCGGTTTGGTCCTTTAACTGATCCCCTGGTCAACTATAGAACCATAGATAATAAATAGACTTAGGTCGATTATTTCGTTAAAATAGGACGCTGTGATTGGTTGATTTTGAATAATCTTGGGCTGGACGAGATAGAACGTCCTGTGAATTTATCGATGTCCAGCGGCCGTGGTTTCACCTCTGGTCTGGTCTTCTGGCAGTCGGCGACACGACATGGCTGTGGAAACATGCAAATTGGAGCATCGACGCTGCTTATGATGTCGGCATGTCATTAGTAGCGGGTCGCCGCGCTGCCAAAGTAGGGAAAATGATAGTGGCTCGAGACGCAATTCATACATTGGAAAGTCGATTTTCCATATTTCTGGCGACAGATTGCTTAGATGGATTAAAATCAGTTGTTCATAGTTGAGTGAACCTGTTTTGATCTATAATAAGCATTCAACATCCATATTGCTCCAAAAATATGTATATAACTTCGTTCAATAGGAGAATTTAAAAAATTGGGAAATGAAATTTTCATTTGAAGTCAAAGTTTCACAACAAAGAATATTTAATTATTTTAGTTTTTTCCCTACTTTGGTAAAGTTTTCAAAATAAACCCAGTTCAAAAATTGCCAACATAACATAATATTTTTTCTTCTCTCATTTCTTCGGAACTGAAAGTTCCTGGACAGAGAATATTTTACTATATTATTGTGGTTCTACTACCAGAATTTTTGCTTTTAGCCATATTTACAATTAAAGCAATGTAGCTTCTATATTTTATGGATATGATATAGAATTTTTTTGGAGTAATAGAAATTCCTACTACTATGCCAACAATCATTTGTATTGTATTAGTTTTTGCAGCGTGTAAAATTAAAAGTTGGTTTGATGTTTATGGTACCTGTTTAATAATAAATACGTTTAAATAAGAAGAAATTTTAAATCCCTGATCTTGGAAGGTTCTTATAGCTTCCTAAGCCCTGAATATAGTCTTATAGACAGGGTGACCTTGGGAATATTCCATGTATGTAATATTACATTATGGTGATTTATATTATTTTGTCACTGTGTTTTTGAGATCACTTCAAACTTCACAACAAAATTCATTTAAACCCTCTTTTCAAAAAGAGCACCGAAATCGAACTGTATATTAATTATTATTAATTAAATCTGGAGTTATAACTGAATCATCATAAGTGAAAAAAAGTTTTTAACCGAATTGGAGAAATGCCCCTAAAGGTAATTCTTAAAACACTTGTAGAACAAATCGATATTAAAGGCGTTAAAGAAAAATCAGAAACGTGTTATTCGAACTTTCATATGTACACTTATATATCAGATGAAATGTTTACTTAAAATGAATTTAAAAAATTGTTTCTTATACTCGTATATCAGGTATTTTTTTTAGCTAAATCGCAAAATTAAAATTACTTAAATTAAAATAATTGAATTACTAAAATTACTTTGTTTCAATTACTGTGTTTGAATCACAAACGGCTCTGGATATAAATAAATATTTAGAGCAAAAATGATCCATTAAATATTAGTTAAAATCATGTAAAATTTTATAATATAAAGTTTATCCATAATTTATAGATACACCCTTTCAAGAGATTCAACGTTTCAAAGACTTTTAGGTAATTTAGCTTATGTAAAATTTAATAAATCCGAAGCTCAGTTTCATTAATTTTCCCCTTTCACTTAATAAGATTTTAACAGAAACAAGGAAAGTATTTTACGATCAAAATTTTAAGCCTTTTTAAAAGATGAAAAATAATAATAAGCTTATAAATTTCTAATTTAAGTTGCTCGTCGTACATATGCTAGGAAAATTATTATTTTCAAACATTTTTTATTTGGAAAATAGTTCTTACCAGACATATATAATTCAATTTTCCAAGGCGATTTTAGGAGGCAATAGTAATCAGAAAAGAAAATCTAATAAAAATGGATTAAAATTGCAGTATTTATATAGAACAACAACGACCATAAAGGTCTTCAACTGACGTATTTGTAATACGAATTTTAACAAACTAACACACATATCTTTATTAATACTAAGTTTGTTAACAGCCTTATCGGAAGATTGCTATCTTTCAGCTACAAAAGATCATGATAAATTCCATGAGAGGTGATAAGTTCCACAGGAATGTTCTTGTGCTAATTAGTCAGTGTGCTAAATTGCTAATATTTAGGTAATATTGCTCTGGAGTGCATTCACGATATATTAAACAATTTGAGTAGGATAGATAATATTGTCCTTAGAAGATAATGAGTTCTGAAGTAGTGTGGTAGTATATCATTTAGCTTATAAGAGAAGTAACTGAAAATTCCTTTAAAGTCAAGATATTTTTAAGGACAAGTAAAGTTACTAAAACAGTTGATGTGTATACGAAAGATCTAGAATGTAAATTTTTGATTTTCCAAATTTTTTTTTTTTATGGGTCTAGCATATGTGCTGCAGGGAAGTCCCTAAAGCGCTACAGAAGCGACACGTGTACGGAAAAAGCGATTTTACGTTGTTCTTGAATCGCTGTAAATCAAATTAAAATAATTATTTTACAACAAAAGTTCTAACTTTCAAGTAAATCCTAATCTTTTAATACTTTTTGAATTAATTTGATAGTTCATTTCTATTTTGTTAGCTTTAAATAAAGGCCAAGTGTCATCCTCCAATAATTATAACAAATAGAAGAAGAATTCATACGATAGTTTAATATACTTATCAGGGTTATCATTCCGTATATTTGAACACTAGAAGTTTACTTGGAATTTATTATTATTTTTTATTTGATATTATTATTAAATCAACAATATATATGGAAGAAGTAACATTAACCTCTGCCATAATGTCTAGTTAAAAATAAAATTCTTTATATTATTTCTTCAGTTGAAAAGGGAAAAAAACTCGACTTACTAAAGGATATTTGTATTAAAGGAAAATAAAATATGGAAAATTATTATTTATCTTCCCTTAGGAAATAAAGATTACAGCTTACCCATTTGATGAACAGCTTTATTTTTAGACTTTTATAGAACATTACCCCTCATAAAAACTTTTACTTTATCCTAAAATTAGATCTCAATCGTAAAGCGTATACAGTTTCAAGAATTTAAAATTTTTATAATACTAAAGATTTTAATTATAGTCTTCAATTATAAAAAAAATTTAATCTTACTTTTCGATTTGCACTCTAAATATTGGTGCATTTTATTCCTAGAAGTCAGTAGATCACCAAATAAATATTTATACCCTAAGATTATTTCATTGTAAAGATGTAGCTATTCAAAATTTCTGAATCCTTCGATATTTTAATTTAATGCTAACTATATTATATAAACACACAACCCGTTCATGAAAATAAAAGTCTTAAAGCTGGGATTATTTATATTTTTAAACATTCCGGAACGAAGTCATTTTGATAAGCTATAAGATGAACCGAAAAATCGGTTAGTAGATCACTTAAAATTACAGTTCACTAAGTTTTGTATGTCCTTTGTAATCCACTCTCTGAAGTTTGAAACCCAGTTAGGTCTAACTTAACTTTAGGATTCACCCAGTGGCGTAACCGGATAACCGGATTACAAAGGGCTTTTTTAAGAAAGCAAGGAGAGCACTAAAAGCACTTATATAGGGAGGCGTCAATCAACTAAACTACAAATAAGAAAATCCTCTTACACTATAACTCCAAAAGCTTAAGCCCTGGACCCTTTATGAAACAGCAAACTAAAAATCGTCGACCATAGGATATTTTTCACAAAAAAGGACACTTGCCTAATTTTAAACCGATGACTTTCATGTAGCGAAGTTTAAAAAGATTACATTCAATTTAAATATAGATTACCGGGAGACTGAATTTTTTCCTTATTTTCAAGAAGGTGCTATTTTCTAGATCCTTAGAAACGAATGAGCGCATATGCCCCCTTAAGCCCCTTTTGTCTACGTCACAGGATTCAGTTACTTTACAAAAGAGAACGAATGCTTTTAATTTTTTCCGATCTTTGTATATATACCAGACAGATTACACAGGTATACAAAATAAAAAAATTCACTATCTGTAAAATGAGACACATGTTTTCTTAAGTAGTTTTTTATGTTGAATCCAAAAAAATCATAAAAAAATACATCCACCGTTAGTTTTTTTTCAGAAAACACACTTAAAGTTTTTTTTTATCGTTCACCTCCCCGCCTGAGTAGGGATTTTACCCTTTTTCTTATCCTGAGGATACCGGCGCCGATGTCATAATACCCGCCAACGTTGTCCAAGTGCCGAAACATATATTTTTGTATTTCACGGCACCTTTTTAGATCACGCGATAGTGCTGCCACGGACGTTATTGCATTTGCAGGTCAAATATACTTAAATAAATTAATAAGTATACCGACCTGCGGAATTGAACCTTCGACCTTCTGCACCGTAAGCAAGGTACTACGCCACGGAGCCACGGGCGGCCATAGCTGAAAGAAAGCTATTAACACTGAAAAAATACATGTTAATAAATAATGTAATACTGTATAATCATTAAAATTATGGATTAAAACCATTATTTCCGACACCCTTAAATGTTGTGAATCTACATTTATCATAAAAACTTATAAATATTAGGTTTTAGTATTCATGTTTAACAAAAAACACACATTTAACTAAGCTACGTAGCAAAATGCTGTATAAAATAAATATATGCAACCGCTAAATTAAAAAACTGTTTTTAATTTTTATTAATATTGAATAACACTATTATTTCCAGTGTTTTTTGAAGTTCTTAATCCTGATTTGGCAGCAAAAAAATAAAGTTTTATGTGTTTCAACAAAAAACTCGCTTTTAACACTTACAAGGGTGCTATGTGGTTGGTAAAATGTTTTTTTAAGTAAATAAATGAAACAGCTAAACAATTTTTTTTTTAACAAAACTATCATTTGTAGTGGTTTTTGAAGTTTCGAATTTGATATCAAAACATGAGGAATAGTTTTTAGTGTTGAAAAAAAATATCTGTTTACTATTTAGGAACAAAAGGTTGCAAAATGTAGTCTATTACATATCCTTGGCGAGTTTTAGAAGTAAATTTTGTAAATAGATTGACTGAGTGCATTTGGAGGAATGTGAGTGGGTAAGTGAGGTAGTGAGTAAGTGAGCGAGCGAGTGTGTGAATGAATGAGTGAGGTAGTGAATGAGTGAGTGAGCGAGTGAGCAAACGAATGAATAAATGAGTGAGTGCAGAAGTGAGGGAGCGACTGAGTAAGTGACTAAGAGAGTGAGTGAGCGAGTGAGTTTTGTTTAATATTATTAAAAATTAAAAACAATTTTTTAATTTAACGGTTGCACATATTTATTTTAAACAACATTTTGCTACGTAGCTTAGTTAAAGGTGGTGTATGCGTATTTTTTGTTAAACATGAACACTAAAACCTAATATTTTTAAGTTTTTATGTTAAATGTAGATTGAGAACAATTAAAGATGTTCGAAATAATAGTTTTATACCATAATTGTAATGATTATACAGTTTTACAATATTTATTAAAATGTATGTTTTTTTTTTTAATTCAATAGTTTTCTGGCAACTTTAAGTGTGTTTTCTGGAAAAACCTCACGGTGGATTCCTCTTTTTATGATTTTTTTGGATTCAGCATAAGATAATACATAAGAAAACACCTACTTTATTTAAGAAACAGAGATTTTTTAAAATTTATATGTTATACCTATGTTATCAAAGGTAATGCAGTCGTGATAATTCTCAATCTACACCTTATGGAGAATATTCGAGAATATTTTCGAAATTTTTTGGTAAGTAGTACTCTTAGAAATAGGGTGGAGGGACAGCGATTTTTGGCAAGGAAAAGTTTGTTTTTATATATTTTTGAACTTATGCTTTCACAAGTTTTCATTTGACACCTCTCCCGATGACCTTGAAATTTTTTTTCTCTTCCGATTTCACCCCCCAAAAAACTTAAGGGGTTCGCTTAAGTGAAAATTTAACTTTCAAAACTACACGGCTGTAATTGCGTCATCAATTCCTATATTTATGACAAATCCCAACGTTTTATGTCAAATAATTTCGGAGAAAATCGGCTGTGACGGACAGACAGACAGATACCGAAGTGCCATTATTCCGTTTTGCAATTTTGATATGGAGCACTAAAAATATGTAAAAAGAAAAGTGACGCTAAACGTCTTGCCATCGAAAAAACCTTATTAACCTATAGGATATAAAATTTAGGAAGGCAAAAATAGCAAATATTTTTAATCCCAGAAGTCTCGAAAGTTTTTTCTCTAAGGTACAAAAATAACTTAAATTTATTATTTGTAGTTCAATAAAATGCATTTTGTAAATATTTTTGTTAATTAATTTAAATTATATTTTTGTTAATTAATTTAAGTTAAAAAAATAAAAATAAAAATTGAAAAATTCAACTCCATTATGTTTTGTTTATTATGCTCTTTTCTAAAGATTTATTTTTCTTTTGAAACATAGTAATTTGACAATTTTAGCAAGGAATTGAGACCATTAATAATAATTTCTTCTACGGTCCGTGGCATGTTTACAAACCAATCGCATAAGAATGTTAGGACTTTAGCTAATCTAATATTGTCGATGAATGTGCACTTCCCAAGTCTGCAATGCTTAACAAATAGAACGTAATAGTTTTTGAGTCAAACAGTATTTCATTAGTATCAATTTATTTAGAAATTTAATTTAGTAGTAAATAGTGTTTGCAAGAGCGCAGTCTTGTAAAAAGTATTAATTTATCGAATCCGATATCGTTAAAAATAAATCTTAACTGTCATTGTAAAGGTTCCTTTTTCAAAAGTAGTGAAAATATGGAATATCGATTTTGCTATTATATTAATCGATTCTCATTTTAGACTTTGCAAGACAGAAAATTTAACTTCGAACAAGCATCATGTTTCATTGAAATATATTGCTGTTTTATAGCGAAGATCTAATATTAGTGTAAAATAAGATGGGGCTAGACTTAATACTTTCCAAGATATTGACGTGTAAGAAATGACATGATATGCTCTGAGTTTTCCGCACATCTAGAAAGGAAAAAAAAGTTATCTAATTCAGTTTCCCCCGTAAATCATACATTTGAATATTGCTGAATGAGTAATCCAAAGTCGTTCAAATGTGTTATAAATATCTTAGTACCAAGTTACTCTCTTAACCATATCATTCACATATCTAAAAATATTCGGAACTATAGAAGATCGTGGAAAACCCATGGCAGCTGGCTGAAGTTTGCTCATAATGCAACCTTGAAAGACGAATAATATAGACGGTGGACCGGTATTAATCTGTTTAATCTACAACTAGAAAGGTTATTATATATAAATATGTATAGGGCACTCTCTTGTCCTCAGGATGAGAAATCGCCCCTAAAGGCGGATGAATTATGCATGTAGTAAACGGCATAGGAATGCAGACGGAAATGGTAAACCACTCCTTTAATGATTCAAATTGAATATATCTAGTTGAAATCATGATGGCAAAGTTCAGAACAGAAAATTCCGGAGTTTCTAGTCCCCCAATCAGATCTCCGGGGGGAACAGTTTTGGACGGTGCTAAATCAGAAAAGAACACATTAAAAAACATCAAAATATGCACCTGGAACGTGAAAACTTTATACCAGGCAGGAAAAACTAACGATGTGATCCTAGAAATGAAAAGACTTGGCATATTCATTATGAGAATAAGCGATGTAAGATGGCCAGGTTCAGATCATTGTAGCATGGAAAATTACAAAATATACTGTTCAGAATCAGCTGAAAATAAACATGAGTATGGAGTGGGAATTATAGTTGACAAAATTACAGACAAATGCGTCACAAATTTTACGACTATTTCAGGTAGAATAATGTTTGTACAAATAACGACAACACCTGTTCCGCTTAACGTCATACAAATATATGCAGATAAATAGGATAAAGAGGTCGAATAATTTTACCAGCAAATAACACAAATCCTAAACGCATTTTCAAAACAAGACTTAACAGTCATAATGGGAGACTTCAACGCCAAGATTGAAAGAGCTAGGTCAGGAACTTCTCAAGGACCAAATGATCTAGGTGAAAGAAACAACAGAGGCGAACGACTAAACATTTTCAGTGAAAAAATAGGTTATGTTATCACTTACAACTTCTTCAACCTACCACCACGAGATTATACACGTGGAAGTCCCTACTAGACTCACCAGACCATATCACCAGAAATCAAATAGATTATATTCTAGTGAATAAACGTCTTAGAAATAGTGTTGTATCTGTCAAAATATATACTAGTGCTGACATAAACTCGGATCACAATGCTCTAGTGGGGTTCTAACAATTACCTTGAAAAAGTTAAAAAAAAACAGAGAAACATATAATGTGCGACAGTTCAAAGACGAAAATGTACGGAACGTAATTAAAAAAGATCTTAATAAAGAACTCAAAGACACAGAGCTAAATGAAGGTATAGAATCCGGAATAGAAAAGTTAAATGAAATAATAAGGGGGAAAAAGAATAAATATTTAGCTATGGTACAAACACATAAAAGGAACAAATGGATAACAGATGCCATTCTAAGACTAATGGAGGAAAGACGGTTACACAAAAACAGAGGTAACAAAAGAGAAACACAAAAATACAGAAAGAAATTCGAACAGCTAAAGATAGGTGGAATGGTGAAAGATATAAAGAGATAGAGGAGTTGCAGAAAGAGCTTTAATATCTGTCGTAAAATCAAAGACTTAACTGGTGACCTGAGAACGTTTAATTGTTATCGATAAAAAGGATAAACTGAAGATATAGCAAGAGTATAACACAGAGTTATTTTCTGATGCAAAACTAGATCAACGACAATGCTCAATAGACTTGTTTGAGCTTTGTATTACCACCGATGAAATGCGCATTACAATAAATCAATTAAAAAATGGAAAAGCCACCGGTCCCAATAAATTCCATAGGGAGTTTCTTGAGCTCTTAAATGAGAATGGGACTTACGATGATCTACAATAAAATCTATCATTTAGGCAGAATACCAGAAAGCTGGTTATAGTCTGAGTTTATAACGATCCCAAAAAACGCAGACGCTAAAAAATTCGAAGAATATCAACAATTAGCCTAATTTTTTAACTTTTAAAACCATTACTGAAAATCATTCATAGAAGAATATACAAGTTGTGTGAAGAAAACATGTCAGCTACACAATTCGATTTTTGTGATACCATGGGAACCAGAGAGGCCTTATTTTCTATGCAAGGTTTGATTCAACGATGTAGAGACGTCAATTATGACGTTTATCTGTGCCTGATCGACTACTAAAAGTGATTTAATAAAGTCCACCATCACAAAATGGTCTGAGTTCTGAGAGACCTTGAGCTAGATGGGAAGGATCTGCGGGTTATTAGCAAACTCTACTGGAACCAGATGGCATTTATTAAGATAGTAGGGGAGCGTTCAGAAGCAATATCGATTGAGCGTGGATTAAGGCAGGGTTGTGTCTTGTCTCCACTGTTGTTTAATATATACTCTGAGGAAATCTTCAGAGGGGCATTGGAAGAGGCTGATGAAGGCATACTCCATATGCTGATAACTTAAAGGGTCTGTAATATCTTATGACAGTAATAAACGAAGTCATTAATCGATACGGCCTCGAGCTTAATATCAGCAAAGTAACGTACATGGTAATCAGCAAGAGTCTGGATCCTGCTACCTTGTTGATGGTTTACAATCAACTCCACAATATTTATATGTAGGTACCATGATAAACGAACAGTGGGATGACTCGCAGGAAGTTCTTTGTCGTATGGAAAAAGCTAGACCAGTGTTCCTGAAAATGGCAACACATTTCAAAAGCTCAGCAATAAAATTGAGCACAAAAATAAGACTCCTAAGGTGTAATGTCTTCAGTGTCCTTTTTTTTACGGTGGGCGCTGATTGAAGCCACTTCTAAGAAACTTGAAGCATTTGAATTATGGCTATTTCGCAGAATTTTGTATATTTCTTATACTGACCATATTACCAACGAGGATATCTTACGTCGCGTGAACAAGAGACCGGAAATTATGGAATCTGTTAAAGTGGGAAAATTGTAGAATTTAGTACACATAATGAGAAATTCCCACAGATATGGATTATTACCGCAAATACCGCAAAAGGTTGGAAAAAGCGGACCAGGACGCAGACGCATCTCCTAGCTAAACAATCTGCGAAATTGGTTCTCAACAAATACTACCGGTCTTTTCAGAGCTGCAGTGGATAAAGCAATAATAGTCAGAATGATTGCCAACATTCGAACCGAACAGACACTTCAAGAAGAAGAAGATGTATGTTATAATTAATTGAAATATTTGTATAAAATCATTTAAGGACAAAACTAACCAGAATATATCTATAATACAACTTCTTACTCTTTAACCTTTCATTAAAACATTTTAAGCTTTTAACAGATACTTTGTATCGTAGAGAATTTTTTTCACTGACGATTAAATCTGACCTCATACAAGCACATAACTTCGAAAGGTTTTTAAATTGATCGATTTCATATATTTTTTTAAAATTTGGTTGTAGGTATTAATTAAGTTCATAATTTATCTCTCGATTCCATTGCTTGGATCGGTGAGATAATCACTTCATTTATCTTCACCTCATAAATATATTTATCCATGACTTTTGTTAAGTATCCCTTCTCTGTTGAAATAACCAATACTGATCCGATATCATTAAGCTATTTTATTATATTTTTGGTGGTTCAATACGTAGTTATATGTCATATCAGAAAGATAACAAAGAAAGTTTAAAATTTTTTTGAAGTACCATGCAACACAGTAAACAACTGTTCTAAACTCAATTAATTAAAGCCAAAAATCAGGTTTTTCTACTACCATTTCGTTATTATATTTCTTTTTTTATAGGTCTAGCACACGTGCTGCAGGGAAGTCCCTAAAGCGCTCCAGGAGCGGCATGTGTGCCGAAAAAGCGATTCACGTTGTTTATTTTATTCCAAAGGGATGATGTTCTCCATATAGAAGATTGCTTGAAGAGCGTGGTAGGCGGAGTAACAAGCTGAACCTCATATGGATGTGAAGCACAAGCGCGACATGTATTTCTAACATGCACCGCTTTGGGAGGAATTAAGCGGGCTACATACTCCGAACACTTTCCATGAAAATAATTGTAGAACAGACTCAAGTCGCCAACCGTTCTTCGATGTTCTAGCGAATCAAGGCCACCGGTCAGTTGCGGGTCTCTAATCAGACGAACAGCTCTTCTCTGAACAGTATCCAACAAATGCAGTGTATGTTTGGGAGCGGAGCCCCAAACATGGGAGCAGTATTCCATAGTTGGTCGAATTTGAGCTGTGTAAAAAATTAACAGTTGTGGAGTGTAAAGCTTTCTGGTTCGAAATAATATTCTCAACTTTTGAGGAGCTCTCCTTGCTATGCCTGCAACATGTTCATGCCGGGACATATTTGCTCAGAAACTAACGCTCAACAAATTGAGCGACGATGCTAGGGGAATGGAGTGCCCCGACATAACTATGTCGGGTTCAGTAACGTTAACTTTTTTAGAAAAAACTGCCCCTTGGGTTTTTGTAGCGTTAAATTCCACTTGATTACTGTCACCCCGAGATAAAATTTCTTCCAGGTCTTTGTTAAGTTGAACGACCTTCTGCTGTCTGCGGATATTCGCCTGAGCAGCCGATGTCCGAGCGTTCAAAGTGAATCAAGAGACAAGCGTACTGTCATCTGCAAAGCTGTAGATTGGATTCCAGGTCTTTTTCAGCAGATCGTTAATGTAATGTAATCTAAAATATATCCGTCACACACCCAAACCGAGACAACAATAGGTGTGAATATACAGTATAGAGAAGATATATAAACTGTTAAACGATAACACTTACTGAATTACTTAGGCCTCTACAATTAAGGAAACAGGTTGACACATAGAAAGTTAGATAAACGGACAGATTGACAGACGGGCAGACGAGTGGGCAGACTAGCAGATAGACAGGCCGACAAACAGATGGAGAGAGATTAACAGAGAGATAAATAGGTATGCAGATATATAGCAGACTGATAGATAGACAGATAGATAGGCAGATAGAGAGATAGATCTATAGCAGTGGCGGCCCGAAGTTAAAGGAGCGGAGGGATATATAGATACAAAAGACATTTTCTTAAGGAAAAAAGAAAAACTAAAGGTAGGGCTACTGATCGAGAGGGCGACAAACTTTAAGACGTCAAACTCTTAACAACTTATAACATAACAAACTAAAAACCAATGATGGGGTAAGTGAAAGAACTAACACCTACAGCAGAATACTAGAAACTTATATCCCATATAAAAGTCGATAATTAGGGGGACAAGATTTTTCACAAAAAAGAACCTACCTACTATGAAACTCTGAAAACGCATGCTCAGTTTAAAAATAGATGACTGGGGGCTTAGTCCAGAATGCAGTATTATACTAGCCAAGCACAGACGGCTGGGTTTGTTTGTCTGTTAATATGTTCAATATAATGAGTTTATATCTTCTTCTTTTGGAGCCTCATCTGGAGTGCCCCAAGGTTCCAATTTACTTTTTTTTTAAATTTATAAACGATATGTCTGAATTTATAGATGTCAGTTATCAAATATTTGCCTATAAAGCTAAGCTTAACGGTGAATAGGCTTGAGGATTGTAAAAAATTACATAACGCTCTCAACAGAGTTCATAATTGGTGTGCGGTCAAAAAACTGATGCTCAAGGCTAGTAAGTGTAGTTTACTAAAAAATGGTATCCTTTGCTGCATTTTGTTGATGGATCTACGTTAATTAAAGCAGAAAACACACTTAATTTGAGGATTCAATTTGACTCTAGTTTTAGTGTCCACATGGACAAAATACTAGCAGAATCAACAGAAATGCTGAAATTTATCGGGACAAATTGAAAGTAATTTGAGAATGTTGGACTTAAAACCTTGTTTACATCCTTGTTGAGAAGCAAATTGGAATATGGTTCCTTGATATCGTCACCGATTTATGGTATATATATTAAGATTGAAGCCAGTGCAAAAAAAAATTAAATATCTTTCTTCAAAAGAAGATCGAGTGTACCCACAGAGAGGGACAGACAATTTAATATTATTGCACTAGTTTAATTTTGAGAGCTCTGAGAAATGCAGAAAATTTCATTCAATAACCTTGTTTGTCGTACCTGGAGGTCCTGGTAGATCAAGAAACTATTTCTATCTGCCGAAAGCTACTATGAATGTTATGTTGGAATCATTAGTGTACAAAATATGTTCAGTAACCGAATAGTCATCAATGTGATCTTGGCATGCCCCTTAAACAATTCGTAACCTCGCGGATTCATTATAGGTTTATGAACTTAATTTGTATTGTTTCGAGCGCCAGTGCCAAATGCACATGTTTGTTATGCTGTTTTTTAGCTACATTGTTAAGTATAGATGTATTGCAATAACACTTTTGACAAAATAGAACACCAATAGAAAAGTTCTTTTCTAAGTAGCATTTTTTTTTCATTCTGAGGGGCTGGGGAAAGCATATACTCACTTGCTTCACCTACCTCTCCTACCTTGTTGATAGATAGATAGATAGGATTACGAACGTCAATATTTTTTAGAGAAGACAGTAAACTCCCAAGTTGGATGGTTAAATGCTCCTAATTTAAAGTTGTAAAATAGCCAAGTGAGTATATCTAGTTCTCGTAAAAGCGCCATATGTAGTTTGAATCATTTTAGAATTCAGGGTCTTTGAAGTACTTAGCTAGGTAATAGTATCCAGAGAATAGTCTTTTAAACCGTCTTGGATCCACCTAACTCGTAAAATTTCGAATCAAATTCTGAAGGAAAGCTTTTACAGGATCTCATAAAATGACGAACTATAGCTAAAAGCAATCATAGGTTGCAGTAATACCTGTGTATGGAAAATATCTGTATATTTCTTCTTTGTCCACAAAACACCTTTAGTAACTACGTTTTGTTGCGAGAATGTCAGAATCTACAATATAAACCTAAATTTTTTTAGTCAACCCTAACTTTTTCATCGTCCATTGCTTCTTCCACCCTTTTTAATCAGAAAGCTAATAAAAATCCAGAAATGTTAAATTATAGCATAATTTTTTCTTTATGCAAAATTAGCGAATTTATCATTATTAGGGAAAAGCTAACATAGTTTTATTACTGTCATAACCCGGTAAAAAACAGCAAAATGCTATTATTGTAATTCCGGTCCTGTTTGGTAGTCTGAGAAACTGAAAAGCGCTTTTAAGCCAGTATTTGTCGAAAAATGCTAGTTGTTAATTAAACATATAAAACTTTTTTTTATTTAAAAATTAGGTGTATTATTGTTATTATTATTCATATGGCAAGTATTATTCAAATTATATTAACTATTTAAATGAATAGCTTTAATTTTATATAATCTGAAGAATTTTAAACATTCTACATGTATAAAAAGATAAAAAAGAAATGATACTTTGTAAGTCCAGATGATTAACAAAAAGGCGCGTTTCAAGCTTGCATTCATAACATTACCAGTAAAAGAACTTCGAAGTCAAGAGACTCTCGAACAAAGAATG
>CM032446.1:132450785-132468395 GCA_019049505.1 Pachyrhynchus sulphureomaculatus
CATCAAAAAATCCATAAAATCGTTTTGAATGATCGAAAAGTGAAGTTGCGTGAGTTAGCTGACATCGTAAAGATATCAAAAGAACGTGTTGGCTTTATATTGCATGAGCATTTGACTATGCGAAAGCTCTGTTCAAAGTGGGTGCCGCGTTTGCTCACTGTTGATCAAAAACAAGAACGTGTTGATGATTCTGAGCAGTGTTTGGACATGTTTAAACGTAACAAACCGGAATTTTTTTGCGTCGATATGTGACAATGGATGAAACATGGATCCATCACTTCACTCCGGAATCAAAACGATCGTCATCTGAGTGGACAGCAACTGGTGAACCTCGTCCAAAGCGCCCGAAAGCACAACAATCGGCTGGGAAGGTTATGGCCTCGGTATTTTGGGATGTGCGTGGTGTAATATCATCGACTATCTTGAGAAAGGAAATACCATCAACAGTGAATATTATAGCGTTATTGGAGCGTTTGAAGGCCGAAATTGCAAAGAAACGACCGCATATGGCAAAGAAAAAAATTTTGTTTCATCAAGACAACGCACCGTGTCACAAGTCAATCAAAACAATGGCAAAACTACATGAATTGAACTTCGAATTGCTCCCACATCCACCGTATTCGCCAGATTTGGCTCCCAGCGACTACTGGCTGTTCGCAGACCTGAAAAAAATGCTCCCCGGTAAGAAATTTCGCACGAATGAAGAGGTTATCGCTGAAACTGAGGCCTATTTTGAGGCAAAAGATAAATCGTTCTACAAAAGTGGTATTGAAATGTTAGAGCGGCGCTGGAATGATTGCGTTGCTCTTGATGGAGATTACGTTGATGAATAAAGCTAATTTTGAACCAAAAAAACCGTGTTTTCTTTGTTAGGCCCGGGACTTTTCAGCCCATGTGTTAGATGTTGAAATTATCTATGGCTTTGATTTGTTTCACAACTTAGGGCCATCTGTGCTACAAACATTAGATAGTTCAATTTATTTTGAGGAAAATATGCAACACTACCGCTTCAGAAATACATTTGGTTTTTGACAGATATCTATCTCTATCTATTAAAGACTGATTTGATGATTTAGTTCCGTTCTTAAAGACCAAAAAGTCTTTTTGACGGTAGAAGGGCATTGTTTTATGCACACTAAAAATATTAATGCAGTTAATAGAGTACAAGATGAAGATTATACTTGCTATCATGAAGAAGAGGACACGAGGATTTTTTTCCATTTAAATAAATGTAACCATAAAATACTCATCAAAGCGTTAGACGCTGACGTTTTAATAATTTGCCTGGATGACCACGAAAAGCAGTAACGAAATAAGATATATCAATTGTACACAACTTGCTCAACGATTAGGCTCAACAGTTGTCGGGCTTTACCACGCTTCCCCGCCTTCACAGGCTGCTTTCATTCGAAACCCTATAACCTTTTAGTAAAGTCAAGAATACCTAGCAGCAATTGATAAATCCAGATGACATCTTTAATATGATGCAAAAATTGACTGTTAAAATGTACAATGCCCAGAATTGCTGTAATATCAATGCAATAAGGATGGAGCTTTTTTTGAAATTTTTTGCGAGTATAAATGACAACGATGAATTTTACAAAGGCATGATAAACTTTAATTTCAGAAGTATTCCTCCATACTGGGGCCCCTGGGCCTCGTCATATTTTGTTTGAATGCCTCTTAATAGTCAATTTTTATGCAAATTTCTCAAACCCGCCGTAACGGCACATTTGATGTCAGGGCTTCCGGACCAATATATATGTTATATATATATATATATATATATATATATATATATATATATATATATATATATATATTATATATATATATATATATATATATATAAAAGACCTGTAGACTTATGTGAGAAATAATTAGTACATCTTACCACAAAGTTTTCCGTATAATTAAACAGAGTGTAGAACAGCTTACTTCCTGAAGTCCATAAGTGATGTCTACTTTTTATCAAGAATCATAGGTGATAGATTGTTGCAAAACAAGATTCGATTTTTATAAAAAAAAATTTTGAGCATATTTATTTATAGCCAAACATGTAAGAGGCTAAGGGGGATTGCTTTATAGATAGAGTATTATGCTTTCTTTTCAGAGTTTCTGAAGCCGAGAGATTAACAGAAAAGAACTTAATGAGTTAAGGAAAGAGGTTAGAGATGTTGTTTTAAATAAATGGAGGTCATTGAAGTCAGAGAATCTAAAATGTTTAATGATATAGGGATGTTGATTAGAGTGGTGGTCTAGAATATATTGTGATACACGTTCATTTTAGGATCTGAGAATCAAGAAATCTGAAAATTATGTTATTTCTTATTTTCAGTTGATTAATATAAGAAGTTAATGGAGTGGGAGGAGTTAGATTGATATATGTTGCGTCCTTTTCAAGATTCTTACAGTCGATAATCTGAAATTTCATTATTTTCTGTCAAATATGTAATTGATCAGGGAGGAAGTTAGAGGGTTTGTTTGGTTTAAGTCATAATATACGTCATTTTCGGAAAATTTTTGTGTCCAGAAATCTGAAATTGTGTTATTTTTTCGTTATTTTATTATATTATGTTATAAATATCTATGAACCTCTTCCACTGCTCAACATTTTTTGTGAATAATACATTTCCATAAAGTGCCTATCGTCGTGAAAAACTAAAATTCAGTATTTATTGTAAAACGACATGTTGCAAGGGAAGTACGGTATAAATCATTTTATCATTTTTAAATATTTTAAAATTAAAATTTTATGTTATAGCTTAAATTTGGTGTATTGCCTTTTCTTCATATTGATATACGGTTACTTGTCTTCCTATCGACCACTTCTCTATAACTACCGCGATGTCGTCATTCTTATACCCTTTACACACCAATAACAGGAATGAGTTTTGAAAGAACAAAAGTGTATATTTAGCAAACTTTTGACATTTTTGGTCTGCCGGTCTGGAATAATCTAAAAGTGTTTCTGCTACTTATTAAGACTTTAGAAAAGTTATATTTTAAAAATCTCCGAGATTTCTGCAGATCATCATTGAATTATTTTGCTTTCCCCCTAGATATAATACTGTTTTATTTATTACAATTTAAAAAATTATTTATACGCAGATTTATATAATTTTGTCAAAAAGTAATGAATCTATTGTATTTTACTTCCAATCAGGTTTTCCATGGGATTATCTTCCATTTAAAAGTGCCTTATGCAACCGCTATTGTAATAGTTATGTTACCATATTTTCCTGTGATGAGAAATTATAATAAATGGGACAACTCATGTCTTGTGTATAATTTTTCCCACCTTAAATCATGGGAAGTAGAGTAAGAATAAACACTTATCTACACTTGCTGATATGTTCTCTTTAATCATCAGAAATCCATATTTCTGATTTATTATAGTTTGAAATCTCTTTCCTCTGCCAAAGAATAATTTTATAGACAAGAATCTTTGAGTTTGTTTACTGATTTGAGATTGCAGATTAAGTCAAATTTAAAACTTTTTTGGACAAAAATTTATTTATTTTATGAAAGAAACTTCTTATTTTTAACTTGTCAAAAAGAAGTTAAAAGAAATGAGACACGCTGGATAAAAAAAAACTTATATACAACTAGCAAATCGTGCGATTTTTACACAAAATACTGTATACTGTTTATATACTTATATACTACCCCTCAGGGGCTAGGGGAATCCCAGGATTCTCCTAGTACGGGCATTGACGATCCCGAGGTACCTGAGTCATGTTGTGCTGTCTTGTGTTGTCCAGATTATATGTAACAAAAACGCAATCTTAAGGTGTTTACCGTGCCGAGAAGATGAATGGCTCAGCGTTTATGAGTCGCAAACGGTTCCCCCGGATACCGGGCGCCCTCCGGGAGTAAGTAGCCTTGCTGTGGCATCCAGGCTCTACCGCAGTCGACCATTCTTTCCTAGGATACTCGTGGGAACACTATGTCAAATAATAATAATTATACTAGTGATAATGGCAGAGTGCTGTGGAGGCGGACCCCTGTCGTACAAACAGCTACAGCACCACCACAACAACAACAACAACGACAAACGATCCAACCAACCGCCTCAGCTGAAACTACTCCCGATAGTTTTACCAGATCCGACATTGTAGGTGATGGAAATTGCCTTTTCCGTGCAGATAGCTTACACTTATATGGCCACCAAAACCATCATGAAAGACTCCGAGAGGCTGCTCTAAGATATATACAACAAAACTGGTCGGAACTTAACACATTTTCACTAATAGAGGACGACGATATGAAAGACTTCAATAACTACTATAACTATATGAGGAAAAATGGCACCTATGGAACGAGCCTAGAGATACTTGCCCTCTCGGAAACCCAGAATAGCAACTTTCATATCTTCTCAAAACAACGAAGAACAAGTGATACAAAAATAACTTTTAGGGACAAGCCAACAATAATAAGCACAAGAAAACACATCGAAACTATTTACCTTCTACTAACAGGCAACCCAATGTCGGGACACTTTGAGCTTCTGACACCACAAAACACTAAAAACATCCCAAACAACAGTAGACCAATAAAAGAAGCATCGGGCGAGCGACGTAACGGTCGAGGACGTCGCGGGAAATGGCAGCTCGACCAACACGATGAAGACCGGGCAACTGACAATGGACCTGCCAAAAGTGTTGTGCCGGCGAGTAAGCCGACACCCACCAAGGCGGGAAAATCAAGGCAACGCATGAGTTATACTACAGGAACAAACGAACACACCATGCGTTGCTCTGATAAAAGCACAAGTCCTGACAAAGAAACCACTGAGAAGGGAATCACTCGCCGCCTAGACCCACCACCATCAATCCCAAACGTAACAGACGAAGTATTTAATCAAAAACTCCCGCAACGACAAAGAAATCCCAACAGCACAAAACCAAAATTCAAACGGCAAATAAGAATAGAAAACCAAATCAACAACATCAGGAGATATCTAGGACACCTTACCCAGTTTATCAACGGGAACGTGTCCAAACGAGTCACACAGAGTATAAACAAGATCAAGTCCGGGTCTCCCGACAGAACACTGCCAGAAATCCTGGATACTCTGAAACAAAAATTATCCGTATATGCCGCAAGACTTCGTAGATACAAAGAACCAAACGAGAGGAAAGATACCAACAACCTCTTCCGAAGAAGCCAAACACAGTTCTACCAGAAAACTATGCCCAGCAAACAGACAGCAGTGACCGAACCACCAAACAAACAAGAACTCACAGGTCATTGGAAAAGTATCTGGTCAGAACCCAAACTACCCAATAATAACACCCCCTGGATCAAAGCCAAAGAAGGCAAAGATAAACATGTGACAGAACAGGAAAATTCCACATTAACTACTGTGGGACCAAAGAGCATGATGAGGCGCCTGGATGCAAGAAGTTCCGGAGGTAGAATGGCCCCCCCTTCGGATCTCCGTGTGGGGGCTGGTTCGGAGGCGTCGACTTGCAGACATCAAAATTTTAAGATAGATTTTTGCAACATACGAGGTATAAACTCGAACATAAATTCAGTGCATCAACACCTGCAATCAGATAAACCTCATGTACTCGCTCTATGTGAAACCAAGGTCAGTCCATCGACCAGCACGGTCAACTATCTTTATCCTGGGTACGACTTCTATTCCCGATTTAGGCGTAACTTTGGAATCTGTCTTTTTGTCAGAAGCGACCTCTCTTGTCAACGAGAAGAAGATCTGGAGCCCCCAAACTTTGATGTTATGTGGTTAAAAATAACGACTCAACAAACCACAAGGTTTATTTGTATCCTGTATCGACCACCAAGTGATACCAATTTTCGAACACTTTTCGCTTCTCTTGCAGACACCATCGATCATTTACAAAGTAACTATCCAAGTGCCGAAATTGCCATCCTGGGCGACTTTAATGTCCACAATATCAACTGGCTCAAATATTCAAATACTACCGACGAACAAGGTCGTGAAGCTGAATCATTCTCAATCAGTTGTGGCTTAACTCAGCTTATTGACGAACCAACACGGATCCCTGATCGAGACGGGGAGTTCGCCAGTCTTCTTGATCTGTTTTTTAACCACCAATCCGGAGATTTATACGGTCACCGTAAATCCGCCCCTAGGTTCTTCCGACCATAAACTGCTTTCGACATCGAGTATCCTGCCAATCAGTGACAGAGAGGCGCCTAGGCCGCGCAAGATTTGGCACTACAAATCTGCTAAATGGGAAGATCTCATGGAATACTTTCGAACTTTCCCTTGGATGGACGTTTTGTTTTCGATTCGATAACCCATCTGACTGCGCCAGGGAGGTCTCCGATGTTATTTTGGCTGGTATGGAAGCATACATCCCTTTTTCGAAGAAATGCTCCTCCAACGGCAAGCCTTGGTTCGACCGAAAATGCAAAGAAGCTGTTGCTTCTAAACATATTGCCTACCGACAATGGCGTGAAAATCCTAACACCGTAAATCGAAACATCTTTGTTCATGCCCGGAACAGATGCAAGGGAATTATCGACGAAACCAAGGAGGCACACAATCAACGAATTAGAAACAAACTTCTCGCTTGTCCCAACAATTCCAGGTCCTTTTGGGCAGTCGCCAAGGCAGTTAGTCAAAATTTACCAAATCCACCATACCACCACTCACACGGCCAGATAATTCCATTGCAACCACACCTGTTGAGAGAGCGAACTTGTTGGCTGAACTTTTTGCTTCACATTCTACTGTCGATTTCCAAGGAAAAACACCACCTACTATTCCCATATTGCAGTCAAGGATGCCCGATGTTGTCTTCAGACAGCGCATCATAAAGCGTATTTTAATGAAGCTAGACACCAAGAAGGCTTCTGGCGCTGACGGAATACCTGCCATAGTTCTCAAAAACTGTGCAAGCGAACTAACACCAGTTTTCTGTAGACTTTTTAACCTATCCTACAGAAAGGGAATATTTCCGTCCTGCTGGAAATGTGCCACGGTTCAGCCGATACCTAAAAAAGGTAAGAAGACCTTGCCAAATAACTACCGACCAGTTTTGCACTGCTTTCAATAATATCGAAAGTCATGGAAAAGGTTATCAAGGAGCATCTTCTAAAATATCTTGAACGATTCAATATTATTAGCGATCACCAATATGGTTTTCGTAAACATAGATCAACAGGAGATCTTCTGACTTATGTAACACATGTTTGGAACAACGCAATTGAACACTTTGGAGAATCTCGAGCGGTTGCTCTTGACATATCCAAGGCATTCGACCGTGTTTGGCACGATGGACTGTTGGCTAAGTTGCGCTCTTATGGTATGTCTGAAAGGTTCTGTTTGTGGCTCTCATGTTTCCTCAGAGAGCGTTCTTTACGAGTGGCGGTCGACGGATTTCTTTCTAACACCCTCACTATCAACGCTGGTGTGCCCCAGGGCTCCATACTGTCTCCTACTCTCTTTCTCATTTACATTAACGATCTGCTGAAAAAGACCGGGAATCCAATCTATAGCTTTGCAGATGACAGTACGCTTGTCTCTTCATTCACCTTGAACGCTCGGACATCGGCTGCTCAGGCGAATGTCCGCAGACAGCAGGAGGTCGTTCAACTCAACAAAGACCTGGAGGAAATTCTATCTTGGGGTGACAGTAACCAAGTGGAATTTAACGCTACAAAAACCCAAGCGGCAGTTTTTTCTAAAAAAGTTAACGTTGCTGAACCCGACATAGTTATGTCGGGGCACTCCATTCCCCTAGCATCGTCGCTCAATTTGTTGGGCGTTAGTTTGGGAGCAAATATGTCTTGGCATGAACATGTTGCAGGCATAGCAAGGAGAGCTTCTCAAAAGTTGGGAATATTATTTAGAACCAGAAAGCTTTACACCCCACAACAACTGTTAATTCTTTACAAAGCCCAAATTCGACCAACTATGGAATACTGCTCCCACGTTTGGGGCTCCGCTCCCAAACATACACTGCATTTGTTGGATTCTGTTCAGAGAAGAGCGGTCCGTCTGATTGGGGACCCGGAATTGACCGGCGGCCTTGATTCGCTGGAACATCGAAGAACGGTTGGCGACTTGAGTCTGTTCTACAAGTATTTTCATGGAAAGTGTTCGAAGGATGTAGCCCGCTTAATTCCTCCCAAAGCGGTGCATGTTAGAAATACACGTCGCGCTGGTGCTTCGCATCCGTATGAGGTTCAGCTTGTTACTCCGCGTACAACGCTTTTCAAGCAATCTTTTATATGGAGAACGTCATCCCTTTGGAATAATTTGCCCAGCGCTGTGTTTTCCCACCGAGTACAATTTACAGCGATTCAAGAACAACGTGAATCGCTTTTTTTCCGCACTCGTGCCGCTCCTGGAGCGCTTTAGGGACTTCCCTGCAGCACGTGTGCTAGACCAATAAAAAAAAAAAAAAAAAAAAAAAAAAAAAAAAATACTTGAATAGGTAGTAAAAATTGTTATTTATATCCCACTTCCACTATGCCTCTACTTTCGCTTACTTTTTTACTCTCTTACCTACATTCCCTGACTTCTATACAATTCTACTCCTCTTACCGCAATTCCCCTCTACCCTTACTCCTCGTAAAATAATGCCCATAATTACAAGAGCCCTAGAAAATCCTAGTTTAAGAAATTCTTGCTGGAAAAAGTGATCAAGTGGAGATGACAGTGTACAGAATAATCGGAAGTGTTAAATTAGCAACATTTTAATAATATAGTGCTTAGTATAAGGTTTTATAATGTATTCTACTATTAACTTTTTAAGACCGGTTAAGGTTAATTATTATTTTTATCAGAACAATCTTTCCTCACAACTTTTTTAAAATAAACCTTAAACATAAAAATCATATCCATGCTGAAAAATGTTCACTTGATAATGGTCCCTTTAATACAAAATCTCATAATATAAAAGATATGAATCATATGATTATCTATAGAACCAAAATTTTTTTTTCGGCAAAATAAATTTTATCCTGTGGAAAGAGCATTTGTTTTGCATTCACTGACAGGTTTTGGACAACAACATAACTTTTGTATGCGATAAGTTGTACGCATTAAATGGCACCTAGTAACGCATAACTTTTGGAGTAATTGCATATTGCTATTTGAAATTTTCTACCTGTACACACCTACGAAACTCTAAAGGAATCTAAGAACTTATTATTGTTTCATGGGTATTTGATGGGTATGGAGAAATGAAAATATTTACTACAGCTAATTGCTTCGAGTTGTATTAATGACTGAACACCTTTGCAGGAACAGTCCCTAAGAATTTCGCATCAGTCATGAAAATTTTGACAAAGAAAATTATCTTTTTTTTATTTCATATCTCAATGTGTATGAACGCTCAAAAATGTAAACGTGTCATGTTCAGTAATTTTGTACTCTGATACTTTATATTATCCGATTTAATTCACGACATTACTAAAATTTAGACAATTAACACCACTATGAAGCAATTCTAGATTACTATTAGAAAAAGTAAATCTAACTATTTCAGCGGTATTGAATATCAAACTAAAAAATATCTCATTAAAATTGTTACAGAGTTAAGCCTTTTTTGGCTTAAAGTGATGTTACTTCTCTTTAGATTATTGCTGCTCATTGTAGATCTAAAAGCTATAAAATATCAACATTCTCTTTGCTTCATATCCCAAATCTACTACTTGTTGCTATCAAACCATGTATACATCATATTTTTGTTGATTTACAGTACAAAAGTTCTTAAATTACAACTTCATAAGTTTTTTAGAAGCAGCAGCACAGGATGTTCCCAAAATGCAAGTCAAGTTGACAAACTGAAGACCCATTTATAAGGAACTCAGTTAATCCCAAAATTGATTAATTAAAAAATATTAATTATTAGTTTTAGATTATCTAAAATTTTCTTACTTTGACCATTTATCTAAGTACGACAACACAGCTTCCAATAGTAACAATAGGATATAAGAGGATTAAAATACCAGTAGATATTAAAGTTAAAACAATTCTCTTTTTGAGATATATTTAGTATTATAAATTTCAGGGATAAAAAAAATTCTTACGATTGTAACAAAACTGTAATGACATTAAAAACATAATAATTTTTTAATATTTTTTCGATGTATAAAATTAACTAATCGAAAAAATATGCAAGATATATTTTTGTATTTTTATATTATACAGTAGTAGCTCAAGACTTCTACTTATCAGCTGTTACTAATTACGTTCGATTATTCGATTGTTTTATGAGGAGTCATATGACATAGAGTAAAATAATTAGTACTTGAAATCAGATGCCATGACAGTAGTAAAACAAACAGAACGTAATTGAACGGCTGCTTGACATTAATTGAAAATATTAATGATTGCCAAATATCAAATCGAGGGAAAACCCATGATGAAGAGATAAATCGTTTTGGTAAACTAGGAACACTTTTACTTCTAATATGTTCTTGGAAAATTATATTAGTTTTTAAAACCTTAAGTAATCACTATTTTAAAAGAGCTCGTTAGAGTAAAGAGAAATTCAAGATAATTTTCGATTAATTAAAAACTTATTGGGCGATAAATTTGGGTAAATTTCGTAATTACCGAGCTTAATTAAGCGAGAAATTAGAAAATTTATCTTAAAGATACAAGGTCCATATTTTAGTAGTCAGGTAATAAAAAATGTATAAGCATCAGTTTGGGAAGCTATTTGTAAGGTATAAGAGCTTAATTAAGATTTTCCTCTAATTTAGATAAAGGATTTAAATCAGCTAAGTCGAGTTGAGCCAACTTTGTTAATGCTCTGTTTTAATTATTTACTTATTATAAGTTTTAAATAACGCTCCGGTAGTTTTATTAGTTTAAGGGTTAGTTAAGAAAAAGTCTATAATAACAATAATAACAATACATCAGTTAGATTATAGATATGTAAGTTAGAAAAATAGTGACTAAAAAGAAAGGAACGAAAGAAAAGGATAATATTAGGTTGCGTTTCTTCCTCTAAAAAAACTCGTATTGTAACAAGACACGTGTATGTTTATAAATGTGGGACATTTTAAAAACTGTAGCAATTGTCCCAGGTTTTGTTGGCACGTGCTCACTTCTTAACCGCCACGCGCTTGGTTTTGACCACAAGAAAATAAGAACGCCAATTGATTCTTTTAATTCTTATGTTCCTTTTATATGTTAAAAATATCTTCATTCTAAAGTTTATAAGAAACTGTAGGGCTGTTTGTGCTTGATATCTAAACAAACAAGTAAACATAGAAATTACTGATGGATTCAACAAATATACAAACGCAGCAGTTAAACATATAACAATTATTACTCTGAGTCCGAATGTGTAAAAATATAACTCTTAAATCAAAATTACCAAAATATTTTCGATTTTTGTTTAAAATATCACAATTGGATATTTTTTCTTCATCGGATGTACTATTTTATCTCTTTATGAATTTTTTTTCAAGAAGAATTCACTATGATAGTCACTCCATATATAACAGTTGATTGTTAGCTATACTACTAAAAATTACGACGATCATTGTGGCTTTTTCCAAATGTTTGAAGAAACTAAAATATTTAAACAGCAGTGGCGTAAACAAGTAGGAGATCAGATTAATTCAAAACTTGTTTTTTCTCGAAACACATATGGTAGTGGGAGAAAGAGGCGGTATACTTCTCTCTCTCTCAGCTACCTCGTGGTATCTTAGCTCACTTCAACGATATACTGTATTTCTATTTTCACCTCAATATTAAATTTTCAGAATTTTTTTAAGATTTGGAACAATTTATTATGGGATGTGCATACTAGTAACTAAACAAATCTTACATTATCTCTTGAGCGTGACGGTAAAAACTAAATTAATTTTATAATCTTGATTTTGTCTGATAAGCAGTAATTTATTTGACTCATTAGTCAGAAAGAAATTATTTTAATATACAAATGTAATGAACTAATACTTATCATTACGACATCCTCCGCGGATTCCTACTCAGGCTGGGAGGTGAAACGATAAAAAATACTGAAAATAGTATAAAAAAAAAATGATTCTTAACCAAATTCAATAATGAATTCTACTTTTTGTCAAATGCTTTAGAATATTTTTCATTTTAATTGGCTTTTATACTTAGAAATACATATAAAATAAATATATCTCTAATTTTTATTATCTGCTATTTATTTGTTATAAACACGTACTAATCAAATAATAAAATTGTTTAATTATTTCAGTTTCTCCCATTTCTATTTTTTCAAACTGAAACATCTTTCTTCTTCTTCATTAGTTTAAAACACAAAATTGAATCAAATGTTTGTTATAATTTATATTTAATTTACCTTAATAATATTATCAATTTTCTGAAAATAGAAAACATCATTAGGAATGATAGACCTATGTATAGCTTGCAACACTTAAGATGGGGCTACATAAGTATTTTAATTACAATCATTTTTCCTGATAAAAGGTGTTCCGGAAATAAAATACAAGTTGTAGCTCTTGCTCATATAAGGGTATTTTGAGATTCGTTTGTCACTGTCCCGCTACCGATTTGGGTATACCTTTGATGATGACAAGAGTTATACATCGTCGTACTTCCTCATTCCCCTGCATCAGCAAATAACTAATCTTTCAAAAAATTATGGCGAAACAGATAAGAAAAATTATGACCTGAGAGCACATTTTATTTCTATTCATTCATATCCATTTTGGGTTTCTTGAATATTACCTATTAGAAGTAGTATATTATTTTTCTTGCTATTTATTGACATGCTTTTAAACAAATGGTTAAAAAAAAAAATAAATAACCGATCAAGTGCAAGTTGAACTTGCGCAATAAGTCTATACGTTGATTGCTTTTAAAATAAAAAATTTTGTTACGGAGGTATAAATTGTTCAGTGGCTTCACAAAGCACACTCCAAATGAGTTTTCAACAAAGTTTGTTTCCAATCTTTACTGAAAACTGATGACCTTGAAATTTTTGTTTTTTATATACCAGACAAATTATTAAAGGTAAGACACCCCGTGGAGAATATTACAGGGTTCTTTCAAAATTTTTTGATCAGGACTTCGTATATATAAATATATAAATATATATATATATATATATATATATATATATATATATATATATATATATATATATATATATATATATATATATATATATATATATATATATATATATATATATAAATATATATATATATATATATACATATATATGTATATATATATATATATATATATATATATATATATATATATATATATATATATATATATATATATATATATATATATATATATATATATATATATATATATATATATATATATATATATATATATATATATATATATATATATATATATATATATATATATATATATATATATATATATATATATATATATATATATATATATATATATATATATATATATATATATATATATATATATATATATATATATATATATATATATATATATATAATATATATATATATATATATATATATATATATATATATATATATATATATATAAATATATATATATATATATATATATATATATATATATATATATATATATATATATATATATATATATATATACATACATATATATATATATATATATATATATATATATATATATATATATATATATACATATACATATATATATATATATATACATATATATATATATATATATATATACATATACATATATATATATATATATATATATATATATATATATATATATATATATATATATATATACTAGTATATATGTACATATATATATATATATATATATATATATATATATATATATATAAATCTTTGTGCTCTACTGTTCCTATCGAGAAAACAAATTCTAAAACTCCTTGAGAGTACAATTTTCTCTTTGTCTTATAGGCTGTACATCATAGTACATCAAGAATGAAACGAGTGAGTCTGAGGGGAGTTCTCGAAACTTTTGTAGCAAACTCAATGCATCGTAAGTAGAAAGCTTTGTTACTAGTTGGAATAGCCTTTGCCTAAAATTGCCAGTGTGTTCTATGAGAGTGGGACCTTCAACTAATGCCTTATATATTACAGCGGCATTAAATACAATCTGTACACTTTTATTTAATATTATGTACTAAAAATAGATAATTTAGTGTGTTTATTCTATATCTACTTGATGTTATTTCTAATATAATTTTCATCATATGGTAAGATTTAATTCAGCTCTTGTAATTCGAAAGGATGACGGAGAATCAGGAAAAAATTGCGTGATTTATTACTGTTAATGATATATATCGTCGAAGCCCGCTTAGGGTACGTCAACTAACGACGAAATCTCCTGTTTTAGTTTTAGTTGAAATTGTCTTTTTGTCTAATTTATTTTTTTCTGGTCGTTTAACTATCTTTCTTGCCACTCTCTGATTGTTATCTTATAAAATAGATGTAATATTGATTCCACAAATCAGTTAGTTACTTATAACACAGACAATCCAAATTTTAACTAAGCTTGAGAAGAGCCATCGTACCCCACTTCGACATTAATTTAAAAATATAACTAACACTTCTAAATATTTACAGAGTTTTAATGTAGTTTGATGTGTCTGTTACATGATACGATACCGGCTTCATTTTCGTTCAGATTTCACTACTAAAACTGATCGTGATATAGTATTTCGTGTGTACTTTGAATTATACTTTCTTCAAGATAAGTTAGCTTTCACAAAGATTGTGAAAGCTTCCATTGAAGTTAATAGAAATGCTATTTTGGTTTGATCTGGCTGTTGGTTTACCAGCCTAAGATGGTCTTCTCAGATATTTGGATAACTTTCTTTTCAAAATAGATAAGCATTGCATTTGCCGCCAGCTCCTAGATTATATTCTTTGCTGCTTAGTGGGGTCACTCCTTTCTTCGAAGTATTTTATATGTCGTCTCCCCCATCGCATTTGCCGCCAGCTCCTAGATTATATTCTTTGCTGCTTAGTGGGGTCACTCCTTTCTTCGAAGTATTTTATATGTCGCCTCCCCCTTGTTTTGTCCATTACAGTAACTTAACTATATACGAGGCTGGTTTGAAAAGTCCGTGCAAAAATAAAAACTACTTATGTGTTTGGGGTAAACCTTTTTTATTTTTCGACATAGTCTCCTTTTAGGCTTATACACTTCGTCCAACGATGTTCTAGTTTGTTGATCCCTTCCGAATAATAGGATTTGTCCAAGTCTGCAAAATATCCATTAGTGTCTGCAATCACCTCCTCGTTTGGATAAAATCTTTGTCGCGCCAGCCATTTCTTCAAATTGGGGAACAACTAGTAGTCCAAGGGAGCCAAGTCTGGAGAATAGGGGGGATATGAAACGAGTTGGAATCCTATTTCCATTAATTTTGCGACCACAACTGCTGAGGTGTCTGCTGGTGCGTTGTCGTGATGGAATAGGACTTTCTTGTGGGCCAATCGCGGGCGTTTTTTTCTTGCAGCTCGGTTTTTAAACGGTCCAATAACGATGAATAATATTCACCTGTAATAGTTTTACCCTTTTCGAGATAGTCGATAAGGATTATCCCTTGCGAATCCCAAAAGACAGTCGCCATAACCTTTCCGGCCGAAGCAACGGTCTTCGCCTTTTTTGGTGCAGATTCCCCCTTGGTAACCCATTGTTTAGATTGTTGTTTGGTCTCAGGAGTATAGTAATGTATCCATGTTTCATCCACAGTGACGAAACGACGCTTAAAGTCCTCCGGATTCTTCTGGAATAGCTCCAAACCATCCTTGCAACACTTCACACGATTGCGTTTTTGGTCAAGCGTGAGCAATCGCGGCACCCATCTTGCGGATAGCTTTCTCATGTCCAAATGTTTATGCAAAATATTATGTACCCGTTCAGTCGAGATGCCCACAGCACTAGCAATCTCACGCACCTTAACTCTTCTGTCATCCATCACCATATCATGGATTTGATCAATGATTTCTGGAGTCGTAACCTCCACAGGCCGTCCAGAACGTTCAGCGTCACTTATGCCCATACGGCCAGTACGAAAATTTCGAAACCACTTATAAACTGTTCTAATCGAAGGTGCAGAGTCACCATAATGTTTATCAAGCTTCTCTTTAGTCTCCTGAGGCGTTTTGCCTTTCATAAAGTAATGTTTAACCACCACACGAAATTCTTTTTCGTCCATTTCTTGAAAATCACTCGACTTCCTTGATTCACACGAATGCCAAACACAAAGAAATAAACCAATATGGCTGAAACTTGGTGTGCGTTCATTCAAGAGATGCTACTAACTAAACATGACCTCGATACACGCCGGTGGTGCCATCTCTCGGACTTTGCACGGTCTTTTCAAACCAGCCTCGTATATATATATATATATATATATATATATATATATATATATAGAATATATATATATATATATATATATATATATATATATATATAATTAAATGATACATCTTGACCGAAATATATATTATATTAATAAAGCTGAAATCCTTTTATCAAAGAAAAAACTAAAACAACCAAAAATAAAGTGACAGTTTTATTTTCTTCCACGTATACTTAAGTTGGTTTATTAATATTCTCTGTTAATTATATGCTATTTTTTTAACCAACATTATATTTTGCTGAATTACGTCAGCATTATTATATATATAACACGTAGGCTAAAAAGTTTTTGGTCTAGCTACTTAAAAACACATTTTTTGCAAAATTCAAGATAGTCTCTTTCAAGAACGATACAATCAGTCCGACGCTTTTCTAATATTTCTATACTTTTCTTGTAGAAAGATTTGTCTTTTCCTTCAAAATAGGCCTCGTTGGAGCCAAATCTCTTTCCCGCGAGCAGTTTTTTAAGGTCTGCGCATAGATAGTAGTCGCTGGGGGCCAAATCTGGAGAACACGGTGTATGAAGAAGCAATTCTAACTTCAATTCATGCAATTTTGTCATCGTAACCACTGACTTGTGACACGGTGCATTGCCTTTCTTGTTCATTTCAGGCCATTTATTTGCGATTTCTGCCTTCAAACGCAACAATAACTTAATACAATATTCGCTATTGATGGTTTTTTCTTTCTCAGCATAGTCGATTGAAATTATTCCATGCGCATCCCAAAATACAGAAGCCAAAACTTTCCCGGCGGACTGTTGTGTTTTTAGTTGCTTCGGGCGGCTTTCACCGGCTGCTGTCCACTCAGCTGACTGCCGATTTGGTTCCGGTGTATAGAGGTGGATCCATGTTTCATCCATTGTCACAAATCGCATGAAAAAATCCTTTTTATTGCACTTAAACAGGTCCAAACAGCGATCAGAATCATCAACACGGTTTTGTTTTTGGTCCACTGTGAGCGGTACCCATTTCAAACAGAGCTTTCTCATATCCAAATGTTCATGCAAAATATGACCAATACGTTATTTTGATATCTTTAGGATGTCAGCTATTTCACTTTACAGTCATCCAAAACAATTTTGTGGATTTTTTTTGACGTTTTCCAGTATAACCACCTCATTTGGGCGTGCAGAGCGTTCAGCATCATTTGTATCTGTACGACCGCGTTTAAATTCAGTATACCAGTAAATGATAAGTGATTTTCCAAGGGTAGAATCCCCCGTAACACGTATCAAGCCA
>CM032446.1:132468495-132548495 GCA_019049505.1 Pachyrhynchus sulphureomaculatus
TATATCATGACGATGAGTGATAGACCCATGGAGAGAAAACTATGCCTTTATCGATCTACGGGCCTCGAAACGTGAAAACATGTAAAAACATTTCTACTTTTGCAAAGGAGGTAATAAGAATTGTTATTTATCGAAATATTTGTCGTATAGCAATTTACCAACGGCATTAGTTTTACAATTTTGGAAAAAGGATAAGAGAACTAAAAATAAAAATATTTTGGTTTTTTTTTAAAGAAATTTTATTTATTATATTACTAGAAACGACAAAAATCGTGACCTGTATCTTGCGATATATATTTTTTTTGCTTGCATTTAATCTATTCGAATCAGTCACTGGCTAATTACTGTTTCTACTTCTCTCGCCAAAAAGACATATACAGCCTTCAGAAATTTTAAACTTTTCAACCTTTCGGGTTTGCTAGATTACGAAAAAACAGTTTTCCATTTCCGCCGGTATAATGGGGAGGGGGAGGGAGGGGTCTGTTGGTACGGTAAAGCCTCCCATGAAATGGGATAATGATTTCAAATTTGGTACATACTTTTTATATACTTGTTATATAGTTGAAGTAGGAAGAAAACACATAGGTTTTGAGCAATGTTGCTTAAGGGGAAGTAGCACAGGGTTAATAAATTTTGAATAGCGTTAATAGCATTACGAGAAATTTTTCTGGTTTTTAATTTTAACTAACTTATTAAATATAATTATTTTTAGAGGAGCAAAAAGAGGAAGGATCTAAGATATCGTGGTATAGTCTTTTAGGGTTCTTAGTGTTTGAAGAGTTTGAAAATTATATTATTTTTTTATTATTTTGAATTTACTAGACGTGTTTACTATGCTTAACTTTTTGTTTTATTAATATTTCAGAAGAAATACCTATCTTTTAAAATACCTAGGTGCAATATTTGATTAAGTTGTTTCTTTGTATAAAAAATTCAAATTCATTTTTTATTTTATAATGCAACTGCGTATTTGCAAGAAAAATATTGTATAAATAACTTTGGCTATTTTTCGTTTTTTTACAAACTTCGATGTGAGCAAAAAAAGAGTTATTTAAAATATATTTCAGTGTAAGTAGTGGTATACAGTGGTTAAAAAGATTCCTTAAATTGGTGGTTAGTAAAAGAGTTTTGTTTTTTAATTTTTGATCGGTTTTTCAAATTTCGACACACAGTTTATGTATGTAAAAGTTCTCAAATCCTAACAGAGCAATGCCTTTTTAAAGAACAAGTGTTTCTTAATTGAAGTGAATCCGACAGTAATCACCGGTTTTTTTAACCCTTTTCACAGACGAGGTATACACAAAATTTTGTCTACAGCTCTATTTCAGAAGACTTTTTTTAGAAATTCTAATTTTACATTTGTAGTCGTATGTAAAACCTTTTACTGAACTAAGTCTTTCAGTTTATAAATAAGAAAATAAATAATAATCGAAACCATAATTACCAATGACAGTAATGAAAATATCTACTTGCAATATCAGTGTCAAAAAATAATCATAGTCATAAAAAAAAATAAAAAGCCTAATTTATAGAGGGGAGTATCCATGAAGTTAACTATTATCATATTTCCCATATTACGAAAACACAATAAATACTTGTCAATTTATTTCATATATCTACACTAACACGACACAAATAACATAAATATAAAAATTAAGTCAGAACTTCCGTGAGAAAACAAAAAATGAATATTTTCATAAGAATAAAATGGTAAAATCTCCTCATGTAAATAAGATATTATCTTCTTTCAGTATCAAGCAGCAGCATGCTATCTCTATGGCGTTACTCTCGAGCATCCCCGCTACTATTCTAAGAAAGAACTATAGGTTTTAAAACAATTTTGAACCAAAATATTTTCCTTATTGTCGTAAGAGATTTCAAACAATAAAAAAAGGCTAGTAGTTTTTCAATGTGATGCTTTTATCATATGGCTTAAATTTTCATACTTTAACTTTAATTTTTAAGAAAATTAATTTATAACGTAAACACCTAAAAACAACAAAAAAATAGATTCATCAATGTCATATCATATTAAATAGTTGATAAAATAAATACTAAAACTGGAAGGCAAATAACTAAAAAAGTTAAATTTTCCTAAATATCGGATTATATTCAACTGATAAATAGATCTTAAAATCCAACATACACATACACAACACAATACTTTTAAGAAAAATAGATATTGCTTGGGATAACTAAAATATGCATGTCATTTAACACGTAGGCTGAAAAGTTTTTGGTCTGATACATAGATGTTGCCCTTTTTAAAAAATCCACATGATTTTTAGGAAGTAACAACTTTCAAACGATACATGTCAAGATTTCATGACATTTAGATGATTAGTTTACAAGTTACAGTGGTTTTAGTGACGCTACTCTTGATATTCTTGATATTCTCAAAAGAATGAAAAAAATCGAATTTCGTGTATCGATTAAGCACTGTTTTTGATGGGAAAAAGTATCGTTCAGGCAAATCAATGGCTTGATAAGTGTTACGGGATTCGGCCCCTAGAAAACCACTCATCATTTACTGGTATGCTGAATTTAAAACGCGGTCGTACAGATACAAATGATGCTGAATGGTCTGGACGCCCAAATGAAGTGGTTACACCGGAAAACATCAAAAAAAATCCACAAAATTGTTTCGGATGATTGTAAAGTGAAATTGCGTGAGATAGCTGACACTCTAAAGATATGAAAAGAACGTGTTAGTTATATTTTGCTTGAACATTTGGCATCAGAAAGCTCTGTTCGAAATGGGTACCGCGTTTTGCTCACAGTGGACCAAAAACAACTACGTGTTGATGATTCTGAGCGCTGTTTAGACCTGTTTAAGTTCAATAAAAAGGATTTTTTCATGTGGTATGTGACAATGGATGAAACATGTATCCATCACTACACACCGGAGTCAAATCGGGCAGTCAGCTGAGTGGACAGCAGCCGGTGAAAGCCGTCCGAAGCGACCAAAGACGCAATGTCGGCTGGGAAGGTTTTGGCCTCTGTATTTTTGGGATGAGCATGAAATAATTTTCATCGACTATGCTAAAAAGGAGAAAACTATCAATAACGAATATTATATAAAGTTATTGATGCATTGGAAGGCATAAATCACAAAGAAACGGGCTCAAATTAATAAGAAAAAAGGGCTTTTTCATCAAGATAATGCACCGTGTCACAAGTCAATGGTTTACGATGGCAAAATTGCACGAATTGAAGTTCGAATTGCTTCCTCATCGACTGTATTCTCCAAATTTGGCCAAGAGCGACTATTATCTATTTGCAGACCTCAAAAAAATGCTCGCCGGAAAGAGATTTGGCTACAATGAAGAAGTTTATCGCAGAAACTAAGGCCTATTTTGAAGGCAAAAACAAATCCTTCTACAAGAAAGGTATAGAAATGTTATAAAAGCGTAGGACTGATTGATTGTATCGCTCTTGAAAGAGACTATATTAATGAACAAAGTCGAATGTTGCAAAAAAAAAATGTGTTTTAAGTAGCTAGAACAAAAACTTTTTCAGCCTACGTGTTAAATCTATATGGCAAGCCATACATAAAAAAACTCTCCACTGACCATCCTTTAGGTATATTACGAACTGAAAACGTTTAAAAAAATTCGCTATTCTCGTGGTATGGAATTGAGAGGAAATAAATTGTACAATCAAGTCTAATTGAATTCAGCATACACCTTCAGTGCAAGAAAATAGAATTTCCTGCATTCATCTCCAATAGTAAAACAGAGAGAATATAAAATCAATCAAAATTTACTAACACCTAAATAATATTAAAAGAGGTAGAGATTACAGTCTACACCATAGGTGGACACTGACTATTATACGGGGTTATGGTCCAGTGAATATCAATTAGGTAGAAAACCTTGGTTTGTAGTTTCTTTTGGGATTTAATTAGTATTTTAATCTCAAAGAATATAGAACTGTGTGTTTTATGCAAACCCATTTGAAATGTTAGACAGTTACTCATATTTGACTCGATTGAATCCCGAGAGTTACGATTTCTCTTTATCATAAGGATCCACTAATAAATAGTGTGGTTTTATTCCAAATACTCAAATAACTTAAATGATTTTTTTACTGTTCATCTACCCAACTGAAAGGAAAAGATTCAATATTCGTATAATTTTCAACAGTAGTTAAGACAACAAATAAACAGGTCATCAAGCATTTAGTCAGAACTTCATCTTGTTGTTCTCGGACTAATTCAGTGAAAGCTATTGCTCTGCTTGATGCTGCTGTGTTTTACTTCCATAAATAAAAAAATAACTGGCCAAGTGCAGGTCGATGATTGCTTTTAAATTAAAAATTTTTGTTACGGAGGTATCAATGGCTTTGCAAAACACACCCCACCCCAAATAAAGTTTTTTTCCGATCTTTACTGAAAACTGATGACCTTGAAATTTTTGTTTATTTTTATATACCAGATAAATTATTAAATATAATACACTCGTGATAATCTTACCACTTCGTGATAATTTTCGTTTAATCTACATCCTATGGAGAATATTCCAGAATCTTTTCAAGATTTTTTTGATCAGTACTTTTCGAGATAAGGGGTGAAAAGCACCGATTGTTCGCAATTTTTTAACAATAATACGAAGAAAAGTGTACGCAAGTATTATATTATATATATTTTTGAACTCGTGTTTTTACAAGCTTTTTATTTGACATCCCACTGGATGATCTGGTAAATAATTTTTTTTCACTTTCGATTTCACCCCAAGTCAAAATTTAGCTTTCAAAAATACACCGTTCTAATGAGGTCATCAATTCCTATACCAGTGCTCTATGTCATATAGTTTCGGAGAAAATCGGATGTGACAGACAGGCAGACAGACAGAAGGACAGACAGACGGTCAGACAAATACCGAAGTGTTCCGTACGGCACACTAAAAAGATTATACGCATTCAAACGATATTTTGTATATTTAGGTCCATATATCTGGTATTGTCGTAAATGTTTAGTAATAAAGAATACACGAAGCTTAGTGATCACTATAAAAATTTGGCAAGCATTTGAAAAAATCCAACTAATCGGCAGCAATCTTTACCATCTCTCCAATTGCAGTAGCATACAATAAACTAAATTTATATTTATCGTTTTATTTACACAGACACACACACACACACACACACGACACTACATACAGTGCATAGCAGTTATGCTTTAAAAACATATATTTTATATACAGTTTTCAAAAAATGCCATAATTCAGAAACCAGTCAGAGACCATTGCGGTCTATTATACTGAAAGTGCCTTTTAAGTGAGGATTGATAAACCAAAACAGAAATACATAGTTCATTTTGATTCATTAAAATGTACCATTTAGATGCTGGAGCCAAACGGGATCTAGGTTTCAGACACCAGTTGTAGAATATATACATACATACATACATACATATATAAATATATATATATATATATATATATATATATATATATATATATATATATATATATATATATATATATATATATGAATGTATGTATGTATGTATGTATGTATTAGTTTATATATATTTATATATATATATATATATATATATATAATATATATATATATATATATATTTATATATATTATGGTCTAGCACACGTGCTACAGGGAAGTCGTTAAAGCGCTCCATGAGCGGCATGTCTGCGGAAAAAGTGATTCACGTTGTTGTCGAATCGCTGTAAATTGTACTCGGTGGGAAACACAGCCCCCGGGCAAATATTCCAAAGGGATGATGTTCTCCATATAAAAGACTGCTTGAAAAGCGTTGTACGCGGAGTAACAAGCTGAACTTCATACGGATGTGAAGTATTAGCGCGGCGTGTATTTCTAACATGTTAGAATGCCGCCCAGGCAGGAATTAATGCAATATCATATTAAATATATATCTATATATATATATATATATATATATTATATATATATATATATATATATATATATATAAATATGTTTTATAAAATAACACAAAAAAGGTATCCTTGAATAAAGGATATGGAAGACATGTATTCTGATGTTTTGAAACCTACCTTACACCAGGATATTCACATGTTCTCAAGTTTTTTTTTATCGTCGGAGTTATAGTAAAATACCGATGTCGTAGATCAAAATAAACTTCAAATTTGGGTTCGGAGCATCAAAATACATAGGAATATGTTAATTTGATCAGAAAATATTTACTCTGTTCCAGTTTTTTGTAAGAAAGAGTTAATTATTTTTAGGCATTTATTTTCTTAACGAATTTTCAGACACTCACGTCTCCCGAAAAAAAAAATTTTAACATTCTGATGGAAGGGGGTCTTTATCCAAGAAGAACACCTTTTTTGTGCACCTGTGTAATTGACAAATCACAATATCAATCTTAGGAGTTTTATAAGTCTGAAAATTATAAATTTAATGGTTGTCACTACACTGCAATAGAAAAAGTTACATCGCAGTTATAAATTAATGAAGCAATTTAAACATTTAGAAACATCCGATGAATAACGCGGCAGAAGATTTTGAGCTTGTCTTAAATGTATGTTAAACCCATTCTAAAAAATTTTATTCATAAACCTTGATTTTACATAAAGCATTAGACTAAGCAATTTATTTATATATGTAAACTCTCTTTTTAATATCGTTATTTTACTTCAGTCAGTCAAATAAAATATTAGTATACTCAAATAACTTTACCGTTCATCTACTAAACTCAATAAGAAAAAGATTCAGTACTCGTATAGTTTTCAACACTAGTTAAAACAACAAACGAATAGACCATCAAGCATTTATTAAGAACTTCATTTTGTTGTGCTCGGACTGATTCAGTGAAAGCTATTGCTCTGCTTGATGCTGCTGTGTTTTAGTTCCATAAAAAAAAATATTGTACGCATGCAAATGATATTTTGTGTATTTAGGTCTATATATTACGTGTTGCCGTAAATGTCTAGTAATTTAGAATACACGAACCTTAGTGTACGGGCGTTCAGGAGATCACTGTACAAATTTGGCAAGCATTTGAAAAATCCAATTAATCGGCAGCAACATTCCCCATCTTTCCAATTGCAGTGGTATACAATATATTGAACTGATATTTATCATTTTATTTACATGCACACTACATACAATGCGTAGCAGTCATGCTTTAAAAACATATATTTTATCTACAATTTTCAAAAAATGCCCTAATTCAGGAACCAGTCAGAAATCATAGCGGGATATTATACTGAAAGTGCCTTTTGAGTGCGGATTGATAAACCATTTTGTTTCATTAAACTGTACCACTTAGATTCTGGAACCAAACGGACTCTAAAGGATTCATCTATATATAGAATATATATATATATATATATATATATATATATATATATATATATATATATATATATATATATATATATATATATATATATATTATATATATATATATATATATATATATATATATATATATATATATATATATATATAATATATATATATATATATAATATATATATATATATATATATATATATATATATATATATATATAATATACATTAAAATTCCTGGTTTCAATCCGTTCGTCTTACAAGCAATTTCCACGACGTTTCGCCAAAATCTGATTTGGTTCAAGTGTTCTTGCTGCTGCTACTTGATACTGTGATTAGCAGCCAGAGCACTTGAAAATGCCTAATGAGATTTTGGCGAAACGTGGTGGATATTCATTGTTAGACGAACGGATAGAAATCCGGAATTTTAATGTAGTACATTCCACCATCCGTGAAAACCTATATATATATATATATATATATATATATATATATATATATATATATATATATATATATATATATATATACGTAAAGCATTAGACTAAGCAATTTACTTATATATGAAAACTCTCTTTTTAATATCGTTGTTTTACTTCATTCAGTTAAATTAGGACATAGATATTAAAATGCATTTCATTAGTTTAAAAGTAAACAAATCAGTGCTGATCCTAGAGTGCAGTGTTAATAGAAGTAACACTAAATTTTATAGATACTCTAAACTACACAACCATTTACAATAAATAATGGATAAATCAATGTGTTGTTTTCGATTATACAAACTTTACTGCTCTCGCAAATTCTTTATACTTCAGGTGCACCTGTTTATTTATGTACCATCAAAGATGAATTCTATTCTTATTATGAGGAATTAAAAGATTATATATTAAGATATTTTTGACTTTTTATTAAATTTATTAATTAACGAAAATTTATTTAAAATATTATTCTCTAATTCAATTTATTAACAAGAACGCATTTGACAACTACTTTTTAAAAGTAATGTTTGAATACTTAATAAAATACTTACTTTTAGAGTAATCTAAAATTTTATTTAGTACATATATTTTCTATACTTGTATTCTCAAAAATAATATAATAGTCACCTTTATAAACTGGATTACTAAGGAATGGCAACAAGAGTGAAGGAGGCAACCCTATTTTTACATATAGTATTCGTTGAGCTCTACGTCTTGGTATATGTTTAGGTCTGATATGCGATGACGTAGGATTTCATGTAGTAGCTGCTTCATCTAAGAGCAAATATTTGGTAAATAAATGAAAGGAACTATTTTCGTCTACTACTTACTCGCTTTAAATTAAAAATATTTTTGTTTGTATATCTTCAACCATTCATATATGGAACTCAAAATCTCGTCAAATCTCAAAAATTGTATGGATTTTTATTTTTTACTTTCCTTTTAATCAAAGATGTTGTCATATTTGATCTCAACTAGTAAAACCAAGCAACCATTAACTGATAACAGTGAAAGTTTAATAATTGTATTCAACCTTTTTATTTACACCTTTCCCTGTACTTACTGTCGTAAAAAACTAATATTTATAATTATTGGAGAGGCACAATTAGCCTTGAAATATGTGTAACCTTACAAACTAACCTTTTGCAATACATCTCGCCACCATCAGACAACACAACATAGCACCAATTAAAACTTGCATTTTCCTGAGTATAGTCACCAAATTAAGCACAAAATATTAAATTAAAGTAGGAACACTCTGTATAAACCCGTCCCGTGCTATCTACACATTTAGATAGTAATTTGAAAGTGAAATATAGTTGCTACTGTACCGATTTAGTTTAGTTAGTCATACTTTTCAATAGCACTACAATGCAGTATTATATGGTCGTACCAGAGCGGTTATTCAAATGGTACTGAACCAACTTAAGGCAAGTCTTATGAAAGAACCAGTGGAGTGGGTATTTCGTTTACCTTGATGGTATATGCTTCGATGTAATGTGAATTAAATAGTAATTTCAAAGTCACTTGTATGCTAGACAATTTGATTAGATAAATTTAAAAAGATTTACGTCGTCTTTGTATGTTGAAGACCAATGATCCCTTTAATAGGACAATCACTTTATAGTATAATATTCTAGTATAAGGATGCTGTCAAGAGAAAAATAGTTGGTCTTCTAAGCGAAACTACAAATGAGCTTAAGGGTTTGTGAGATCTGTGTGTTTTCTAAGTTCCACCTTATATATATATATATATATATATATATATATATATATATATATATATATATATATATATATAACATATATATATATATATATATATATATATATATATATATATATATATATAAAGATTAGTTATTTGATTTGTTTCTAAAGATTCAACTGACTTATGGTTAAATATTTCCTGTTTACTAATTTTTTGCAATCTCTGTGGCTAAATTTAGCGAGTAAGTTTTGATGTTCGTTAGCTTAAAGCATTAAGTAAATAAATTACAATCTTATCGTCATCGTAAAAGGAAGCTTCATCACCAGAACCTTTTCTGTCGCTTTGGTTACTTCCAGCTGTAGTATTTCTGTGGATAAAAGAAACTTCAAAACATTTTGAGAGAATAATATTCTGTTGTTTTAAATGCAGGAGTAAATGCGAAAGTAGTGAGTTTGAGGTTAGTAATAGATAGATGTATTTATCGCGTCCAATGTCTGACAGTTCTTGCAGCTTTATTTCAGCGCAAGTATCTATTACATGATATTTGGATATCATTTAATTTACGCTTTCTGCAGCAACGGATGTGGGATTTTACATGTATTTTGAAGTATATACTTTACGCAAGATAAGTTAGCTTCCATAAATATTGCCTCAACTTTTATTGGGTTCGGTCTTCCTACAAAATTGGTTGAGCCTTTTAAAACTCCAAAAGTATCGATTTATTAGTAGACGTTAGATTCATTTAAGGAGCAAATTTCTATCCTGAATCAGATATCGGTTCTTTTTAATTGTTGTGTTTTTGCTGCTTAGTCTATGCATCACTTTCTTCGGTATCTTTCGTAAGTTGTCCTGGCTTTTGTCTTGTCAACATTGGTAATTTTATATGACTGGAAAGCCATTTTGAAGAATTCACCATCTTTGTGTGATAGTACAGTCCATTTATTTTTGGATTACCATTACCATAACTTAATTTAATAAAAAATTAGTTTAATGAAATCAATAAATTAAAATAATTATGTTATGTTATGTTATCACTGAAAATAAAACAACCAAATCCAAATGGAGTGTAGATGAGAGAAATATTTTTAGTGTCCCGTACCAAACACTTACGGGATAACTTCGCTGACCCTCTATCTGTCTGTCACATCCGATTTTCTCTGAAACTATTTGACATGAAAATATAGTAATTGATGGCCCAATCAGAGCCGTGTAATTTTAAAACTTAAATTTTGTCTTAAGTAGCTACTTTTGGGGGGTGAAATCGGAAGTGAAAAAAAATTCTCTGGTCGTCCACTGAAGTGTTAAATGAAAGCTTGTGAAAATATGAGTTCAAAAATGTATATAATGTAATATTCGCACAATCTTTTTTCATATTATTTTTTTAAAAATGGCCAAAAATCAGTCCTCCTCCCTCCGAAAATTTTGATAGAGTTCTAGAATATTCCTCATAAAGTGTAGATTGAGCGAAAATTATCACAAGGGCAGTACATTTAATAACACTATGCAACAATATAAAATTCACTGACATTTCGAATAATGATTCGTATTAGGTACATTTAGTATACAAAAAAAGGGTTTTATGTCGACATCACATCTCATAATCCAGAAAGCTAGTAATTAAAATTAGTCATAAAAATATTACTTTTTCGTATAAGTGTGATCACAACATTTAAACTGATGCTAAATATACAAAATGCCACACATTTGTTTTAATTCGCCTAGTTTTCTTTGCTCGTTTTTGGTAAATTTGCCCCTAAAAGTGAAAAAAAGCCAATTTCCGCGCTGCTTGAAAAGTGTTATGAAGCTTATTTTAAGACCGCAATTGAAAATCAAGATAAATCGTGGGTACTCCGCGTATGTTGTTTGAAATGTTATAAATATTTGACGGGTTGGTACAACGGTACTATAAAAGAAATGCCTTTTGGCGTACCAGTGTTGTGGCGTAAACCCAAGGACCACACAGACGATTGTTACTTCTGTTTGAAAAGTATGAAGGGTTTTTCTAGAAAAACAAAAAGTTCCGTGAAATATGTTAATATACCATCAATGTCAATGCCGCTACCCCATTCTCCTGAAATTCCTGTACCAAAATAACCTTTGTGCCCATCAAGTCCATCGAGTTCTATAGAAAAAAAAAGAGAACCCATTCCTTCTACTGGAGAGCTATTTTAAGAGCAAACCATTGCATCAGAACCACATTTGATTAGTCAATCAGAACTAAACGACCTTGTTAGAGATTTAAATTTGACCAAAGAAAAATCGAGATTAAAACAATGAAATCTTTTACAGACTGACGTTAAAATTACAGTTTATCGAGATCGTCGTAGCTCTTTAACTACCTCTTATTCAAAAGAGGATAGTTTAGTTTTTTGTAATGATATTAATGGTTTAATATCGGCACTAGGCCACAATCGTTCGCCAGAAAAGTGGAAATTATTTATTGACTGATCAAAACAAAGTATGTTGGGAATGTGGAATCTTTGACACTACTCAGTATATATCACCACTATACTAAACACTTTATTTTTGCACTCGACTCGCGTTTCACTAACCATGTTAGCTTCATCAGAAGCGATGATCATCGCTCTGATGCAGTTAACATGCTTAGTGAAACACGGGTTGAGTGCAAAAATAAAGTGTTTGGTGTAGTTGTGATATATGCTGAGTAACAAAACAAAGTCTAAAGGCGGTTTTACTATATAACGGCAACATATTTCCATCTTTGCCTGTAGGGTACGATGCTTATTTAAAAGAACCTATGACATTTTAAAACTTATTTTAGAAAAAATCAAATACACAACGTTCAAATGACAAATGGACTTAAATGTAGTGACTTTGATTTTAGATTTGTAAACCGGCTAGACGAAATATTGTTGTTTCTTATGCAAATGGGATAGCAGAGCGCATTCAGAACATTACGTAAAACAAAACTGGCCTTTAAGAAGTGGGTCCTTCTTGGTTAGAAAAATATTAAAAATGAACCATTTATATCACCTGAAATATCATTTACCACCATTGCACATCAAACTTGGTTTAATCAAGAATTTTGTCAAAGCGTTACGTAAGGAATGATCTGGATTTCAGTTTCTCAAAAATAAATTTCTTGGGCTCAGGGATGACAAAATAAAAGAAGGAATTTTTGTAGGGCCTGATATAAGAAAATTATTGATTATCCCTCTTTTCTATCTTGTTGCATGTTTGGCTTTTATTAATGTCAAGAAAAATTTCCTCGGCAACCACAAATAACCAGATTTCCATGGAAAAATGAAATTAATGGTGAATGCCTATCATGAACTAGAATGTAATATGTCATTAAAAATCTATTTTCTATACTCCCATTTGAATTTCTTTCTAGAAAACATTGGCAGAATTCAGAGGAATACTGTGAGGACTGAGTACAAGAGAAAAGCCAATTTTTGATTTTTTGAAATAACGAGAAATAAAATTTTTGTCATTAATTTAGCTTATTTTTGAGTAAACCAATAAAAGATTTTCTCTATGGAACCTGACGTGATGTGACTATGTTGTTTTAATTGAATCGGCGGCGAAGAATCAGTATTTCATACTGTAAACCCAAAAAAATACATTTTTTTTGTTACATAGTGTAATTTATCTGGCATAAAAAAACATTTATCTTGACAATATGGTGAAGAGTTTTTTCGTCAAAAGTTGTGAATTTAACTGGGACTAAGAGCTACAAAATATCAATACATATTTGGTGCAATCAGTAATATACTGATATATTTTTCATCACTGCATTTGACCGATCACAGATAAAATAATCTTGAATAATGTCTGGTGAGTAACGGGTAGGTACGGAGACAAAATAACTTTATTTTATTTGTTTATAATTAAACAAATATTTAGGTAGTAAATATTTGTTTTAAACTTTTAATATAAGCTATAACTATTATACATTATTGACTAAGAAAAACGCGAATATACGTATTGGATCTTAAGATATATCCATGTCCGGAACCTAATTAATTTAGCTTAGGTAAAAGTTTTATTTTATTTTAAAAACAATCATCGTACGAAACACTAAATGCGTCTGACTTGCACTAGGCCAGTTTTTTGGGATCTGGGTAGTCAATTATCTACTTGGGTTCGATAGTTTAAAAACTTAATTCAAACCTAAAATGTCATATTTAAAATAAAGTACATGCATCAAATCCAAAACAAATTTAAATACTTGGAACCACTCTAATGACACATTCTGTCAACGTACCTAACTTTTCGAGAAGACGTACCTACGACTAAGACATGCACGTATAACGAACAAATTAAGAACTATAATCTAGAAAGCCTAAAGAAACAAAGCAATGAATGATGATATAAAATGACTTCAAGCTAAAAACGTTTATTAGCTCGTAGATAAGTATCTTTTATTTTAATTCTTGGCCAGTTTTGTAGACTAAATGCTCCTTAGTGCATCGACAAAAATTATTGTTCATCTCGAACTACGCACTAAAGTGTTTATAATTTTTAACTAAAAGTAGCGACCAAATTAAGATCAATACACCATTTTCTTATATATATATATATATATATATATATATATATATATATATATATATATATATATATATATATATATATATATATATATCTATATATATATATATATATATATATATATATATATATATATATACGCTATTTATATATATATATATATATATACAGGGTGCCAAATATGTATGGAATAATGATTCCACAGCACACGTTATAGGGTGTTATACGCGCACATGCTGACGTTGTTATTGATGAAATTAAATATAGCAACCCTATATACCCCCTAATATAAGATCATTGATTGGTGACGAAACACTACTAACACTTGAAACGGAACTGGAAAATATCAGATGGGATGTAATTGGCCTCGCATAAACTAGGAGGAGAGGAGAAACATTCTTTGAATAATCGTCGGGAAATATTCTTTATTGTAAAGGAAGAGAAAACCGAAGTTTGGACTGCGTAAAATTTCTAATAAACAAGAAAATATTCGACCAAGTCACAAAATACATATCTTTCTCAGAAAGGGTAGCACTATTCATAATTAGTCTACATAAAAACACAAAATAATATGAGTGTACGCACCAACATCGACCCACGAGGACGAAGAAGTGGAAGCATTCTATGAAGAAATAACAAGAGCAATAAATGGCTACAGCATTAGAAACAACAGAGGGGAAACGTTGATGAACTATTTAGAGGCTCAAAATCTATTCCAAATGAATTCATTTTTTATGAAAAAGCATCACAGAAAGTAGACATGGAGTTCCCCCGATGGCGTAATAAAAAATGAAATTGATTTTGTATTTACGAAGGAAAAAACGAATTATTAAAGATGTGCTAATAATTAACATTTCAGTTGGCAGTGACCATAGAATGGTTCGGGCAAAAATAGCAGTAACTAGGAATATGCCGAGAAATAGAAATCTAATGCTGAAAAAACAAATAATAGATAAAGAACTACTCCAAGAACGAAGTGAAATATATAAAACCAAATTGGATTAAGTTGACGAAAATATTGAACATCTAACATGAGACAACGTAAATACCCTTATTATTACTAAATTAATACAGACCGCATCAGAAATAGCAAGACTACGGAACAAAAAAGCCAAGGTCGCGTATAAAGAATCTACAGAAATGATATCAAATGGACGAAAATTGATTAATGAAGGCAAACGCAAAACAAAAGAACATAAGAAAGGACAGATTAAGGAAGAAAGAAAAGAGCAACAAGAAAATTACATAGAGAATATATCAGAAAACAACTAAAGCCTAAAAAGCATTAAATTATATTCGGGAAAAAGAAAAAAGTTGTAAACTTAAGGGAGAGCCAAGGAAACAGCATTAGCGACAGAATAGAAATGACAGATGTGGCCAATTATATTGGCCCCATCAGATACATTCGAAGAGAATTTAAAAAAAATAATAACAAATAAATGTTAATTCTGTAGGGGTCCCTGAGATAACAGAAAGCGAAATAAAAGACTTCATAAATAGCCTGAAAAAAAAACCAAGCGGCAGGTGAAGACCAAATAATTCCTGAACTTATTAAAGAAGGAGAAGAATATATAGTGTAAAGCTTAAAAGTGTTGTTCAATAAATGCCTATCCAAAGGTTCAGTTGGAATAATGCACAGGTTATTTTATTACACAAGAAAGGACATTCCTCAAACTTAAACATGCTCTGTATATTATTTTATTTTTGAGTCCTACTAAAAATTCTAGATATTATTTGTCTAACATACCATATGTCTAAACTGAACTGTTTTGGAATTATTGTCATTTGAAAATAAAAAAAATAATAATAATAATAATAAATACTCTAGGTTTATTTTTAAGGTAACAATTGCCCAAAATGTCTACCGTTAACAGCGAGGCAATGGCCCAGTCTGTCATAAACAGCCTGAACAGAGTTTTGCAGAGAATCCGGAGTGATCTGTGCTAATTCATATTGAATTCGTTGATGTAAATCTTCTACAGTTTCAGGTTGACTTCAGTAAACTTTGGTTTTCAAATGACCCCATAAAAAAATCGAGTGGCGTAAGGTCGGGAATCGTTGCAGGCCATTCTACAGCACCTCTTCTGCCTATCCATCGATTAGGAAAAATCGCATCCAAATATCTACGAATATTGATTTCATAGTGAGGAGGTGCTCCGTCCTGTTGATACCAGAGATTCCTGTTAGGGGTATCCACATTATATTTTATCGAGAAAAAGACCTGCACGAGTTTGAATAACTTGATCTTGAAGTAACTGTAAATACTGCTGTCCTGTAAGATTTGCATCGATAAAAAAGGACCAATGATATGACGTCCACAAATCCCTGCCCGCCCATTTATCTTTTGTGGTCTTTGAGAATGACTGTCGATTATCCAGTGGGGATTCTCAGTAGACCAGTACCGACAGTTGTGCCTGTTAACTCTTCCGCGAAGACAAAATGTGACCTCCTCAGAAAAAACAATATTTGAATTAGGTTAGGATCATTATTGATTCGTTCTATCATGACCTGACAAAATTCAACGCGTCTATCGTATCGTAGGTATTTTCAGATAATTCTTGCAATAGAATAGGTCTTTATGGACGCAAGTCTTCTTTATTCAGTAAACGAATTAATGTACCTTTACTTATGTTGTGGTATAAGTAAAGCTGACGAGTGGCTGTATGGGAATTTTCTATAATTTCTAAACTTTTTATCATCGCTTGTTTTAACTTTTGGTGGGCCAGATTTCGAACGATCCTTAACATGACATGATTGTTTTAACGTTTTGCTAACTACGAACTGGGTTCTCGATTCGGATATTCTGTGTTAAAAAGATCATACACCTCCTGTTGTGTTCTCCTATGGTCTACGTAACCAACCATCATTAACAAAGTGATTCTTTCAGTTTCTATTAAATGTACCATTATGACTAAGTTGGGAATGTGGAATCTTTGGCACAATAATACTACTCAGTATATATCACCCCTACACCAAACACTTTATTTTTGCACTCGACGCGCGTTTCGCTAACCATGTTAGCTTCATCAAGAACGATGAGTGACTAGCTTCGAGCAACAGCCGCAGCACGATCACAGTATCGAATAGCCGCAGCAGCGGGAGCACTTGAAAATGCCAAATGAGATTTTAGCGAAACGTCGTTCAAATTTATTGTTAGACGAACGGATTGAAACCCGAAATTTTAATGTATTACATTCCACCATCCATGAAAACCTCTATAGTAACATATATATATATATATATATATATATATATATATATATATATATATATATATATATATATATATATGTATACACACATATATATATATATATATATATATATATATATATATATATATATATATATATATATATATATATACAGGTCTAAACAAAATTAATGTCAAAAAAGTCTCCATATACTCAAGAACTGCATTTAAGAAAACACGTTGTAATCAGCCGCATCTATCTATTATCTGTCACTTGTGGCTAGTAATTTTGCAGTGGGTTTTCAAATTAGTATTAAAATTGATCGAGAATAATTCAGAAATTCCATTTCAAGTTCAAAAGATCATAATTGATTTGTGGAAAGATAGAAAATCATACAAAAATATAGAAAAAGTTGTTAACATGTCACATTGTACTGTTCAGTACATTGTAAACCAGTACAAATCAACGGGTTCTTATAAAATTTGACCACGTTCTGGTTGTCCCAAGAAACTAACTCCACGTAAAGAGGCCAGTATTGTTAGACAAATAATTATAGATCCCAAGAAAAATGCACCAAAATTAAAAAAAGAAGTACGGGAACTATTTTCGAAAAATATTTGTTCACAAACAGTGAGAAATTGTTTACACAGGGCAGGCTATAAGGGGTGCGCAGCCAGAAAGAATCCGTTAATTTCGAAAGCTAATCGCAAAAAGCGGTTAGGTTTTGCTAGGGAATACGTTACTAATGAAACTAAAATTAACCTTTTTGGGTTTGATGGCAGAACTAAAGTTTGCAGAAAGAAGAATACCTCATTCGATATTAAAAACATTTGTTCCGCGGTAAGACAAGGGGGGTGGCAGTGTTCTGCGTTGGGGATGTATGTCCGATGGAAGGGTTGGAAATTTCCATTTTATTAATGGTATCATGGATCGATCAGCATGTTTATCTGAGCATTTTGAGAGAAAATTTACGAGATAGTATCCAAAAATTAGCATCCGAAAAAAGATACATTTTCCGACAAGACAATGACCCGAAACATACCGCAAACTTGGTGCGAGAAAGGATAATCCACAATTTGCGACAGCAGGTTCATTCGCCTTCGCAATCACTCGATGTTAACCCCATCGAGCATTTATGGGAGGAACTTAAACGATGCGTTCGCAAACATATTGTTTCAAATAAAGAACTAAAAAAACAGAATATTAAACGAATGGGAGAATATGCCAGCAGAAGTTACTAGAAAGCTGGTTGCAAGCATGACAAAAAAGTTACAGGAGATTATCAAGGCCAACGGCGGTCCCACTAAATATCCGTTTAAACAAAGTTGTTATTTTCCGTTAAACTTTGTCAAACTATTATTGGTAATTGTTAAGTGTATGGAGACTTTTTTGACATTAATTTCGTTTACATTTTTATAACAATGATGTAACTTCTAAATAAAATGTTCCGTAGGTGTTTTTAATACTAATCGTCGTTGGTTAAGTTTCAAATATTAATTTAAATTTGTTTTCAATGCAATTTTGTTCAAATTTTCCTGGGTGACTTCATTTATGAAAAGGATTTGCTATGCTCATAGTTTCTGTTGGTCTGTTTTAGGGTGAGAGTAAATTTTATGTTTCTTTAAGCTTAAACGGTAATGAATCTTCTACTTTATATATTAGCAGATGTAGTATGGAAGGTTTGTAAGATTACTGAAATAAAAGTACAAAATTATTATTTGTTGGTCCAATAACCCTCTGTCTTCTTGATGTCGAGGTCATTGTAGTACCGTAATGGTGGTGTTTCTGTATCTTGGTAGATAGTATTTAGATTTTTTCGCCAGTTCAGAATTCTAAATTAGCAGCTGACTATGAACATACATACATGTTTATTATCTTGAATACGTTTTTGCTGTGTAACTTTCTTGGTAATGCACGTCTTGTTCACCTTATAACCTTGCCTATCAATTTAGCCACCATTGTTTGGTGGTCAGCTTCCAACACTTCTTTCATGCTCATATATTTATATTTTTATTCAGCTTTTATTGCCCTTATATAACACAGGCCGTCAAAATTGGACGAAACTCCAGACCCTGAGACTAGGGTATATTTTCCCAAAGGTTTTTGATGTGCTCCATCCGAATCCGACCTCAAAATTGCTACATCACAGCAGGTTTCCGAGATATTCTAACCTAAAAATGCAAAAAACACGGTTTTTCGCTAAATTCGGGATTATATTGCACCGTGAATTAATTTTTCTCCACAAAACTGGTTGAGGTATATGAAAGTGCTACTCTTCTCCATCAAAATGCATTGTGAATTTTTCAGATATGTTATTTCTTCTCCAAAAAAATCATCTTTCTAGTAGCAATATTGTTAATTTGTTATCATACATGGTGTCCCATTTTAATATGCCCGGCTTCTTAATTTTTTTATATCAACTTTTAGTAAAAAAAGTTTCAGATAAAAGTTAAGGGTTTTTAAACGACCAATAAAATGATATAATTGTGATGACCTAGGAAGATCATTTTGAAGGTAATTTTAAGGTCAACTTTGATTTTTTAAATGGGAACCCATATTTTTTATGAGGGCATCACGTTTCTCTAGTAAAAATACACAACTTTTGTTCGAAAATTTTTTCTCGATAATACTCTGTTCTTCAATACTTCATTGATAAAAGACGTTACACTCTTAATCCCCAAACAAGCATAAAAGCAAATGAACCTAACGTAACCTCAGGCGTCGAGTGAAAATTGTTAAAAGATATTACATTCTTAAATCCTAAAAGAATCAAAATTTAACACAACAGAAAGACAAACGTAACAAACTCTTAACTAAATTGGTATGGTTGTAACAAAAACTCCAAGCTAATTAATTTCAGCGGACGATTTTTCCGAGAAAAAATAAAATATCTGAAAAATTCAAATGCATTTTGAAGAGGGAGAGTTGTACTTTCAGATGCCGCAATTAGTTTTGTGGAGAAAAATTAACTCGCGGTGTAATATAATTCCGAATATAGCGAAACCGTCTTTTTTGCATTTTTAGGTTAGGATATCTTGAAAACCTAATGTGATGGAGCAATTCTGTGCACCAAAAACCTTCGAAAAAGTCTAGTCTGGTCTCAGGGTTTGAAAAATGTTGGCCTGTGTAATCTATAAATTCTGCATCCGACATTCAGGTGTTTTTCGTCATAAGTAATTCTAAGTGTAATACTTAGGATGTGACACTATTCTAGTTCCAACTTCATTTCTATACCTCTGGAGACCTTCTACTTAATTCTGAGCAAGTCTTAAGATTGTATTTTAGTGGCTATTTTTAGTTTAAGTTTTAGTCTAAGGATTTTTTGATTCTTTTTCTCTGTGTCTCCTTATTCTAACTTCTCGATAATCCTTTATTTGTCGAAAATCTTTCCGGAAAAACTCGATCTTTTATCCAATTGATTCTGTGTTTGGATGGTTACATGTGAAATACTAAATGACTTTAAAAAGGATTACAAAACTAACAATAACAAAGCAGGTACAAAAAACATGTATTAGACATTTACATAAATATTACTAATAGTAATAATTTACTAAACCAACTAATGTTCAAAATATTTTGAAGTTTTCTTTTTCTTTTACAAAATATAACAGAAAAAAAATATAGGAAACAATTTAAACGTAAATTCGGTAAAAGAAAATACATAACTTCGGTTAAGATTTTCGATTTAACACAAAGCTCTAGTATGTAATTATGGGATATTTCAACATTATTGAGCTGCATACAGACTAAAAATAAACTAATTTGGATATTTATGAGATAGCACATGAATCTTTGTTTGAGAGTCCGCAACTATAAATTCAGATTTATTTTTCTTGAGTTGCTGTGAGATACATACCTTGTAATATGCGGTTTCTCATTAGAAGTTTTCACATCACATCAGCTTGTAGATTTTAAATATACCGCCTGCATTTTAAGAGTGAATTACAGATTTTACTCTTTTCAGTTTTATTAATCTGACTGTGTCTATGCAACAATATATATTTCATTTCACGCACAACATTATCGGAGGCTCAGTAACGAGTCTATAATCTTAAAAGTATGAAAACTTATTTTTACATATTCTAACGTATTGCTTTTTCTTCTTTATCCCACCTATAGATATATTTAAATGAATACAGCTAAAAACTTAACAAAAAAATATAGTATGTTAATTGGAACGCCGGTATTTTTTATAGATAAAAAACTGGTTCACTAAAATATATCTTATTTGCCTCATGAAACTTTCTTAGTCTCCATAACTATTTAGCGACCTAAAAACATACTTTTACATGTACTTAGACACATACACAGTTAAAAGTTTTAACTGTGTATGTATTAACTGTTAGGTACTAAGCAATTTAGCTTTATTTTTCCAATATATGCATTCCCCTATAACTTGACACTGAAAAATTTTATGTCATCTTATTAATCTTACAAGTTACTGCCCTACGCTAGCTATTGGTTTTCTCTTATCTCCTATCCCTTGAAGGGGCCTGGCGTTGGAAAGTAGCTACGTCAGTACTAGATCAAGCCCATCGCAAAATTATTTTCCTAAGGTCTTGACACTAGATATTCTTAGGCGGCAATCGCATCTTGATGATACTGCGCTACAGAAAGCAAACGGAAAAACTCCTCTACTAATACTTCCAAAAAATCTCTATAGCTGACGAAAATACAAATATTGTGGCCCTCAGCCCGGGGTACCTCTTAAGTGAGGAGAGGGTGCTAAGAATACCCCCCCGTCATCTACCATGGAAAACCTTGATAACAGAACACAACAGTTTAACAGATCAATTCGCATAGCTGCATGGAATATTCAAACACTATACATAACTGGAAAACTGGCCATTGTTGAGATGGAGATACATTAAATGAAGATGTTTGAGCGAGGTTAAATGCACTGGCACAAATCGCTGATTAATTTTTTACCTTATAATGACAGAACTACAAACGACTCACAGAATAATGAACATTATACAGGTTTATACTCCAACATGTGATAATTCAGATGAAGAGGTTAACCGTTTTTTACGGTGAACTGGCAGAGGTAGTGAAACTCGTGAAAAAGAGCGAAATAACTATAATTATGGGTCATTTTTAACTCTAAGGTGGGTTTAGGAATGAACAGTGAAGTGTTTAGACAATATGGCTTGGGTCTGAGAAATGATCAAGGTGACAGACTCGTCCAATTTTGTATTGAGAATGATCTTTTAATTAGCAACACACTTTTCAAACTCCCACCAAGGCGGCTGTACACTTGGAACTCACCTGGCGATAGGATTAGAAATCAGATAGATTTTATTCTCGTTAAACAAAACATGAAGAAATTCGTAAAATTTGTAAAAAACCTACCCTGGGGCAGACGCAAGTTCAGACCACAATCTAATACTCATGGAGTTTCGAACGCGCAGATTTAAAAGGTTTAACAAAAAAAACAAACAATAAACCCTATAGATACAAATGAACTGAAGAACTCTGAAATTAGAGAACAAATATCAAACCGAATGGATGAGAAATTTAAGAAGCAAATAAGAACAGAAAGAGAAAGTGTAGAATCTCAATGGGTTAAGATGAAGAATGAATTAATAGCGGTACAGGAGGAAGAAATGGGTCGAGCGGAGAACAGAAAAAAACAGGAATGGATGACAGAAGAAATACTAAATCTGATGGATGAAAGACGATTACAGAAAACAAAAGATGTCTCAAAATACAACGAATTTAACAGAGTAATACGTCGAAAATGTAGGGAAGCTCAGAAAATCTGGTTAAGCGAGAAATGCCGAGAAACATAACATATTTAACTTACATAAGAAGGTGAAGGAATTGGGAGGAAAAAAAAAGAAACAATTCTGGAAAATGGAAGTAATGAAATTATACTAGATATCTATAATATATATAAAATGCAACGTCTCTCTGTCTGTCTGTCTGTCTGTCTGTCCGTTAGTGCGCCTATTACTGAAAATCCACTTATCCGATTTACGTAATTTTTTTTTTTAAACATACATATGTTCTCTGGCCAGGTTATAGGGTATATTTTATTACGATAGGTAGCATAAGGAATGAGCAGTGACGTAAAATAGTGAATGATGTCGGAAAGAAGTTTGCCGCTAGCGCGTGCCTTTGCAATACACAGCCTAAACCATTAAATATGGAACAATATTATGTAGCAAAGAATATCTGTAATGTATAATCTATAATATATATAAAATGCAATGTCTCTCTGTCTGTCTGTCTGTCTGTCCATTAGTGTGTTTATCACGCGGGAATCACTTATCCGATTTACCTGTCTTTTTTAAATTCATGCATATATTCTTTGACCAGGTTATATAATAATAATAATAATCTATATCTATAATATATATAAAATGCAATGTTTGTCTGTCTGTCTGTCCGTTAATGCGCTTATCCCTCGAGAACCACTTATCCGATTTACGTGATTTTTTAAATTCATACATATGTTCTCTGACCAGGTTATAGGTATATATTTTATTACATCTATAATATATAAAAAAATGCAACGTCTCTCTGCCTGTCTGTCTGTCCGTTAGTACGCTTATCACTGGAGAACCACTTATCCGATTTTCGTACTTTTTTTTTTAAAAAACATACATATGTTCTCCGGCCAGGTTATAGGCTATATTTTATTACGATAGGTAGCATAAGGAATGAGCAGTGACAATAATAGTAAATGAAGTCGGACAAAATTTGCCGCTAGCGCGTTCTCTTGCAATACCCAGTCCAAACCATTAAATATGGAACAATATTATGTAGCAGAGAATATCTATAATATATATAAAATGCTATGTCTCTCTGTTCGTCTGTCTGTCTGTCTGTCTGTCCGTTAGTTCAGGTTAGTTCAGGTGCTTATCACTGGAGAACTACTTATCCGATTTACGAGCTTTTTCTTTAAACATACGTATGTTCTCTGGCCAGGTTATAGGATATATTTTATTAGGTGACATAAGGAATAAGCAGTGACGATAATAGTGAATTAAGTCGGAGAAAAGTTTGCCGCTAGCGCGTTCTCTTGCAATACACTCCCTAAAGCATTAAATATGGAACAATATCATGTAGCAAAGAATACAATATATATAAAATGCAACGTCTCTCTGTCTGTCTGTCTGTCGGTTAGTGCGCTTATCACTCGAGAGCCACTTATCCGATTTACGTGTTTTTATAAATTTATTCATATGTTCTATATAATTCGATATAAGCCTACATAATGGGAGATAAGGTGAGATAAGGAGAAATAATGGGAGATAAGTCGAGATAAGCCTCGATAATGGGAGATAAGGTGAGATAATGGGAGATAAGTATAAATAATGGGAGATAAGGAGAGATAATGGGAGATAAGCAGAGATAAGTCTAGATAATGGGAGTTATGGTGAGATAATGGGAGATAAGGAGAAATAATGGGAGATAAGGAGAAATAATGGGAGATAAGTCGAGATAAGCCTGGATAATGGGAAATAAGGTGAGATAATGGGAGATAAGGAGAAATAATGGAAGATAAGGAGAAATAAGTCGAGATAAGCCTAGATAATGGGAAATAAGGTGAGATAATGGGAGATAAGGAGAAATAATGGGAGATAAGGAGAAACAATGGGAGATGAACAGAGATAAGCCTAGATAATGAAAATTATGTAGAGATAATGGGAAATAAGGAGAAATATTGGGAGATAAGGAGAAATAATGGGAGATATTTTATTACGTTGGGTAACATAAGAAATAAGCAGTGACGATAGTAGTGAATCAAGTCCACGCGAGCGGAGCCGCGGGCCCGGCTAGTTAAGAATAAAATAAAGACATGGGAGCAATACATAAAACAACTTTTCAATGGATATAGATCAGAAAACTTACAGTTAAACAGAGGTAATGAGTTAAGGCCAGAAATAACAAGAAAAGAAGGTATTCATGCTATACGACTACAGAAGGATGGAAAAGCAGTTGATTCAGATGAGATAAAGAGAGAAATTCTCAAAATATTCTCGGATGAAAGTCCATTTATTAATCGACTGGTAATCTTATTTAACAAGATTTATGAAACTGGACAAATCTCTCTTGACTAGCTAAAATCGACATTCATCCCAATTCTTAAAGAGTCAATATCAATGAAATGTGATGTGTGAAATTGATAAGTTTAATGTCTCACGTTCTCAAGATATTCCTGAGGATCATCCACACCAAAATATATAGAAAATGTGGAACAGCAATAGATAACACACAATTCGGATTCCGAAATGACATGGGTACAGGGGGAACCTTTATTCTCATTACATGTACTGGTCTAGAGTTGTAAAGATATGAATGTAGATGTATATGCATGTTTCGTTCATTACGATAAGACTTTCGACTGTGTGATGCACGAAAAATTAATAAAAATTCTAAAAACAACAAATATAGACAAAAGAGATCTAAATATTATTAAAAATCTGCACCGGAATCAATCAGTGGAAGTTAAATTGGGCTAGAAAAGTCCGAAAGCATAAAAATAACCCAAGGTTTAAAACAGGGATGTATTCTCTTACCACTTTTTTTCAATCTTTATTCTGATGCAGTGTTTAATGAGCCCATCTATGAATCTATTTAAGGAATAACAGTTAATTGAAATACACTGAACAGCATACGGTAAGCAAATGATACTGTTCTATTAGCAAATAATATCAAAGATCTTCAGCAACTGATCAGTCAAGTCATAACAGCCAGAGAAAGAGTTTCTATTAACTATGAATATAAGAAAAACCAAGTGGATGGTAATAACAAAGAAAAATCTACACCAGAATCCCTCAAAATCAGAGACAACACCGCAGAACAGGTCTCCACATTTAAATATTTTAAAACCAACATAAATGATAAGTGGGACCCAAGAAAAGAAATATATTACAATTGAACAGGCTCGAGTAACATATGAATATGAATAAATTTTTCCATCGCACAAATCTCAGTCTCGAACTCCGAATGAGAATTGTAAGAGCGTATGTATTTTCCGGGATATTGTATGGATGTGAGTGCTGGACCCTTGACCCTAGCTCAGAGAAACGACTTGAATCTTTTGAAATGTACATTTATAGACGCCTTCTTCACATCTTCTGAGTATAGAAAATAAAAAACTCAGAAGTACTGGAAAGAATGAACAAAACGAAGGAATTACTAACAACCATAAAAATAAGAAAAACGCAATACTTCGGACATATAATGAGGGGCCCAAAGTACGAATTGCTACGTCTAATTATTAAGGGTAAAATAAAGGGCAAACGATCGATCGAAAGACGACAGGATTCTTGGCTGAAGGACATGAGAAGGTGGTTTGAATGTGCTTCAAGTGATATTTTTCGAGCAGCAGTTTCTAAAGTTCATTTAGCTATATGGATCGCCAACCTTCGTGAGGAGACGCAGTCGTAAGAAGAAGATTAAGCTTATTCATAAACGCAGTTTTAAATTAGTAAGAGTCAGTCAAATCGTTGAAAACAAGCTAATCGAATTTCATCAACTGCTTCTATTTGGTTTAAATTTGCTGCTCCAATAAACTAATTATGTGTCAAATGTGCGTTCATCTAAGTATTATAAAATGTTTAGTTTCAATTTTTCTCATTTTTATGAAAAAATATATTGGAACTAAATGAACACAGATCACTTATCAAATTCGATTCTACAAGAATAATAACGTTTGGTTATAATAATGGTGAATTACCTACCTATCACGGTGAAACTGGATGTGCACTCGTCTAAGCAAATTTTGTTATACCTCCATTATTTCAACACGTACATATAAATCACTCATATTTCAGTAATTCAGTTGAGTCATCTAATTATTATGCCTGTAGGAAATAAAAATAAAATTTTACATAAAATTTTGAGGAATGTTTGGTATCCCTTCTTTTGAGCGCATCCTCGTGGAGCCCGGAATGCTCTTCTCAACCATCAGAAACGGTCCGCTACCAACATGTAATTTGAATTGTTTTTCACGTATCTTCATTTAAGAATATTTGCTTATAAAAGTGATATTTCTATTTATTCGAAAATAAAATTTATTCTACTCTTTATTTTTTAGTTTAGTTATATGCTTACAAAAATAAATTTGATTTTATCGAGACTATGTAACAAATTAGTCAAAAATATTTTTTCCTTACATTTGTTTTTTAAATGGATGGTGTCTATTTAATAAAAATTACTGAGTTTGTGTAAAATACTAAAAATACAGAAAAATTTAATTGAAGAAAACAGGAATATGGTTTAAATATCATTTTAATACAGTTACGCAATAAATTAGTTACCGTTCGTTTCAAAAATTAGCAAGTTTTTACTATTAATTAAGAATGTTTAGTGCAGAAATATTTATATTTTAATTAATTTACTTGTTTCAAAAAATAGTTAATTATACTTCTCGTGCTAGATTTAAGAAGATGGTATACAGGTGTGCATGTGCTGTATCAAGATTTTCATAGTTTCAATAATTCTTTTGTCTATAAGATTCAAATAAGAATTACAATTAAATGTAGAAATAATGGTTACATTATAAAATGTTTCATTGTTTGGTCTTCCGGAAGACTATAACTTTCTGATCATTTTGTTTTAGAAGAAGAATGAATTAAATTAGATGTCCTTGGACAGAGTTACTCTTAGAAAGCCATGTTTGTCAACATTTTGTTATTAACGTAATAATTTTTACAAATAAAAAAATATTTATATTGTTATGTATATAAAAAATACATCGCAAATGACTGATATTTTCGTAAGATTCCTTGGTCTTGTAAGATTTTTGTGTGACGGTCCGAAAAGGATATTATTTATAGTTATTTGTGCAAATGCACAAACAAATTTGTAAACGTCAAGTTCGAAAAGTAATAGAATTTTTGCAGGACTGGTAAGTATTCAAGACTTCGCCCATGGAGGCAGCGTCGTCCTTTCTTATATAGATCTATATATATCATGTTGATTATTTCATACATGTGCCGAATAAGCCCGATATATTGAAAAATCAACTTCTTGGTTAGTAAAAAACATACATTTTATAGTAGGTAAAATTTTTAAAAACCTTCTTTTAAAAGTTATCTTGATTTGAAACTCTGTTTGAAACAAACTAGTCCAAATACATATTTTATATCCTTACGTTAACTTTTTGTTAACGGATTTAATGAATGCACTAATGTAAGTACGAGGATGATAGCATATGAATAATTTGGTGTGCTTTATAAAATTAGCATCTTGCACAATATTCTTTATTTATAATTAAAATATTTATTAATTTGCAAATTTATGCCAATCTCGATCTATAATTTTAAAATAATATTAATTGAAAAAAGGATACACTTGTCTTGCATTTAGAGTAAAATTGCTTTAGAAAATAGCTACAACATTTAGTAGCTAATTATTAGTTAATTGAAAGTAATACAAGATAGTAGTTCCTAGTCGGTAACCGCTTTTTCTGTTTCGTTTAAATTTTTTACATTTTGTTGTTTCGCGTACAATATAAAATATTATAATTTTCGAGTGGGTAACCTGCACACTCATATTATAAAAATTACAATTTTGTTTTATTATTTGAATTCATTATCGCGATCAGGTTTTTTGTAGTTATACAGTCCACCATAAATTTTACAATTATTGTCAGAATAATATTAAGACGAAGTTAGGCAGCAACCTGCGAATTATTCTAATAAAAAGTGATGAAGGTTAGGTTATTGTTCTTTGCTTGTGCTTGTTTTTCGGTGAATTATTTTACCATTTTTCAGCATAGACCATAAGACTAACCTTTCTTATTTACGAATGTCAAGGTATTAAGATTTTTAAAAAATTGAGTTACATTTAGTGTAAAAACCATGAAATATTAAGTACATTTCAAATAATATTAGTTCATCTTAATGCTCCCAATATTTTTATGATGTAGCTTAAATGATACAAATTAATTCAACAAAAAGAAGTAAACCACATAATAAACCTACATTAATTTGAGAGTTTTGGAAGGAGTACTTCTTATTAAATTATCTGCAGAATTACTTTTATTCGTAATCTATCCCAAACTAAGACTATTCCAATAAAATATGTGACGTTTGTCTGGGCAAAGTTTAACCATAGAGAAGATAATTTCAGGGAGAATTTTGGAAGTCTTTAAAAGTGGAATGGTTAACTGAAGCCAGGATGCTATCAGCTGTGGTAATAAAAGGCTCTTTTGGGTTTCTTAGTAGATTTTTTTTAGCAATTCTTGTTGAGTTTAGCCACTTTATATTAATGCACTTCTCTATGGTATAACCATAAAATACTCAGATAAATAATTAAGTTATGCTTTTCATTTAATTATATTGGTCAAATATACTCACTTCTATTTGACGTCTAAATTGAGACCTTACAAACAGTTTCAATCTGTCATGCTTGACAAATTGATGTCTAATGTCTGCCATATTTATTTTTGCTACAGCAAGTGTCACTAAACCAATTTCATTCAGTAATTTAATATTTTTTTAGCATACTTTTTTGGATAACCTGTATAATTTTTTCTAATCAAATTAATACAGAAATTTATAATATTTCAAAAAAAATTCCTATTATCTGATGTGACAGTTTTAAAACAATTTAGTTTTTTCTTTTATCAAGGCAAATCGACCTTGAAAATTCTATCGATTGCAGCATTATAAAAGATTATTCACACACAGTGTAAGTTGCAAAATAATCAAAATTGCCTTAAAATTGGTTCCTAAGGAGGTTAAAGGTTAAAAGGGTAAATTGAGGAATATGATATAAGGAACTTATTGCGGTAAATATTATCTCCGCCTATTGCTGATAACTGAAAAATAAAGAATTTGGTAAAATAATTTACACAGTACTTCTCTTGTAAAGACGTAGTTCTAAAACAAACCACCCTAAACGATAACTTAATCCAAGCATCACAAGCCGATCTTTTAAGAACTACAAAAAAGTTGAGCAGTGTAAGTACTTCAAAGATCTTTACAACTGAAACCTAACATTTCCCTCTACATACTATCCCTGTTAAAATTGCAAAAATAAAAAATATTACATTTTTCAGATTTCTCAAAACCTGGCACGGATATATATAACATAATATATACGAAACAACTCCTCTAGCTCCTCCCATACCTCATTACTCCCTGACGTGTTGGACGATAAATAACTGAAAATATTGAAAAAATATCGCAATTTTCAGATTCTTTGATCCTAAGGACCATAATTTAGATCTGAGAGGAAACGTACAAAGCAACTCCTCTAATGAGAAGTATTACCTACTCCCTTAACCTCTTACATGTTTAAGTACAATAATTATACTCATGTATTCATTATTCCAATTAAAAACTTAAAAAATTTATAAACATATAAACTGATAAAAACTTACTGATTCCCACTTACCCCCAAGCTCTCTCTCTCAATCCTTTTACCCCGATAAGAGTATCGGTGACACTATGCAGTTGCTGCCTCAACAGTCAATCTCCATGCATACCCATACTAAGGAGAGATCCTACTTGATCGGACCCCCTTGATCTTCTACCTTCTACCTTCTCCCTTACTACAAGCTTTTCCATAATGTGACTAAAATATTTCAGGTACTGTCTATTAATTCTATTTGAAAATCGGTCATTTATACTAAGCTCTTCAAGAATAGATACATTAGTACGACGTTCGGTATATGATACTCTGAGGATTCTTTGATATGCCCACATTTCCAATGCATCAAGTAGTCTTTTGTCAGCTTATTTAATGCTCCATGTCTCCGATGTATAAATTGCTATTTGGATTATAAGGCTGGATAGTAATCTTAACTTTGTATTTTTTGTGACAGCTGGCTCGTTCCAGACCTTAGTAAATTTGCTCGTCAAGTTTCTAGCCATAGCCAAACGTCTTCTTTCTTCCGCTTCACAACCACCATTGTTAGTTATGAGGGATCCCAAATAGTTGAAATGATCTACAACAGTGAAACCAGCAATTTCATTTATGTGTGACAGATCTTCATTACGACTAACAATCATTACTTTGGTTTTCGCTATAGTAATTGTCAATCCATAGTTTTTGCTAGTGATTTCCAAACGCTCCATAATTGATTCTAGATCTTGTATTGAAGTTGCAAGTATGAGAGTATCATCTGCATATCTAAGGTTACTTAGCTTTTTTCCACCTATTGTCACACCCCCACTTCAGTCATCAAAAAAAGAATTCATTTTATGTTCATTATATAACTGTTTAAAAGTAAGGGTGACAAAATACAGTCCTGCCTGATGCCGGTTTCTACGTTAAAGGAATGGGAAAAAGAATTATTCAGTTTAATTCTGCAATTTGTGCTCTCATACAGTGTATATGTGTTCCCATACCAATTAGAATAATCGACCAGAGTTTGTTCCATTGTATGCAGTGGAAAGTTTAAAAATAGTCTATAAAACAGATTTAAGTTGTTATTTGGAATTCCCTGACTGTTTCTATTATCTGACGTATGTTGAGAATTTGTTGCATAGTCCCTCCTCCTGAAGTGAAGCCTGTTTGTTGGTGGATATTTGCGGCAGTGGAACAGTTTTGAGTCTTTCATTTAGAATCCAGAGAAACATCTTAGCAGCGTGTGACACTAGAGCGATTGTTCTATAGTTGCTGCAATCCAAAGGGGATACTTTCTTATGCAAGGGTATAAATGCAACTTCGCACCAATCTTTCGGCCATCTTCTAGTCTTTCATACTACATTACACAGTTGATGTAGCATATTCAAGGCGAATTCTCCGATCATCTTTATTATTTCCGCAGTGATCTCGTCAGTACCTACTGCTTTTTTATTCTTTAACCTTTGAATAAACTTCCTGACTTCAGATTTAAGAATACATACTCTTGTTCTTCTGCGACTTCGTTGTAAATACTGTAGTCATCCATTAATTCAGCCACAAAAAGGTCTTTACAGTATTCCTTCTAATCGTCAACGATTCCAGGTATGTCAATGACTATTCTACCCTTCTTGTCTCTGATTATTTGTATTTTAAGTTTGAATTTTATCTATAGGTATTTTATCTTTTCACAGAGTTCTTGTGGTGGATTGTTCGTAGCATGTTGTTCTAGTTTCTCACATATATTATTCAAATGTGCGTTTTTTTTTTTTTTTTTGTTTTCTTTTTACGAGCCCCCTTGATTTCTTCATTGGTTGATCTGATTCTCTCCTGACGATCAAATGTGTTGTTTATTAAAATCATATTTCTTCTGGTTTCTATAAGCTTTAGGGTATCGTCGATCATCCAATATTTTTGAGGATATTTTTGTATTTTTACCGAGCATTGTGTAGCAACATTTGTTATTCACTTCTTAATATCTCTCCACGTTTTTTCTGCATCTTCTGTGACTTCCGGAATGTTAAAGTTGATTATTGTTTGGAAAAGAATACTGCCTGACACTGTAATTCTCTTATTTGTTGTTGTTTTTAGTGTTCCGTACGGAACACTTATAAGATCACTTCGGTGTCTGTCTGTCTGTCTGTCTGTCTGTCCGTCCGTCCGTCCGTCCGTCCGTCCGTCCGTCCGTCCGTCCGTCCGTCCCGTCCGTCCGTCCGTCCGTCCGTCCGTCCGTCCGTCCGTCCGTCCGTCCGTCCGTCCGTCCGTCCGTCCGTCCGTCCGTCCGTCCGTCCGTCCGCCCAAAATTTCAAGGTCACCAGTTTTCAGTAAAAGATTGGAAACAACCTTTGTTGAAAACTCCTTTGAGGTGTGTTTTGTGAAGTCACTGATCATTTTATACCACCCTAACAAAATTTTTTATTTTAAAAACAATCAACGTACGGAACACTAATTGTGCAAGTTCAACTTGCACTTGACCGGTTTTTTAGATATGGCTAGTTTTATTCTCAAATGAGCCTTTAATAACTTATGATTTGGCCCATATACGGCGCCTGGGTGGGGTCTTACATTCACTATAGGTGTCCTCCATCTAGATCTGACCAGGATATAATCAAGTTGATTTTTGTACTGCTCGTCCGGTGACACCAACCTGGAAAGTCATCTTGGATAATGTTCGAAGGTGGTATTACTGATAGTAAAGCTATTATTAACAGCAAAGTAGATGATCTCTGCGTTCATTTCTGGTACCAAGCACAAATTTTCCAATGATATTCCGAATCTGGTCATTGTTATTTGTACAGCCAATTTTAGCCTTAAAACATCTTTTAAAGGGATTTTTGTACAAGTTTCTTCAATCTTATTGTAGAATCCCTCAATTGTTTCATCAACAGAGAGTGATGTTGGCATGTACACTTGTATGATATGCAGATTTACTGCTTTTGGTGGAATGGTTATTTTAATCAGGCGATCATTGACAGGTAGATACTCTTTGACACATTTAGCAACGTTGTTATTAACAACCATGGCTACTCCATTTCTGCCTGCAGTTCTACTCGATATATAGATGGTATGTTTTTTCTTTTGAAAATGTCCAGTGCTTTTCCAATGGGTCCCAGAAACTCTACATAATTATATGTCCTCATGTTCAAGTTTGTTTTGCAGAATATGAAGTTTCCCTGTCTACAGGAGTCCCATTACGTTCCAGGTAACCTCATGACGCAATTGTAACTGTGCTCTTCCAGTAACCCATTTCGCATGCGGTGCCTGGTCGCTCACATCCACATGCCCGGTAGCCAAACTTCACACTGATCAGCCCGAAACCAACACAGCGTCGATTGCTAGTCGGGTCACATAGCACATTGGTAAACTGCTGATCTATTTTACATAGTGCTCTCGTGGGAAAATAGTCAGGTAGTTTCCTCTTGCCTGCCTGATCCTATGCCATTGATCAATTACTAGGTTCTTCCGCCTCAAGGACAAAAGGGTGCCCCTTCTTCTATACTACCCCTAAAAGCTGGATTACCCCTTACGCCGGATCCGCTGTGCCAAGGTTCATCCTCTCCACCTTCACCGCCGGTATGGTCTTCGTCCGTATCCCTGGGCATGGGGATAGCATTATACCACCAAGCAGTGTTGCTCAAAAACTAAAGGCTCGATCTATATTTCAAGCATTATGTATGTACAAAATTTGAAATCAATATCCGATTTTATCCGGGATTTATAGGATTAGAAGGTTAGACAGACCAATAGACAGATAAGTATTATATTAGATTTGTTGGTTTGTAATAATTGCCTAGGTGGCTCTAAATTTAATTATTTAATGACGTTATTAAAGTTTACCTCAAGACCAAGTTCTTCCTCTGTATCTTCTGGCAAAGAGACTCCGACCAATCTCCGTTTATAATGGCAGGTCATCCCTGGGAGAGAATATGTCCCCTTTGCAAACTTACATGACAGTACCATGACAATTGGAATATGCAGACACTCTAGGCTCCAAAGTCCTCTTCCATCTTAAGACGTGGAAGGTAGTTTCGACGAACTGATAATTGACTGCGGAATCTTTGTGTGTGGTATAACTGTGGAGGACCACAGTTATACTCACGGGTTGGGCGTAGGATAACTGAAAAAGAAAGCAACGAAATGCGGAATAAAAGCAAGCTTCATCAGTCACTTTGAGAGGGACGTCTTTTAAAAGTTTCGTGCTTAGTTTCTACGTTTCAAATACCTGATGTAATGATAAATTCAGTTTTTTTTAGCGGGGCCCAATTAATCAAAGACGCCGCTTTTGATTTTCCTTACAGATGAAAGATAAGTTCGTAAGATGTTATGTCAAACGCTTTCAGATAGTCAAACCATGTCGTGGACAGATGTCCTGGATAACAGCTCTGTCAATCAGAAGAGTCGAATGATTTGAAGGTTGCATCTTCGTAGAGTAAACACGCTACCCTCTGATGCCTTGGAGAATCGGTTCCATCGTACTAAACAGTATGTTATAAATAATAATAGTGGATATTTTACTTGTAACGTAACATGTAACAAGAGTTTAGTTTAGCTTAGTTGTGGTTACTAAAGAACTTTTTCCGCCAAAAATTGTTGCTGACATCTGGTCCTTGTGTGGAAAAGCTCTTCGTGTCTTCATGTAGTGAACCAATTTAACATCCCTTCCTTTGAGATTGCTTGGATAACTTCGTTCTGATGTTAAAATTGTAAGCATTAGGTTCAGAAGCAATCTAGAAGAAGAGTGTTCGTCATAAATCGTTATCATTCCATGCATAACTTCAATGAAAATTGGAAAATGGTAACAACAATTGACCTCAGTGAATGTTTAGTCCCATAACTGAAATCCTGGTTGGATGAAATAAACCGAAATATTTATTCATTTTGGTTATCTTTTGAGCGTTTCAAACACTCTCCAAAAAATCCATTCGTCAAATGTTTAATACGTGATCCAATTCGGGGACACAGAACTTTTGGAATGGAAGTTTTTTGTCCCATAAATATCCTTCCAGAATGCAGTTTCTTGTTTTATGAATGGCGGTATTTCAACTTCAGGTGTCTCTTCCTCGGGTAAGCGAGATGCTTGTGTGAAATTTTTTTTTTATTTGCTTTGTGAGGCATTTCTTTACTTCTACTAGGACTCATGATCGTTCTAAACTGTAATATTTGATGGTATTCACTGAGCTTTTAGAAGGTGCGTGATGATTTTGATGAAGCTTTTATACTATTTTCGTCATTTTGGTCATGAATGGCCGTCAAGCTGTTATTTACTCAATCACGCACTGACAAGCTTTTTGTCTAGCCTACTGAATTTTTCTTGAGATATGTTCTACACGCTTTTCATTTCTCTTTATTCTATCATCAGCCGCACTATGCTCTTAGTCTGGCATTCATTCTGAGGCAAACCTGTAAAACAGCGTAAACAAGTTCACTTCTAAGATATTCATTAGCATATTTCAGGCCTTGTGGCTTTATATACGATTTTTTGCGGATTTTAGTATTTCGCTCGTGAAGGCCAACATCGTTCATTGTACAGGAGAATTACTTCCACAGGGTGGTTTATTTGCTGAGCTACTGCCATGTACTGTAAGTTTTGATGTTCTGGATATTTTTCGCATCCTTTACGCGTCAGCTAGGACTCTTTTTAGTAGCTATATAAGTCATCCTTGAGTCCATTCGTAGCGTCCTTGTCCATTGCCAGGGTCGTCATCTACGGGCACCCATGCTACTGCCTGCCCTTCCATCTTACCAATGGTCTCTATCCGATAGAGATGGGTTGTCAGAAGCTTCTACCTCATTGTTCCTCGTAACAACAGGTAATTATTATTATAATTAGCAGAGTGAGAAGAAATATCCTAGGTGACAGATTCTGTGGCTTCGACCCACATAGGATGCCACGCGGTATGATTGTAGTCAGTGCATGTGAACATTTTGTAACAGTAAGCACGTGATTGGTGTATAGTTCTTATGGTTCTTAAATTAGTCCATTTTTTAAATAAGTACCGTTCTTTCCTTGACAAGCCACTTTCACCTGGTATTAAATATTCTAGCTAGATGATCGTAGGTGCTAGAGAATTTTTTTTCACCATAAGTTGATGGAAGCATTTGAGACCTCTTCCTTTATGATCGCATAGTTATGCATTTAATGTTTTTTTATCGCATAAATATCCCTCCAGAAGGTGATTACCATATATTTTATTTTCCTTGCACGACGTTTTTTACCACCACTAGAACTAGTATTCGTTCTAGAAGGTGCTATTGAATAAGTCTGGAAAAAGCATATATATATATATATATATATATATATATATATATATATATATATATATATTATATATATATGTATATATATATATATATATATATATATATATTATATATATATATATATATATATATATATATATATATATATATATATATATATATATTATATATATATATATATATATATATATATATATATATATATATATATATATATATATATATATATGTAATAAAACCTGGTTGTTTTTTTTCTTGGGTAATTAGCTTCTTTTTTTAAAAAAAGAGGAATCAGTTACATATACACAAATTTAATAAAAAAGTAAATATGGTGGCTTGCATTTCCTCTTAATAATACAGAATCTATACTTAATGTTAATAACACTTTATTTTGTTAATATACCAAATACACATAAAAAACTTAAAAAAGAAATGCAAGACACGACGTGTCGAGAAGAAATATGGAATTTAAAATTAACGAACATACTACTAGTTGACTTTCGAAGTATATACTTTTGATTATTTTATATTGTTTTGTTTTATGTGCGACTCTCTGAGTGTTTCTGAAATATCTGCTTTTAAAATTGTAAATTTACCAAATTTTACTATGCGTTTTCTAATTTTAGAATGAATTTAAAAAAGAGGGGGAAGTAATTTTTGAAAATACCTAAAAAAGGATGAGTAGAATGTCAATAAACAACTAGCATTGTGTTTTTCTTCCAAAAGAACCTAGTTACCCAAGAAAAAAGAACAACCAGGTTTATATATATATATATATATATATATATATATATATATATATATATATATATATATATATATCGTCTCTCGTCAGCCTTTCTTCATTGGCTTGGCTGATTTACGGGCGGCTTTGTTATTTTCTGCATACTTTTGCAACATTTATTTTACCAACTTTTATGAGATCTCGTCTTTTTTCTAGGAGGTCTTTAGTTTCTGTGAGAACTTATCAGGTTTGATTTTTTTGGTCTTGGCTACTTTTTCTGATGTTTCTCTTATTATGTTTCCTATTATACTGTTTGCTTCATCGATGTTCTCATTATTTTGTATCTGGTGTCCCTCAAAATGAGCTATTTTTTATATTCTTCTTTCTTTGTACTGAGCTTTTTTTTTTATATTCTTTACTTTGTTGAGACTTTAAAACATGATCCTGTAATTGTAAAAATATTCGAAGCTCTATGTGCTCTCGAATATTTTTCTTGAAGAATAGCTGTACGTTTTTCATTTTTATTTTGCTCATAACCATTCGGTGTTATCTATATTATTTCTTTTATGATCCGAGATTATCTGCGTTTTGCTTATATACGGGACCCATGCCTCTATCTTCGTCAGCCTTATTAAACAATACATGTCCTGTTTTAAGTATAGTACATTCTTCTCCTTTCCTTCAATACCTAAGATGTCCCAGTTTATTTTATTAAGTTCGTATTCTAATTCTGTCAGTCTTTCCTCATTTCCAATTGAACTCACGTTGTATATTACTATGTATAGCTGGCAGCTTGTCTGTATCCAGGAATTCTTAGCACCCCCTGTCTGGTCACTTATTTGACTGCTGCCTTGGCCAGGATTACCCAGACTGCTGGGGACTAGGGGCTTTCTTTAACTGTTGTCAGGACATAAAAGGTTAATAGCCATAATCTTCCACGCTGGTAAGGCGAATTGGAATATGGTTGGAAGAGTGGATGGGAACTTAATGTGTGGGGGAGGATTAAGTTAAGGATGAGACATGTTTCTCCTGGAGTAGGGATTGTGGGGACAACATGAGCGAGCGTCGGCAGGTTCGCTAGGTCCGGAAGCAGGCTTATCCTTTACCGGAATCGTGAAGGAGTGTCTATCTATATATATATATATATATATATATATATATATATATATATATATATATATATATATATATATATATATATATCTGTATATATATATATATTGTCTTTGTACCACCCACCAGCAAAATATTCAAAAAAGAAAAAATTAGCAAAAGATAAAAAAATCGCTCTCTGTCACTATAGAGAAGCATTAATTAGTTCAGTTTCAGTAAATAAACTATTATATAGCTATATAGAGGCATTAGGTAATTAGTTAGTTAATTAGAAATTCTAGAATTTCAGGAATATGAGCATTTAGAACTATCACAGGCCCTTACTAGTTGAGGATATACGAATTTGGAAGAAAAACAACTAAAAATTTAGATTATTAGAAACTTTAAGAATTTAGTTTTAACCTGAATTAACCTCTTTGCCTACTTCACATTATGGCACTGTAATTTACCACTCTTCTGTTACATTCTGGAGCTAAAGTGGCACACACACACAAATCTTTAATCACAATAACCTCTCACACTCTCTTGTCTTAGCCTTGATTTTAGTATAAGCTACTTACTTACAATGCAGTAAAACATTTTTTGTTTCATTTATTCATATTAAAACTCTACTAATGATCCCCAAATACAGAAATAGCATTTACAATTCTTTAGTACATTACTTGGAACGTACACATAATACATATTATTCTGCTGACGACACTTGAAAAATCTCGAGTTTTCTGACAAGGTGACTTTTTTCTCGAGACATTAAGACTTAAATTTGCATATTCTTACAGGGCGTGTTTATTTACGTCCATGATCCGATTATTCTACGTAAATATAAAATATTATTAGAATTTGCCGGATGTTTTTACCAAAAAGATTTAAATTTCATATTCTTATCAAATACTTATAACAGTTGCCAACATTTCATTAATTAAAAATGACTAAAAGACCGTTGTTCATTTACAAAGCAGAGATAACATAAAGCCCATTTTTAAAAGATCTAAAACTTTCCACTGTTTTATTGCAGCAAAATGAAAGATTCATTAATCTCTTATGCAACTACAAACCATTACAACTGCCAGTTACTTGGAATATAATGCTCAAGACCACCAAGTCTACAAAAAAAATGAATACTACATTAAACTCTAAAAATACTTCACCCATGTTCAATGCATGCAATTATAACAACGAAACGACAACATTTAGAACAAGACCGTAAACTGACCCATACGAAAAGAAAATGAAATTTCACAAGAATCCTGTCGTCAACTTTTCAAGTCGCTGCATGATTTAGTTTGTGAGTGACAGCCATGTAAATAGAACAACTTTTGTGATTTTACAACAATGGAAAAAATTGAATATCGAGCAGTGATAAAATATTTGTTTTCAAAAAAGAAAACGAATGATGAGGTAAAGGTGGATTTTATGGGGACTCTGCACCTTGGTTATCGACCATAAAATATTGGACAGCTGAATTCAAATGCAACCGTACAAGCATTTTCGTTGAAGAACGTCTAGGTCATCGAAATGAGGTCACCACATAACTCATTTGGATATGGAAAGCTTTCCGCAAGATAGGTACCACGATTGCTCACAACCGACAATAAACATGCACCTGTGTCAACTTGGCGTCGATTCATAACTGTTGACGAAACATGGATTCATCACAGCCCACCACATACCAAAGAACAGTTTAAACAGTGAGTTTTTCGCTGCGAACCGGCGCTAAAGAAAGCGAAGGCGACTTTGTTGTCCGACAAAATCATGGCCACAGTGTTTTGGGATGCAAAACGATTAATGTCAACTTACTTGATCTTTCCAACCATGCTGAGAAAGAGAAACGTCCGCATTTGACGTATCATCGTCACGGCAAAATGAGTTAGGATACGAATTGCTTTCGCATCCACCATATTCGTCAGATTTAGCCCCTAACGATTATTTCTTATTTTCGAATATGAAAAAATTGCTCGGCGGAAAACGATGAGCTGATTGCTGAAACAAACGCCTATTTTGAAGGGTTGGAGAAATGGTATTTTTTAGAGGGGATACAGACTATGTTGAAAAATAAAATAAATTTTACACATAAAAATGTTTTTTTCTTGTCAAGGCCAGGTACTTATCATACAACCCTCATATTGTAAAACTTAAATGCAGATATCTGAAATAGTAAAATAAATTGTCTTAAAGTTATAAGTGCTTAAACTTATAAAGCACCCCGTCGAAATCCTGAAATTACGAAAGTTCTCACAATATTAAAAAGACCTTTCCCTCAAATATTATGTGAGCTTTCTGGTATGTGTGGTTTTTAAAAAATAAGTCCGCCTTAATAGTAATTAAATTGACTAGAAACTTACTATGCGTTTTTATATGCTATTCGTCGTGTAGAATTACCCAAAATTTTGTAAATATAATATTTTCGTGCACTTTTTTTCATTACACAAGACTGTTCCTACTCTGTGTATCAGTCTGATGCACTTATCTGATTGAAAAATTTAAGTAGGTTCAATTTTTTTCTATATTTTTCAAAATGTGTTTACACAATCCTCCATCCAAAGACAAATTGTCAAAATTTTACGTAATAATTCAGACATCACGCGTCAGAGGTTGTCGGAAAATTAAGGAAAATTGTGAAAAATTATAATTTTACGATCTCATAAACTATAGAATAACAAAGTAAAAACCCCCTTTTAGAATTTTTAACCAGAGATCACGAAAAATACATATTTAGAAAATAAAAAGAATTAGAAAAAAAGAGAACGGCTACAGTTTTTCAAAGAACATCAAAGAGAATACAAATATATGCGAGGAGGAAAAATACATTTTAAAAACTGGAATGGGCGGATAGCTCATATGAAGTAGAAAAATAGTAATGATATTATATTGATAAAGACTATGAATGATTTAAACAATATATGAACTAAATAGAATAGAAATAAACGAACACACTGACATACTGAAAAAAAAGGAGGAAAGTAAAACGTGAATTATTCTTGCTGCAAGCATATGCTAAATGCGATTAATTTAAATTATAGGAGTGTAGAAACCTATAATTTAAAATATTGTTTATTATTAATATCTACTTAACTTAAAAACTAATCGATTATTATCAAAAATTTTGCAAAAAAAAAAACGAATAATTGGCCACTAAATATTCTTCTCATATTGTCATATCGGCAAGATAATATTAATGGCATTTAAAATATCTTCAAGAAAATTTATATTTCTGAATTCATTTTCATATTTCTCATCTAAAATGAGTTCAGCATTAAAACTTATTTTATGATTTTGACAAATAACTGACGCATTCCTTGCTACATATGCCAGTAGACTTATTTGTGTGACGATAACTATTACTATAACGACCTTCGGACGTTCACAAAACTTTTTATATGATAAATGGGAGCATTTAATCGTATCGAGTAATGAAATATTTTTGGAGTACACAATCATCCGTAGCATATTATTTGATGAATGTTTATAGGAATGCAGTTACAGACATTTTCGCAGATTTATGTAACTTCAAAGACTGTTAATTTTTGTAAGCGTAATAGTCCCTAGAAAAGCATTTAAAATAATCTATTTTTCGTATCTGTTAAGACGCAACAGGATGAAATAATATCTAATATTATAAAATAACATAAATCTCTTTTCCTTATTACGTATGTCAAATTAAAAAGACTTAATTTTTAAGTGAAAACATGTAGATTTTATGCTGAGGTAAATCGAGAACTTTTTTCTTAATTTAATATGGCTGGCAAATTTAGCAATGACAAAAGCCGTAGCATTTCAAAAATTGAATGTCAAAGAATATACCATAGGACCTCCTCAGGTTTTTTAAATGGATATGAAAAGGAAGGAGAAATTGTTTTTACATGATGGAGTGGATAGTATGGTCGCCCTCATTGACGTAGGCTTTTCGACAATCAATATGAAAGAGAACTATTTTGACAAATGAGGTATTTTCTCTATTTTTCTATATTTGCTTATTAAATCAATAGACGCTCTTTCTGATAATGAATTATACGTCATATTATTAGAATATATTATTACATATTTCATTATTATATATAATTTTACTAATAACTTTACAATGAAATAATATAAAAGTTATATCAACATACAAGATAGGAATATTTGACTATATATATATATATATATATATATATATATATATATATATATATATATATATATATATATATATATATATGTATATATATATATATATATATATATATATATATATATATATATATATATATATATATATTATGTGTGAATTTCTAATAATGATTAAAATCACTCATGCATGATGAAATTTACATATCTTATATGAGAAGAATTCAAAATATACAACTTCCTAACAAAACGGAACTCATCTCTTTTGATGTCACCAATTTATTTCCGAATTACACTTAGGACCTGTTTAACACAAAACTATTTTGAATTTAATATACACTTATAATGAAGGTCTCATAATGGGTTAGTACCTTACTAGCAGAAATTTTTATTGAATCAAAAATCAGTGAACATTCGTTGTTTAAAAAATTCATTTATTGGTATAGATATGTCGATGATATTTTAGCCTGCTTCACAGGAACAGATAGACAACTCAAAATATTTTCTGATTATATAAATAATTTACATGCTAATATAAAATTCACTACAGAAGAAGAAACTAATAATAGCATAAACTTCTTAGACTAAACTATAACAAAATATAAAAAACATACTTTCTCTATTTACCACAAACCATCGCATACTAACACAACAATACATATTAAATCATGTCACTCAATCCAACACATACTATCTACCTTTCATAGCATGATCCATAGATTACTATCAATTCCATTAAATGAAAAAGATTTTCTTAGATAACTAAATATAATAAAACAACTGCAACAAATAACGGATATAATGTAGATATAGTAAACAAAATTTTAAAAAATAAAAAAGCCTGAAAACTAATTTTTCCTAGACAAAAAATGAATCAAGAACGCCATAGTGTTATTACATACATAGGCGAGACTAGCAATAAAATTAGAAGTGTCTTAACAAAAAAAACAAATACTAATGTAGCATTTAAAACAAATAACACCCTAAGCAAATATCTATATAAAAAATAATAAATCAACAGACAAAGAGCAAAAATCAGGTGTTTATAAACTTAACTGTGAAAATTGCGATTATATATATATTGGTCAAACAGGAAGAAATTTTAAAAAAGAATAAAAGAACATTTTACCTTTTTTATAACTAGTAAATCAGACTTAAATTACGCTAACCATTTAATAGAATCAGAACATCAGTTTAATAAAAACTTTGAAATTTTACAGGTTGAAAATAAAGGGTATAAATCAAATTTGCTTGAATCTCTGGAAATCAATAAACTTAAAAATACTAATTTTATTTGTTAAATGACCAATTAGAATTAAATAATTCACCCCTTTTAAATATATTTTAATAATACCGTAAAGTAAATCTCGAGATATAAGATCCTGCCATTTTGCGTTTTCAATGGGGCACTAAACGAACCTATTAAGGTTTTGTGCATAGTTGCCAGGTATTATGATAAATGTATTTTTATTTGAGTGCTTTGTATACTTGCACCTGCAATCATATTGGATCTATTTTTACCTATATATTTACTACCTGGCAACCCTTTAAGTATTTGATAATATAGGTCTAAGGACCACAGGTCCCCATTATGATTCGAAAGATATTTTCTATTTTAATCATGTGGCGTCCTTTGGAAAATTGCAATAGTGGCTATCGCAAGAGAAAACATTTATCACTTGACGCTAGACAAATAGTGAAAAATGTTTACGACAGTTTGGTAAAAAGAAATTTGAATAAACAAAGTGCTTTGCAAGAAACCAGTGAATTAACAAAAAACCCGAATTTCTACGATCACTCAAGAACAGGGAAAAACGGAAAGATTTTCAAATGCATCATATAGACGATCGTGAAAAAGATGTCGATCGTGAAAAAGATGTCATCAGGAGAAAAAATATATTCTCCGTATGAAGAGCAGTTGGTACCGACACTAGACAAAATAAAATTAAGACTGGTGCAGGACGGGACCAATATACATTGTAGCCAATCAACCATTTACAGAATCCTCTTAAGAATGGGATTTACGTCCCGAAAAATGAACAAAAGGCAAGTAGTGATGGAGTCACAAAGATTAAGAATCTTGCGAAATACTTATTTACAACATGGTTCGATACCCATGACACTGTGCAAAAAGGGTGGGTTATACCTAATAATTTCTTACCTATAATATAAAGCCTTTATAACAGGATAATTAGGAATTCCCAACATTAATGTATTTTACCTGTAGGTATATATATATATATATATATATATATATATATATATATATATATATATATATATATATATATATATATATATGTATTATATATATATATATATATATATATATATATATATATGCATATATATATATATATATATATATATATATATATATATATAATATATACATATACATATATACATATATATATGCATATATATATATATATATATATATATATATATACATATAATAAATTTTCCTTCTTGCTCATTTACTCTTATATAGCCAAACATGTTGAAATATTAAAATAAATGTGGAGTTTACCAGTAAATGAAAAAATTGTGTTTTACTGTTCACTTATCTTAAAAATAAAAGTAAATCTATTTTTCTTATCATGAATAATTCGGAACAAAAAATATTTCAATCACTTTAGACAAATAAAAATATTACCAGTATCCAATTAACTAAAGTAATAAATAGATATATCATTAGGGATATGTATCCAAAGATAAGAAAAATTTCTCCCTATAACTGTTACCCAATTTATCTCGTTTTCATCACACCAAAAAAAAAATTGATACGTTACATATACAAACTACAGATAAATTCGTACACCTGCATATCTAAACGACAAAATTCAATATACTTTCCTTACTGACAAAAATTCTGAGGTGAAAGCTATTTCAAGTGGTTACTTGGGACCAATTTATTTTTCAATTTACCTAAATGATTTAGGAGCTAGTAATAAACCTACTGATAATGTCTTCAATAAATAGAAATAAAGTTAATAGTGAGTCGATTGCAAATATGGACATAAGTAACTGACTAACCTAAACTAATTGCTTTAAACTATAATTTCAATTAAACAAACTAACTGGAGTTAACACTCTATCAAAGAAGTAATGCAAGAGTACTCGTATATACGTAATTTGTAACATATCAAAATGAGCAGATATTTATGTATTACTTTTCTAGTTACTTTCCTCTATATAAAACCCACATTAAATATGGTCTTATAATTTGATACAGAGACGACGTAAGAGATAATTTTATTTATATAAAAAAATTAAATCAGCTTTATTTTTTAACGAAGTTATATAATTTTTCTGGAACAGTATGTGTGTCGAATTTATCTTCCTTGTTTTGCATCCAAAAAGGTTCATTCTTGGTTTAACAAGTAACTATGAATCTACGCATTTTATACCATCCACATAATCTTTTGCCAGAATACATATATATATATATATATATATATATATATATATATATATATATATATATATATATATATATATATATATATATATATACCAGCATTTCTCTACCTGTGGGACGCGCCCCACTAGGGGAGTGTGATTACACCATTAGGGGGGGGGGGGGCGAGCGTATCGAAAAGAAATTATTATTAATTATTGAAAGGAAAGCAAAACAAAGAACGTTTTGACATAATAAAAAATAAAATACATATTTAGCCTGATATAATACACCTATAAATAGGATTGTATTAGTACTGCACAATGTATTTACCTAATAATTAACATATCAATACTAAAAAAAACAAGTTTAATAATTATTAGTGACTCCCTTGGGCCTGTTTTGCAGAGCAAAGATTCTCGAAGGATGGTTTAGTATTAGAAATAGACACTCTGAGTTCTTTTTCTATATTTAGTTGAGATCTATATTTTGTTTTCAAAGCAACCCCCGCAGAAAATCCGGTTTCGCAAAGGTAGGATGTTGAAAATGGTAATAGTATACGAAATGCTCTTTTTTTCATTGCAGGAAACTCATCATTCACCTCTGGTCAAAATTCAAAGAGTGATTTATTATTAAATTGTCTTTTGATTTCGCCACTTGCCATGAAGTCTATGAAGATTTCTTCTTCGGAAGTTGAGAGCCCTTCGGGAGTATTTTGAAATGGATCCCTAAGCCATTCGTAACTTGCTACCAAGTTGTCGTCAGTACGAAAATACTTTTTAAAATTCTTTGTCAACATGACTAGATGATTTTCAACGGTTACTAAAACAACTTTTACCTGTTGTGCTTCAGCCTTGTATGTTTTAACACATTCACCCATATTTGCAAACATTTCTAGGTTGTTTTGCTTTACATTTCTACTCTACAATTCCAGTTTTATACAAAAAGCACTAATTTTATCACTTGTATCGAATATATGTGTATTTGTTCCTTGGAGTTGAAGATTTAAGGTATTTAGTTTCTTGAATATATCGACCAAGTAGCTCAATTTCATCACAAATAAACTATCTCGAAACTTCTCGGCTTCCGGTCGGTTTTCCTCTTTTAGAAAAATGGCGATTTCATTTCTTAATTCATAAACACGTTGCAAACATTTCCCATGTGATAACCATCCTGCCTCGCGATAAAATAGTAACGCTGAATGTTCGGCACCCATGTCTTTACAAAGTGCAGAAAAAATTCGAGATTTTAGGGCTCTCATTTTAATATGATTTACTACGGTTATAACTGTAGTGAGCACAATATTCAGAGTAGGATTCATTTCTTTGGAAGCCAGAGCTTCTCTGTGGATCATACCATGTGACCAGACACACAGTGGAGATTTTTGGTTCACAAGTGCTTGTACACTTTGAAATCTTCCAGACATTGAATGAGCACCATCGGTACATATTCCGACGCAATTTTTCCACTCGTTTATAAAATCATTTAAGATAGGAAATAATGCGAGTGATGTTGCTTTGAGTTTTATTGGTTTCCAGAAAAATAGTTCTTCTACGGCTGACATGTCACAAAATCGAATATAGGCAATGAAATTAGCATCTTTATTGCTATCTGTTGCCTCATCAAGCTTAATTGAAAACAATTTCTCACACAACTTCCCGAAAAGCTGATGCTGTACATCTTCAGCTATATCACCAATTCGACGGGCAACAGTATCATTTGATATAGGTATGGATAGCAATTGTTTGGCAAAATTATCTCCAAACATAGTTTCCACAATCTCAATTGCTGCTGGCAAAAAGAAGCTCTTCACCATTGGTGTGAGGCTTTTTATATCTTGCTATTTTATATAAAACTTTGTAAGAGGCAAGTAAATTTTTTTCATTCACAGACAAAGTTTTTTTAACAAATTGTTTCTGCTTTACATATGATTTTAATTTTGATTCGAAGAACTCTCGGTGTTTGTTAAGGTACTCACTATGAAGCGTTTCCAAATGTCGTTTGAGTTTATTTGGTTTCATGCTGTCTGCTGCCAAGATATTTGAGCAAATAATACCTTTCTTCTTCATTTACTTCACTACTGGTAAACCCTAAATTTAAGTATTCTTGAGAATATTTTCTTGATTTTATTTTCGAAACCACGCTCGTCTGTGCACTTATTGATGCTTCACTATCGTCTAATGCTAGCTTACGCCCACTTAAAAATTTATCCATGATTCTGTGTAAATTTACTGCCGTGAACACTTAATACCTTACATTTCAATTAACACGTGAATTACAACATACGCGATAAATCCAATAGCAGTAGAAGGATCAACTCGACTGAGATGGGCTGTAATTGAACGAGTTGCAGCATTTATACACTTCTGGGCAGACTTTTTGATTGTTCGAAACAACTCGGAACTTCTCGCGCAGCCGCTACCCGATATAGTGGACGTGAAAGAGAGCAATATAGAGGCATTGATTCTAGTTTTGTCAACGCAGCAGATACGTGTTGCCAAATATGAATAAATTTACTTATTCTTAGTAGTTTGTAAGGTTTGTAATTAAGGTCATAGTATACCTTTATCATCAAAATACTGAAAGTACATTATTATTGCATGCATTGCTATTATGTGAGAGGGCTGGAGAGGTGCGATGAAAATTATGTTTGAAAATTGGGTCGCAAATACTGAAAGGTTGAGAAACGCTGATATATATATATATATATATATATATATATATATATATATATATATATATATATATATATATATATATATATAAAATACAATCTTAGTTGGGGAACTCGGCAAGAAGGGAGCGTGATAAGAGATCACACAATTTTCATTAAGCCAATATTTCGGTCCTGGATTGGGACCTTCTTCAGGGCAGAACTGAAAAGAAGAACAAAGCGTATTCACTGATCGTGTCTGGGACAACTTTAAATTAATGATGTTATCGTTAGGTTGTTATAATAAATAAAATTAGGGTAGAACAAGAATAAGATATTAGTCATAATAAGTTAAAGAACTCACATGAGAAGTGCAAAGATTTCGTTAGCCTGAATGGCCGTAGATAGCTTATACATACAAAAGTTGTTACATATAAAAGTTGGTTAATCCATAAAATATATAAAATACACACTAAAACACTGTAGACAAAATTCTAAAAACCAAATTTAAAACATGGATGTAATTGGGAACCTTGGATGTTGAGAACATTGTTAATTATTTCACCTGTGACCACCACACATGGCCACCGCCATTTAGGAAAGATGACAAGGACGACAGGAGACAGCTGCCCGACAGAGATAAGGGGTTTAGTCAAGAAAACTCAATTAACCAGAATGCGGGGTCGACACCTGGAAGGAACCGATAGAAAAGGAAGTGCAAATATTGGACCTTAAGTGAGAAGGAGATAGCCAATTGAGCGACCAAAAATCCGGTATGTAGTAGAGGAAGGATAAATCATAACCTAATTATAGGTAAAGGGTGAGCCAGGGAGCGAGAGAGAGAGAGAGAGACAATAATGGGAGCAACGAAAAGGAAGATTGTCTAATGAAATAATTATTAATTTATTAATTTCTTGTTGAAATCTGATTGGAGGAAGAGATTGTTTGCAAAAACCAATGAAGACTGGAGGCACCAGGAGGTGTTAAAGGGGTGGCGCAAGGTACTGTCCATGGAAGGAAGACAGTAATCGTTAGGTGCACAAAATGGCCCAGATAAAATGGAAGGAATCTGTGGAGCCCAGGATCAATTGTCCATCAATCTATATTGGCCAAACTTCTCAATCCTTGAATCGTCGTATTGCACTCCATAAAAGTGATACTAGATGCCATCCACACAGATGTGCTTTGGCGATCCATTCTGTTGACAATGGTCATTCTTTTTAATTTCAGGGAACCCAAAATTCTTCATTTCTCTAACAATCTTTCCAAGAGAGAATTCCTTGAGATGTGTTACATCCAGGAGAATCACCTTAATATCAATAAAAGAACCGACTTAGATGGTCTTAGTAGCATATATAGTTTCCTCCTCTCCTGTGATAAATCAATTCCACACAATAATTCCCTGTCTTCAAGTGTTTTATGATCCATCTGAACCGCGTTGGTCGTCTCTCTTTTTAGCTCTGTAATTTCCAGGGTTTCTCTCCTCCTTCCTCTCTTTATTTACGGTTTTCTTTGATCCTGGGCTCCACAAATTTCTTCCATTTTATCTGGGCCATTTTGTGCACCTAGCGATTACTGTCTTCCTTCCATGGACAGTACCTTGCGCCACCCCTTTAACACCTCCTGGTGCCTCCAGTCTTCATTGGTTTTGGCAAACAATCTCTTCCTCCAATCAGATTCCAACAAGAAATTAATAAATTAATAATTATTTCATTAGACAATCTTCCTCTTCGTTGCTCCCATTATTGTCTCTCTCTCTCTCTCGCTCCCTCGCTCACCCTTTACCTATAATTAGGTTATGATTTATCCTTACTCTACTACATACCGGATTTTTGGTCGCTCAATTGGCTATCTCCTTCTTTCTTTTTTTGGTATATTTTTGAGTTTAAAGTAGAAATATAATAAAAAAACAAGTAATACTGATAAGTCTAATGACATTTTTTTATTTTAAAATATAAAAATTAGGTATATAATACATACAAAACAGACACAGAAAAGATACAGACGTAGTACCTACATGAGTTGATAATTTTATATAGTTATCTAATCTATTCTAGAGCTTTTGTTAAAATAGTTTTTGAATCGTCAGGATATAATGCTCGGCATTTACTTACAACTTGCAGGACATATTGCTTCTGGTCTTCATCTTTTGTCAGAAGGTCGTTAAAGTCGGTTATTAATTTAACACCACGCTCAGCCATATCATTAACTACTTTTAATGTTTTGACAATTTTCAATCCTTCTTGGAAGTCATTATTTTGAGGCCAGGTGTTTGGATGTTGTCTTAGGAAATCTGTTTTTATATTAAATTGGTCAAAGAATGTAAACGTTTCTTTGGTAAGTAAATTTACCAATCCTCCATCAACTACCTCTTTTAAGTTTTCTTTCCTAACTTTTGGATTTACAACCCTAGCGTGCTGTGATGGTTCATCTGTGCTACTGAGCAATTTATTAGCCATTAACAGCTTTTCATCGTCTGTAATGGTGGGATCAAAAAACGATAATCCCACCAACTTTGCATTCAAATACCACAAATGGTTCGAAAATTTGGTCAGGGCTATTTCTGCAATGTCGTTGTCACATTCTTTATAGTCTAACAGACTATGCAAAATACCTAAATCTTGCTTTGGTGCAAGATGAGCTTTTGGAGCATTGAACCAAGCTTTACAATAAATTTTAACTAGGAAAACAGAAATGGCACGCACAGAACTTTCTTCTTCTTTAGACATCTTAAATTGGCGACGAAAAATGAACATTTTTAAGCAGTAAATAGCCTTTGCCATCCACCTAGCGTGATAAATGGCTCCTGGAGTTCTAAAACCCACAACATTGCCGTCTAGTGATCCAACAAATACGAGAACCAACTGCAATAGCTCCTTGTAGTCATCTCTGGGGTGACTCTCAGTTAATTTGGTCTCGAATTCAGCAGTAACATTTGCAATTACTTCTGGAGTTAGCTGCTTTTGTATTAGATTGTCACTGATACCTGTGTCGTATTTTCCTTTGTCTATCTTGGGCCACGCAGTGAGGAATCTCTTGAAAATGTCTGGATGAGGTCCAGTGGTTGATCCCATTTTTGTGTCGAATACGCCTCTTAACAGAATTTCCAAGATATGGTGACGGCAAGCTAGGTATAAAAATTCTCTTCCTAACATTTGCTCCAATATGACGCATGCTCCTTTGAGTCTTCCCGTGTTGGATGCTGTAATGTCGAAGCACATCGCCTTGACGGTGTTAACAAGACCCCATTCATGTAGGCATTCATATACGGCTAGGGCTTGCTCCTCTCCAGAGCTGTTTGCTGTTACAGGAACTCCCAGCAGCTGTTCCTTTTAGCAATATGAAATAGCTATAGCTAGTCGCTCACATTGTTCATTTTTTAAAAACACCCGGTAAAAGGTTATCGTCCCAATGGACAACCACGGGCTCTTTTTCAGGAATGTTTACTTTATCAAAAATTGTTTTATTGTTATATATATCATTAACACTTCTCGTATTGTAAGTTTTATTGTTCTCGGAACATTTGCCTTCTATCATGTAATAAAGTTTTCGAGACTTTGTACTCAAGAGGGTCAAGGTTTAGTGCTTCTAGAGTAGCTATTAAAATTCTCGTGGCATTTCTGTCGGATACCTTACATCGATCTAATAAAATGGACAATTACATGTTTAAAATCTGTTTAACGCCCCTTGCAAATGAAACTTTCATCCTCTTGCTCTCAGATGGTCCTGGATCTTCTGCAGCTTCTTCAGGGATGTCCATTTCCTCCAAGCTCTCAAGTTCCTGGTAGATGCTGTCCTCTTCAGTGTCTTCTTCTCCTTCTTCGAACTTGTTTTCATCATCCGTCTCTAAGAAGCAACAAAAGAAAGAGAAAAAAAAAACTATAAAAACTTGTCGTTTTAGCAGAATAGTAATAATACATAGGTACTAAATTACCTACTTCTAATTATCAAAAGGTATTATTTAAAAAATATAAACTCAATCATAAAGATGCCAAATCATGCTCTCATGTACAATTTTCTTTCAATTATAATGAAACTATTTGCTTATTTGTTTATCTATTTTTTAGAATACTAATAATAAAAAAAAAAAACTCACCAATATCAAAAGTTGCTTCTTGGATTTGTCGGTTCATTTTTGCAAGTTCCTTTTGCACCTTGATTTATTCAGCTCGAGACAACTTGAGATCCACTCCAGTCATGGAACCTGGGCGGCCCTTCTGCCTCTGTTTCACGAGAAAACGCCTTATCTTCTTCCGATTTCATCAGAGCCAAGGCATCTTGTTGAGCAATATCAAAGAGATCATCCAACTTTTCAACAAACTGTTTAAATTTGTTCTTGGCCGTTTTCGATGTTTTCTTCCGGTCTTTTTGAAGAGTTCTCCACTCGGCGTGAAGTTTTTCCAGCTTAGTAATTGCATCTTGCTCATGTTTAGTCGGGATTCGAGCTTTCTCCCAAAAAATGAACACTTCTCGTATTGTAAGTTTTGCTGATTCTCTTACAGTTAATTTCACAGTACGTAAATTATAAAATAAAGCACACAAAACTTGACGATTTGAGGGTAATTTACAACCGGTGATCCGGTGAATGGGATAGCCCACAAGAAATATTTTATCCTTGGTCCGGCTTTATACACCTGATGTGGATGCCATTTCAGAGGCCAATAGCTAAATAATAGTTAACTTGGAAAATGAAACAAAATATATTGCAAACTTTAATTTCAATAAAATGTTTTCAAATGTCTTTTAAAATAATACTATAATAGTTATAAAATCAATAACACACACACTTGGAAAATTAAAAAAAAAAAACGGTTAAAATATCTTCACTAGATAATTGTTCGATCTAACCAGCTCAAAGACACTTTAGAAACTAAACCGAATAAATAAAAAGGTCGGTTGTACGCTGAAGTAAAATCACCATCCCTAAAATAGAAATTAGATTCACCCTCCTTTTTACCTGTCAAACGGGTCTTTCTTTGGTAAACTAGTCAGGTAATCCCCATATAATAAAAGATTAAATTTGAACAAAAGGCTCTTTATGTTTGAAAATTGAGTTCCAAAATACTTTTTAACAAAAAAATGTTAATTCCGAGACACATTATGTAAAAACCCGTAAAATTCTTAGAATACTCCCAAACTGGCTCCTACTGGTACCAGGTCACGTTTTTGGGGCTAAAGGCTGTTGTAACTCGGTTTGACTTAAAATAACAACAATTATGTATAGCTTTTTGGCCTAAAATTTGGATTTTTTCAAACTTTGAGCGACGAGCGGCACGGGTTAACGTCGTTTAATCGAGCTCAAATTTCGGCTATCTCAATATCTGGAAAGGGGAATCGTTTTGTGGGGTCCAGACGAACAAAATTCCGACATCGATTTTTTGCGGTCACCCTAATATATATATATGTCACCCTATACATATATATATGTATATATATATATATATACATATATATATATATATATATATATATATATGTATATATATATATATATATATATATATATATATATATATATATATATATAAATATATATATATATATATATATATATATATATATATATATATATATAATAATATATATATATATATACTATATATATATATATATAATATATATATATATATATATAAATACATATATATATATATATATATATATATATATATATATATATATATATATATATATATGTATATATATATATATATATATATATATATATATATATATATACATGTATATATATATATATATATATATATATATATATATATATATATATATATATATATATATATATATATATATATATATATATATATGTATATATATATATATATGTATATATATATATATATATATATATATATATATATATATATAAATACATATATATATATATATATATATATATATATATATATATATATATATATATATACATATATATATACATATATATATATATATATATATATATATATATATATATATATATATATATATATATATATATATATATATATATATATATATATATATATATATATATATATATGCTAGCTGCCCGAAGTTTTACCACAATAAGGAACCCTTTATCCCTAAATAATTTTCCCCTTAAAACCCACTGTTGGGCTAGTCAAACTCAATAATCCCTCGCTAGTGACCTGCCAGAAGACTGCTAGAGGTTTTGGGTATAACCGTTTCCTGTCAGAATAGGAATCAACCCCTCACTGCACTTGATCTTTCCGGCAGGTACCCTTAACGAGGCACAAAACTACCCAACTTCCCAGATAAGGAAAATTTCCCAAAATCCAATAATATCTTCCAGGTTAACGCCCAAGCACCCCCTTTAGGTTCGGTTGGATCATATCTACGACCTAAATTAGCTAGCTCCTTCTCAGGCAGGTTCGGTCTTTTTACTTTCTCTGTTAATTTGATCTCTCCTGAAAACCCTAAAGGCACCACCGAAGTTTATTTTTACTACAACCGACTTGGACGCCCAGAGAAAAAAACTGTAAAATATTTACTTAACAATAAAAGAAAATGAATGAAAAAGATTTACATTTAACTTTAAAGATGTCTGAGTGTATTTAATTACCTTAGAATCAAGAAATGAATTTTGAACTTCTATAAAACCAAAAAAATAAATCTTACAAAACTAGACAGTTGCAATGTTGGCGTATGGTTTATCATACTAGAAAGTCGTAACGTTGGTAACGTACTACAAGTATTACTAATAGTTAATTGAAGAAATACAGTACTTAAATTTAAATAATGATGTAAGTGTGTTTGCAAAGATATCAAATCGCAGAGATTTTAACTAGTAAATTTACAAAACAGAAAACTTACTCTATGTTTCGATTCTTTGCGAATTAAAAAAAATAAATATGAAAATGTTATGGTTGAGATTTATCTGCAGTTTTCTAGACGATCCTCCGAATGATGGAGAAGGAACACGAACTGGGTGGTTCTCCAAAACGTTGGATGGATGGTACGGTGTGTACGTGGGTCGTTTTAGGTATCCAGTCCTGCTGGTATAGCCAGAAGTACTCTTACCCCAATGGTAAAAGAAAATTTCAAAGTGGTACCTTGGTTGGGTAAGACCAAAATCCAAATGAAAGTTGGAATGACGGTAGATTCAAAAGGAATCCAAGGATTAAAATCCAAGAAAACCCTGGAACAAAGAAACATCCTTGTTTAGGACATTATATTCCAGTAAGTGTCAGAAAATTCTCGAAGAGAATTCGACTTAAATAGCCATACAAAAAAAATTAGCAATGACGCATAATGGCCATTTTAAGTTTTTAATTTAATATAAATTTCTTCAAAGAGATCATCTCTTAAGAACAGCAAATAGAAGTATGTCTCTTTTACAGTATATTTCCGAATGACCTAATACATAATATCATGATTATGTCAACCTGTAAATTTTGCAGCTATCTCTTAGAAAATTATTTCTGATTCCTGGAACCTGCAACTCATTTTTTGCCCATTTAAAAACCCAAAAATTTAATAAGGTCTGTGTATTTGTGTTGGATTCATTTTTTGGTTCGCTGCTAAAATAATATTTATTTTATACATAATTTTTTTTTTTCATCTCTTAAAAAATCTTAATATTTCGCCACCCAATCTGGTGCTTCTAGAGCAAAATTATAAATTAGAAAACATCATTTTTAACAAAATGAAACACTATAAATTAATGAAATTAGCTAAAACCGTGAAATATTTTTTTAAGAAAATATGCCATTTTTAGTCTCATTAAAAAGAAAATACCTATCCTGGATGTAGGATTTGCATTAACAAAATAAAATCGTCAGTACCTACACAAAATAATATTAATTCAGAATACGAGAATGCCTAGTGTTAATATCCATCATGTTTTCTGTGTTTCCCAAAACCTGACTGTTTTTCAGTAAAAATTGCCCGTCTACCATGTACATTTACATTATATAAAAATAAAAAGATCACTTTGTTTTTAGCTGTGTCGCACACATTTGGTTTATGGTGCTTTACTAATTTTATAATTGCGTACTGCTTTCAAAATTGCACCGATTTTTTTTTAGATAAGTTAACGACGTTAGATCTTCGTACGAATCGAAGGTCTTCCATCATTTTCAATGGTGCATTGCTATAACCTCGAGTTTTTAAAATGCTCTTCTGCACTTTTTAGTAATAAAAATATCGTCCATAAATAGCTGGTATGGTATCTGAACCAAAAACTTTCAACAGTACCTCAACCGGAAATTTCAGCTTTTCAACAATCGGCACAACGCCCGTTTTTTATAAAACTTTTTGAAAATACTGAATTACTAAACTATCGTGTCAGAGAGAGAGTGATCACTAACGTGATTTTTGCTGTAAATAGAATTGTCTCACTTTGGATTTTTACTTTCTCTTCCGGGATGAAATGTGCAATTTGAAAATAACCCAAAAATTAAAGATTCGAGCACTGATTCAGGTTAGTTCAGTAGTACATATATATATATATATATATATATATATATATATATATATATATATATATATATATATATATATATATAAACTATAATAACATAAAATTCTTGTTAATATCGTTTTAACAAACATATGATCCTTTAATACTTTTAATGCTTTCCTTTTTGACCATTTTTGTATCTTCTATATTTTTCAAAATCGCAGCACTAAATGAAACACACTGTATATTCTGTGTAGAACTAAAGTTCATTCCATAATTTAATATTATTATTAACTTTATTCTTCTTTGGCAAATTTTTATTTAATTCTGACCGAAAATCGGCTTAATATAACAACTTCTATTACAGTATTTCTATTGTGTTCGGTTGCAGAAAACCTTGAACATGATTTAAGTTTTTTGCTCGCTTATTTATTAACTTTCTTCACGTCATCACGAGCGATCATGAAGACAGCTTTTCTATTCTACTAAGATCTTATTTATTTAACAAAATAAAACTAGTGCCATAATACAACTGTAACCTGTGCAAACAAACCGAAGCACCTCTTAAGCTCGACGTGCAAATCGTATACGAGGTGAAAAATAAAATTTTAGCTCTAGTTTTTAGCGAGACATTAATTTCGATTTTTCTTTCGTATAGTTCAAGACCATCAACCAGTCCCGTCTTGTTTCGAAATTATGCCTTTTTGCTTTTACTAACCAGTGCTTATCATCTTTGTAAAAAATTTTTTTGTAGGTAATCATTTTTCTGAAAAAAATAATATAAGTATCACTAAAAGTTTTTGTTCTTTTAGCCAGTGTCGGGAGTACACCGTTTCGTGTTATTTTTGACTGACCCTACATCTTCCTGAGCTTCGCGATCTTTTTCTGTTCCCTCTCAATTTTACCGTTTAAATATATACAAAGTACATCTTCTCTTTTTTTGAGTTAGTATCCCATATATTTTCTTGCCTTTTAATTTACCTGTTCTGTTTTCTTTCAATAATTGTTTTTATTTTCATTAATTGTGCTTTCCTGCTTATTATTTTTATTATCGTATGTATGAAAATTTTTTCTCATAACAAAATGTGAGATTTTTGCTATATAGATAATAACTTCAAAAAGACACAATATACATTTATGTAAATAAATGAATCTCAGATTTTTCAGTTCTAGAGGTGTAGTGAAATAATTAAAAATAAAAATAATGATCACTTACTATTTTCCTTTGTTAAGTTAATTATATATTAATTATCGATGAACCGCATAGTTTAGCCAACGGTATTTTCTCTGATTATCTCTAATAACTAAAACGTATGTGTATTTGGGATAAAAAAAAATTATGAAAAATGAACGGTAATTTTATTTTTAGATAAGATCATTTATAATAAGTTCTGTTTTAATCATTTTTTAACATGAAATAACAACATAAAAAGAAACGCTATTGAGTAATGAATAAAACAGGATAACTGAATACAGACTATATTCAATTACAAATATTTTATTTGCCACTGAGTTATTATGGGGTATTTTTACATAAATCTTAAATTGGCAACTGAATTACAATAATAATTACTTCGTCTATGCTATTATTGTCAATGCAGTACTATTTTTTTAATTATGATTAAAACACACATTAACATAATTAAATATGTAGTTGTCTTATATCGAAATATGCTCTGGGCTTATAAAAAATAAAAGTTTTACTAAGTGCGTGAGTTTAGGTAATTTAAACTATTAGCTTAGCATTTGGGTGCTGTATGAACGAAGGTACCTGTAGTTTAACATACGATCCAAACAAAATAATTGGCAGTTGGTACAGTCTCAGTCCGCTGTTTTCTTTCGGTCTTTACTTCCCTTTGCAATTTTCAAAGGGGGACTTATGGACATCTTCGTGGCAGTGCGGAGAGTTCGTTTGTGGAGGCCCTCGATTCTTCCATTCCAATTTCAGGTGTGCACCGGATTTGAAAAAAAAGAAACTATTCCACTGTACTATCTAACTCGCCTTTTGATTTAAGTGACCTCCTACCGACAACATGCCATTGGCAGTTTCATATCAAAAGCAACTTCGGATGTGCGCACCCTTACCTTTATAGGGACACGCTGCCTACTTCGTTAGTTCTATGAAAGGTAATGTGATAATTTTTGTTATATCTATACCCTGTGGAGAATATTCCAGAATTTTTTCATAATTTTTTTACCAGTAATTTTCGAAACAAGGGAAGGACTCCAATTCTTTAAAAATAATACAAAGAAACGTATTCGTAAGTACTACATTATATATATGGTAAAAAAAAATTTCACTTCCGATTTTATCCCTTAAAACTAACCCCTTAAGGCAAGAGAAAATCGGGTGTGGCAGACAGACAGACGAACAGACGGACGGACAGACACCGAAGTGATCTTATAAGTATGGAAAACTAAAAACAGCAAAATGTATGTCAAATTTTTGCAATCTTAGAAAATAATTTAAATTGTATTATGTTAATTGCTGCAAAATGCCAATATAATAATCAAAAAATAGTTATTTTTATTGAAAAAGTTATGTCTTTTTTTTGTATAACATCGAGCTGATAAAGAGATCTTATGCCAAGTTATACAGATTTAAGTCGGTACATTTGAAAAGTATATTTCCTAACTAAATAGGGTTGGATCTATTGAAATAAAAGTGCACCCGAATCTTAATAAATAATGCAATTAATCCAGAACTCCCACGAAAATTTTTTTATTATTATTTGTTATTTCCTATACTTTCATGAACATTTAAAAAAATTATTCGACAATTCCTTTTAATAACGAAGTTATAGCAATAAATGTGTTGGCGCACGAGGCAGCTAGTCAGATGCCCAAGCGCAAGTAGTCGTAACGTTTTAGAAACGGTCGATTTTCCTCCACTAAATTTTTAGGGACAGCTGACTCTTGCTAATTCCTTTGTGTGATATTGATTCAAGTATCCTTACACTTAAAGTACTGTTAGCTATTTTCTGAGTAGGAAGCTAGAATTTATTAATCTTGACTTCAAAAGACTGCCGTCATCGTTCGAAATAGAATTATCTTATTTCCTTGCCGATTTTGAAAATGGTAAAAATGTCGTTCTGGTGATCGCAAAGGTTCTAAAAATCAACGAACCATCAGTCCGAGAAAACGAAATGTGATGCTATTGTCGAAATGGTTCAAAGATCGGAGTAACTGCACGGTGTAAAATATGAATATTACATTGGAAACGGAGATTCAAAAAGGTTTTCTGCAATCGAAAACTCTCAGCCGTCCAACGATCTTGAAGTTCAGGAGAAGGAATACATTCGCCATGTACAGAAACGTATGGGCTCACCATTTCGAACACTCGTAAACGAAAATAAAAAGTCTAAGTCATTAGAAGATGAAGAGCCAAGAACATCAATAGCACGTAAGCAGCAAAGTCTTGATGGCGAAGGTCAATTACCCTGTAAATTAATTGATAAGCTAACTGTTTATTACGCCTTGGCTACTAGGAACAATATTGATTCTTTGGAAAATATGAAGAAAGTTGTCTGAGCCACTTTCTATCATAAAATATATACTAACGAGAAACCTCAGCACTTCTACTGTCCAGCAGGTAGTGACATGTGTAATTGGCAAAAAACTGATGCCGAAGGGTCTCTTGATGCATATCGACATAAAGCTGCCGTACCTGAACTCGTGCAGACGGCAATAAGATCTGTGTATAAAGCATTAAGTGAACAAAATTTATTGGAAAGATGTTTAAGCGGATTTACTCAAAATATTAATGAAAGTCTAAATATAAAAATTTGGAAAATTGCCCTTAAATCAACACCTGACAATCGTAAAAGTGTTGAAACGGGGTTCAAAGTTGCCTACAAACAACACAATTACTATTGGATTCGAGGCACATAATTATATTGAAGGCCAAACGCCCACCGATTAAAGCGTGCCAGAATTTGCGCGACTCAGGCAATGAAATAAGATCGAACAGCCCGAAGATTGCGAAGAAACATAAACAATACAAAAATCAAGGAGATGGAAGGCATATAGTATGAACTCGAAATGGTAGATTAAACTTAAGTTAACCACAAAAATTTTATACACAAAATTCACTGAAATTTGTAATAATTTTTATTCAGAATTTCAATCGTGTTTTTCTCAAAATTATCTTTTTTATACGGTCCACACGATAACTTAAAAAGTTTTCAATATTCTTGGATGTTTTTTTTTTAAAAATATTCCTAAATACATTCTTTATGGTCTGTCGAGCCGTTTTTTACATTTCATTTAATACATTTTTTATAAATCATATAAGAACTAAATTTTTGATAAAAATTTTCTTTAATCCTTAAAATGTTATAAAATGTTTATTTTTTCATTAAAAAACTTGATTCGACAAACTATAACGAAAACATTATTGTATATTTTTTTAATTTTTCAGATCCATGGACCTACACCAAAGAACTCATGGAGACCATAAAGCGGTGTTTTTTCAACCGTGGGCTAAAAAAATCTCAATTAATATCTCTAATTTATGAGAAAAAAAATGTTAACAATTTTTTTCTTCCCTCTTAAAAGACCAGTAAATAATATGTAGTCAATATTTTTTCTTATTTTTAACAAGATACTCCCTAAAATACAACTCAGAAAACATTCATTTTCTTCAGAGCTGGAGTTATGTAACTCCTTAATTAAAAATTAAAATAATCAAATAAATTGTATTAACATTGGTATTTAGTTGCACCGTGGCTGTAAATAAATTTAATAAACAGGAGCAAAGGGCATCTTGGAACAGCAATTACCTAAAGGATATTATAATTCCCGTTTTAGTTATAGTTCCATGTCTCTGTCTCTGATGAAGATTTACTTGCATAGGAACTGTCGAATTTCATGAAAAATTAGGTTAAATAATTATTAATCAACTATTGTTACTGTGCTTAAAATAGCAATATTCTATACTTTCATATAAACCAAAATACAAAAATTGATTAACCTAAATTAAAATAAAAGTATCGAACTAATTAACTGACTCTTACTTTAACGGGTACCCCATAGATATTTTTGCGGAAGCAACGAGTAGCTAATTTTACACTGCTTACTTCATACGACTTTAAATTTGCGTCCATAGAATTTTTATAGGCGTCTATTGTTCATAAAATAAGCGATTCAACTGATATTAGTAGTAATAATAACTGTAGTACTAATAAAATGTTTAAAACCCTTAAATTGCAAGATAATTAGCCTAATTTATATAAAGAAACATCCCAAATCACATTATCACGAAGAGAACGGGGGTACAAGACCCAGTCAAATTCATTCTACATTTTAAATGGAACTGGGCTGGGCATGTTGCTAGGTTTAAGGATGGGGATGGACAAAGAGACTCGTAGAGTGACGACCAAGATTCGAAGCCTATTGGAGTAGAGGTAGACCACCAAGTCGGTGGACTGATGATTTGAAAAGAGTGACTGGAAATTGTGTTCAAGCGGCCTAGAACAGAAAAGGGTGGCAAGACTTAAGGGAAGCTTTCGTCCAACAGTGGACAGTATAAGCTGATGATGATGATATAAAGACAACTACAAAAAATGCTATTTGCAGATATAATTCTAAACTAGAGATGGAATTTTTATTCTTTGTTGTAATATCTTAAAAGTAGCAAAGTATAGATAAAATGCAAGCTTTTTTGTCTAACAACTTCGAAAAAAAAACTGAGTATCTGAGAAAAGTTAACAAATCCATTTAACTCTCTTTGTCAGGTTGACAAATCAAAAAAAAATTGGAGTCACTCTATAATTACATCCCTTTACACAGGATTTTTGCAAAGATTTAAAATATATAATAATTACCTTATTTTAACTATTCTTTCACTTAAAGACTCCTTCAAAATATTTATAACCTCTTATATATTTGAGTATAAATATTATTGGTTTTACTTTCGCATCACCTTTGTGGCATTACTAAATATTGTCATCTGTCAGAGAGGTTATAGACCAAGAACGTATATCAGTCTTAATCTTGCTGGATCTTTCTAAGATCAGAGAATGCTGGTGTGAAATTTCGATACTAGGGTGTTACGATTCTTTAACTCTTATTGAAAGGCAGATTGCAGATAATATTGTTGGAAGGACAAATCTTTGATCCACTTCCAATTAGATGGGGTATTCTACAAGGCTCAATTTTGGGACACTCGTATTTTCCCATAAGAAACATTCAGTACAAGGCATATGCAATGAGTCTTGATTTTTTGCCAAATGAGCATGATATCGCCGAGTATGTGATGAATCGTAAGCTGAGGGCTCTGAGCTAGATTTTAGAGTTACGTAACATAAAATTGAATCTCCTGAAATCGAGAATAATATATGTCGGAAGCACTACGAGGGATCGGAGTAATATGAATATATGAGTAGTCAAATAACAGATAATCTGTTAGTAGTGGAAACCAATGTAAGATCTCTGGAGTTAGTAACTGATAAACAGTTGAAATTCATGGAGCATGTCCCAGTAGTTATTAAAGAAGCTTTTTCAATCTGAAATTATTATATGCTAGTCCTCATTTATTGTCGAAAAATATTAAAGAAATATTATGTGAATCCCTAATTGTATCATCCTTTAATTGTTTTAATTATATGTAGGGATCGTTTCTTGGTGATTAATAAAAATCGAATACAAGAAATTCCAAACTCTTATTTCCGTCTTATCTGTTAATAGCGAAGGTTTGATTACATCACAAAAGATTTTAGGGCTTTCGTTTAACTGAACATGGATTACAGAAGAGAACTGCACTTTTCTGCGTTAGTTCCAAATATTATACTTTTCTTGGTCCTTCGATACCTTAAACATAAGCTGATCTCGAGCCATCAACTCCATGATCTGTATACAAGACACACAGGTTTGCTGAGTATCCCAAGCACACGCCATCCTTATTCAGGAAGTATTTTAGTTATCAAGCTATATTATATCTATATAACAAAATTACCTTTACTCAGGATGAAACAATTTACAGTAAAATGGAAGAATATCTTGTTGAGGCAACAGAATGTTTAACTTAATAAACTTTCTTGTAAGCACTGTTTTCTCGATATATTATTTAACCGACGACATTTTGTATACGGGTGATTGTCAAAATAATGGAACTTTTTGGTTTGTATGCTGGTTTCAGATACAAAATTTAAATTTCAGTATTATTTATGTTAATTTTTGACTTTAAGGAAACAGCTAAAACTTCTACAGAAGGAAAACTGTGGATAATTTTTTTTTTACGTGTAACGGTAAGGAGAGAAGAACGTAATTTCAGATATAGATGTTTATTTTATATATCTAAGTACATATATTATGTAATCTGTATCTAAGAATATATATATATATATATATATATATATATATATATATATATATATATATATATATATATATATATATATGTATATATATATATATATATATATATATATATATATATATATATATATATATATATATATATATATATATATATATATTATTTATTTATTTATATAATAAAAAGAGATAACAAAAAACAACAAAACAAACTTGGGGGCAGTATTCCATAGTTGGTCGAATTTGAGCTTTCTACAGAATTACCAGTTGTTGTGGAGTGTAAAGCTTTCTAGTTCGAAATAATATTCCCAGCTTTCGCGAAGCTCTCTTTGATATGCTTGTTACATATTCATGCCGAGACGTATTTGCTTCCAAATTAACGCCCAACAAATTGAGTGACGTTGTTAAATAATTGGAGTGCAGCAACGTTGACTTTTTTAGAAAAAAAACTGCCGCCTGAGTTTTTGTAGCGTTAAGCGTACTGTCATCTGTAAAGCTGTATATTGGTCTTTTCCAGTAGATCGTTAATGTAAATGAGAAAGAGAGTAGGATACAGTATGGAGCCATGGGGCACACCGGCGTTGATAGTTAAGGTGTTAGAAAGAAATCCGTCCACTGCTAGTCGTAAAGAACACTCTTTGAGGAAACATGAGCCACAAACAACCGCTCGAGATTCTCCAAAGTATTCAATTGCGTTGTGTTACATAAATTGAAAGATCTCCTATTGATCTATGTTTACGAAAGCCATATTGATGGTCGCTAATAATGTTGAATCCTTCAAGATATTTTAGGAGATGCTGATTGATAACCTTTATGACTTTTGATATTATTGAAAGCAGTGCGACTGGTTGATAGTTATTTGGCAAGATCTTCTTGCCTTTTTTCGGTATCGGCTGAACCGTGGAGCATTTCCAGCAGGAAGGAAGTATTTCCTTTCTGTGGGATAGGTTGAAAAGTCTACAGAAAACTAGTGTAATGTAAACACTGACTTAAAAAGAATACATTATGATATTTATAACCTCGGTCTTATCTCTAGGTAACTGATTAGAAATAAACTTGTTGCTAGGGGCTGTTCCAGGTCCTTTTGGTCAGTCGCTAAGGCAGCTAGTCAAAATTTCACCAAATCCACCACCACCACCACTCACACGGCCAGATAATTCTATTGCAACAACTTTTGTTGAGAAAGTGAACTTGTTGGCTGAATTCTTTGCTTCACATTCTACTGTCTACCACCTACTACAGGGAATAGTAGGTGGTGTTTTTCCTTGGAAAAACACCACCTACTATTCCCTGTCGTCAGATAGCGTATCCTAAAACGTACCTTAATGAAGCCAGATACCAAAAAAGCTTCTGGTGCTGACGGAATACCTGCCGTAGTACTCAAAAACTGTGCGAGCGAACTAACACCAGTTTTCTGTAGACTTTTCAACCTATCCTACAGAAACGGAATACTTCCTTCCTACTGGAAATGCTCCACAGTTCAGCCAATACCTAAAAAAGGCAAGAAGACCTTGCCAAATAACTATCAATTAGTCGCACTGCTTTCAATAATATCAAAATTCATAAAGGTTATCAATCAGCATCTCCTAAAATATCTTGAAGGATTCAACATTATTAGCGACCATCAATATGGCTTTCGTAAATATAGATCAATAGGAAATCTTTCAATTTATGTAACACAATGCAATTGAACACTTTGGAGGATCTCGAGCGGTTGCTCTTGATATATCCAAGGCATTCGACCGTGTTTGGTATGATAGATTGTTGGCTATTCTACGCTCTTCTGGTATGTCTGAAAAGTTCTGTTTGTGGCTCATGTTTCCTCAAAGAGTGTTCTTTACGACTAGCAGTCGACGGATTTCTTTCTAACACCTTAACTATCCACTCCGGTGTGCCCCATGGCTCCATACTGTCTCCTACTCTCTTTCTCATTTACAATAACGATCTACTGGAAAAGACCGGGAATCCAATCTACAGCTTTGCAGATGACAGTACGCTTATCTCTTCATTCACTTTGGACGCTCGATCATCGGCTACTCAGACACATATTCGCAGAGACCAAGAGGTCGTTCAACTTAACAAAGACCTGGAAGACATTGTATCTTGGGGTTACAGTAACCAAGTGGAATTTAACGCTACAAAAACTCAGGCGGCAGTTTTTTCTAAAAAAGTCAACGTTGCTGCAACCGACATAGTTATGTCGGGGCACTCCATTTATTTAACAACGTCACTCAATTTGTTGGGTGTTAATTTGGGAGCAATTATGTCTTGGCATAATTATGTAACAAGCATCGCAAAGAGAGCTTCTCGAAAGCTGGGAACATTATTTCGAACTAGAACGCTTTACACTCCACATAGCTTAAATTTGACCAACTACGGAATACTGCCCCATGTTTGGGGCTCTGCTCCCAAACATACAGTGCATTTGTCGAATTCTAGCCTTGATTCGTTGAAACGTCGAAGAACGTTTGGCGACTTGAGTCTATTCTACAAGTATTTTCACGGAAAGTATTCGATGGATGTAGCCCGTTTAATTCCTCCTAGAACGGTGCATGCCAGAAACACACGTCGCGTTAATACTTCATATCCGTATGAGGTTCAGCTTGTTACTCCTCGTACTAACCAGTTAAGCAGTCATTTATATAAAGAACCTCATTTCTTTGAAATAATTTTTCCAGGACTCAACGAGTACAATTTACAACAATTCAAGACCAAAGTGAGTCGCTTTTTCCGCACACTTGTCGTTCCTGTAGAGCTTTAGGGTTATTCCTGCAGTACGTGTGTTATACCCATAAAAAAAAATACAACTGAGAAAAACGGTCCATCTATTTTTCCTGATCGCAGAAATTTTATGACGGCTGCTGATATTGTGGAAACTGCAGTTTGAGTGTTTTCCTTTGTCTTCTGTATATGGGAGCTCCATAACTCCTTCCTCCTTAGTTTCAAAATTCGGGGTTTCATCCTTGAATTTTTGAGGATGACCATCGGTTGTTTCTGATCTCGCCTTTGATTCTGGAATTTTCTGAAAATCTTGCAAATTGTTAATTAAAGGTAAAGTGTAAATAGAGGCTATCCATTTATTTATTATTTATCGATTTTTTAAAAAACATTCATTTCCTTTAATTTAGATTTTATCTGTGAGTTTATGGTTTTTATTTTGTAATGGGGTAAATATCGTTAATATCGAATGTGTTTAATTTTAGAAAATTAGCGGTTTCATTGTTCAGTGTCATAATTATAAGTCCGTTTACTTTAGTTACGCACTGGGGTTTAGTTTAGTCACATAAAGCGATGTTTCTAACTATTTTTATTTACATTTTTATTTCACTACGACTTTTAGGTGTAGTTGCGATTCACTTATTTTTTATTTTTCTGATTTTTATTTACTATGCACTATAGTCTGCCTAGGTAGTTTTATAGAGAATGGACTCGGAGGTTTTTTTTTGCGCGATACTTTAGGCAGAAAATAAATGTGCTCATTTATTATTAAATGATCCGAATTTTGATATATTTTTTTTTGAATAAAATGATTTATTTCTGAAATTGGTAAAATATTTTGGTTTTCTATAAATTTTTCCGAAAGGACAAGTTTCTCATTTTGGCTTTGGAAAGTAATTTATTTATTGTCGAGTATAGATTTATTGATCTAATTGCTTTTATTTATTATTAAATTTGATTACCAAATTGTGAAAGATGTTGATCTTAAAGAAGATAATCCCTATTTTTAATTTTTGACTATGCCGTAGGTTATTTGAAATCCTGTTATAATATGGGATATTATCATTTTGACCTAAAAATAGTAGTACATTCCTAAATTATACGATTTATCTTTTCGCGATGCGTTCTCAATTTTATCAATTTTTATTCGATTATTAACTTAATCCATTTATTAGAACTCTTTTCTATTTGTTTTATTGGAAAGTTTAATTTATTTTTTAACAATAAAAATGTTTGTTTTGATAACTGGATTACTAGAAAATTTTCCTTATAAAAATTTTGATTGTCAAAGGCAGGTATATTTAATTTATGTTATTCATGAATGAAGTATATGAAACAGTTTCGAGTTACTTTTAATTCTTTTGTATGTATAAGTTCTTCTTTTTAAGGTTGGTTTTTGAAGTTATTGTAATTCTGTTTCATTCTAGGATCTCGATAATTTTAAATAGCCCTAGAAAATATATTGTAATTCTTTTTACTTCTTTGCAATGGTTTGTTTATTCTTTATTTTGGTTCTCCTGTATTTTATTTATTTATTGTTTTCTTACTATTTTCCATTTTCAAATTTTCTTTTAATTATACATCTGTTTCAACTTCTTTTTGCGATTTTCATATAAGAATTCCATAAAGGATTATTTTTAGTTAAATATGCCGTTAGAAATTCCTTGCATTTATGTGTTTTATGCCTTTTAATTCAAATGGTTAGTGATACTTTGTTGTAGTATAAGGCTAGCTTATTTGGAACTTTTCGTTGTGTTGCCGTAATAATAGGTTAGATATTACGTCAGTAGCATGTTCTTATTATTTTCCATTTTGTAGTCCTTTGGTATATTTTTTATTATTATTTTTTGGTGTCTATTTCTTATACAGAGAATAATTTCTGAAACCTTCTTTTTCATCTCTATCTAGGGTAGAACCTCGGTAGAATATATTTTAATTTCGCAATCTTATGGATATTTCTTTCCCATATATTTTGTTTCTATCTCTATTTAGGGTAGAACTGAAATTTTGGTATTTACTTTATATTAATATAATTTTCGTTACAGATTTTAATTTCGTAGGGGTAAAATCAGTTGTTTATATTTATAATGAGTATTTCTTTTCTTCTTGAGTTTTGTGGCATTTATTTTTTTTTCTTCTTTCTTTTCGTTGTGGGTTAAAATCCAGCGGAGATTTTTATTGTACACTAAGGGTTTTATGTAGTGTATAAGTTTTGATCCTTTTCGGGAAGTGGTCCGAATAACTCTGTTGAACTGTTCAAGAAATTCTTCATTGTGAAAATAAATGTAGTACATTTTCTTTTTCGGTCATTTTTTTCAGTATCTCTTGGACTATTTATTACTGATTTATTTTTGATGACTATTGACAAGTATCCGTATTTGTATTCGATTTATTTTTCTTATAAATTATTTCGTAATAAAATTCTTCCAATTTCAGTCTTCTTCTTGTTGGGATCCCCTATTTATTTCTCTTTTCTTTTCCTTTTCTTTCTCTTTTCAGCAAGATGGACTTTAGAGTATTCATAATTTTTGAAAACCGTAGTTCTTTCTATAGTGCTGTGTTTTATATATTTAGATGAATTTCTTTCTTTTCTCTTTCTGAAAATATAATTGATAAGTTTCTTTTTGAAAGAAAAATTTTAAAATGTTTTTATTTAAAACATTATTATTAAGATTAATGATGAATAGAATTTGAACATCATAGAATGGGTGTTTTAATTAAAGGATTTTATAGGGTTTTGAAGGCTGTAATTAAATCTTGACCGTTTGTTATTTTCATAGCTTTTCTTAAGTATTACATTGGGTGGTTTAGTAGTTTTGATAGTCACATTTCTTATAGTTATGTTTTCTTGATTTTAGGATTTATTTACTCTCTTTTCCTATTCCGGTTTCATTTTCTTTTCGGAAAGATAATATTTGAAATATTTGTGGTAGGATGTTAATTCTATACTATCTTGCATTTATTTTTAACTGATTTTGGTAGGGTTGTATTTTCGTTTCCTTCTTAGTAAGGTTAATTTGGTAAAGTTCACATGTATTTCTTTTAAAAAATAGTGTAACCTTGCGTATAAGCTGTTGATTATGCGTATATATTTTCTTTTTATTCTGATTTTTATCTTCCGTCTGTCTTGACGTATTCGCAAATTTTCTTGATACAAAATTTATTTTTTATATTTCCATTTGTCCTGATATGTCCAACTTTTTCCTTTTAATTTAATTTCGTTTTCAGTTCTTGTTTTCTACTCATTTGCACACATTTGATTTTTTTTTCCTTCTTATCTAATAGTTCAGTATTGAAAAGTTCTTTTATGCTGATTATTGATACTTCTCATCCAATCAGTGCCTAGCAAATATCACCTCTCGAAAAGTGCTGTCTGCTTTTAAGCGGTGACCGTGTCAACCACTCTGTCGGCTTAAAAGCTGCTGTACCAGCTTTCAAGCCAACAAGTAGTTTTCGAGTATTAAGTATGCGTACTTAGTATAATGCATTTTCATGTTTGTTAATCCTAGTCCGACTGACGAGCCATGATACGGCGAAATGCGTCTTGAGATGGATTTGGCGAATAAGAGAAAAGTGGGTAAACTGCTGAAATATGGACCTTGTCCGTTTTCAGTTATTTTACGTTAACCACGCCTATCAAATGTGTAATATCATCTGTTCAACGAGTTGATGGTCTCCCCTTCTGAGTCTTCACGATCTCCATTCCACAAGCCTCTTGGTCCACCGGGTGTCTGTCATACGGGCCACATGTCCTTCCCAGTTCTATCTCAACTTGCAGACCCGCTCGGTTATGCCTGCTACTTTGGATCTGCGTCTTATCTGTTCATTCTTTACGCGATCTGTCAATCTCAATCTCAACATCCACCTGTATTTAATATTATATTGGTGGTGAAGTAGCTAATTTTTATTTTAACTAATTTGTCTAGAGATATTAGTTCTATATGGCTTATATGATTCGTAGGTGTTGTGTTCTCTTCTTGATTTGGAGTTATGTATATATGTATATGTATATATGTATATGTATATATATATATATATATATATATATATATATATAATAATAATATAGATATATATATATATATATATATATATATATATATATATATATATATCTATTTCCATTGGTATTAATATTCATGTCATCGTCTTGATTGTCTTGATCAAAATTGGTTATTATTTGTTTTAATGATTATTTTAGTGTCCATGTTATCGGTAGGATTTCTTATTGTTGATATTGTTTCATTATTGGTCCTAATAGTTGATGACCTGGTGATATTTTATTGTTCCTACTTCTTCAGGAAGTTTGGTTGATCCTGTCCCGATGTCTTTATTATTTTTTCTGACTGGTAGAAATTTGATTTATTGATTTCTTCGTTGCTAAATTTGTTAATATCCGTGTAGTTGTTCGTTTTGATGTTCGTTTTCTCAATAAGACTTCTTATCTTTAATCTTGTTTCGTAATCGATCATAATATTTAGGACATGGCAAATTTCTGTTTTTCTTGTTTTTAGTGTTCCGTACGGAACACTTATAAGATCACTTCGGTGTCTGTCCGTCTGTCACACCGGATTTTCTCCAAGATTATTTGTCATAGAAAGTTAAAATTTGGTAGTAATATAGGAATTGATGGCCTCATCAGAGCCATGTAGTTTTGAAAGTTAAATTTTGACTTAAGGGGTTAGTTTTGGGGGTGAAATCGGAAGTGAAAAAAAAAATTTTTTACTAGGTAATCGAGTGTGGTGTCAAATGAAAGCTTGTGAAAACACGAGTAAAAAATATATATATAATGTAATACTTGCGCGCACTTTTCTTTGTATTATTTTTAAAAAATCGCGAAAAAAAATCGCTGTCCACCCGCCTTATCTCGGAAAGTATTTATCAAAAAATTTAGAAAAAATTCTGGAATATTCTCCACGGGGTGTAGATTGAACGAAAATTATCACGAGTGCATTACCTGTAATAATTTATCTGGTATTTAAAAAACAGAAATTTCAAGGTCATCAATTTTCAGTAAAGATTGGAAATAAAGTTTATTGAAACTTATTTGGGGTGTGTTTTGTGAAGTCACTGATCATTTTATATCACCGTAACATAAATTTTGACTTAAGGGATTCGTTTTGAGGGGTGAAATCGGAAGTGAAAAAAAAATTTTTTTACTAGGTCATCGAGTGTGGTGTCAAATGAAAGCTTGTGAAAACACGAGTAAAAAATAATATATATATAATGTAATACTTGCGCACATTTTTCTTCGTATTACTTTTAAAAGTACGTGAAAAATCGCTGTCCCCTACCTTATCTCGAAAAGTACTAATCAAAAAATTTTGAAAAAATCTTGGATTATTCTCCACGGGGTATAGATTGAACGAAAATTATCATTACCTTTAATAATTTATCTGATATAGAAAAAAAAAAAAAAATTTCAAGGTCACCAGTTTTCAGTAAAGATTGGAAACAAACTTTGTTGAAAACTCATTTGGGGTGTGTTTTGTGAAGTCACTGATCATTTTATACCACCCTAACAAAATTTTTTATTTTAAAATCAATCAACGTACGGAACACTAATTGTGCAAGTTCAACTTGCACTTGACCGGTTATTTTATTTCTCATAGGTTTCATGTGTTAGTTCATTGCTTTCTTTTTCTTGACAAAATGGTGATTTTAATAGTTTTTCTATTTTTGTTGGATCTTCGCTAATATCTTTTGATTTATGAATTTCCTCATTTTTAAGGGTGTTATTGTCCGTTTTTATTTTTTGGTTCATGTTATCGGTAGGGTAATTTATTATTATTGGTATTGTCGCTTGGGGTGTAGTTAATAGATAGTTCTTAAAATTAATTTAGGTTCTTAATTTACATAATAGAACTTTTCCTATTATTCCGCCGAATTTGTGACTAAAGTAATCTAAAATATAAAATTTATAGAGGGATTTTACTTTAAATTATTTAAAAAGGGGAACTAGTTCCCCTTCTTGCTCTAAAGCAACTTGTTTATAAACATTGTAACAGTATAACAAGGGTTAGTGATTATATTTTTAAAATTTGCGTTGAAAATTTGGGTGGGATAATATTTATTCGCGATTTTTTCAGAGAGAATACTTTCTATGTTTTTGTGCCTATTAATAACACAGGCACACAAAAACAAGTTTTGTGCGAGATGACTGACCCCCCCCTACCACTCTGTATTTTTGGCCGCTGAACACAATCCCGATATTTGATTTACCTCATCATATCATAGTTTTTTTTTTAACCTCAAAATGAGGTCAAAAATAAAAAATTTCGGTCAAAGATGACTAACCCCCCTACCCCCCCTATATTTTTAGCCGCTGAACACGATCCCGTTGTTATATTTGCCCCATCACATCACAGTTTTTTTCTAACCTCAAAAAGAGGTCGAAAGTCCATGAATTCCACATGTCATGTTCGGCAATGTGGGTACGGGTTTACAGAAACTGAAAATGGTCATTCAGATATATTACCATCTATATTCCTATATATTTCAAGTTACTGAACCCTGACTCAATAGAGAATATGATGAATTAGGTGGTGAATTGTCCCGAAACTTGTAGAAAACCGAAATATTGCACATATCCTTTTCCACAACGCTGATACGGGATATCAATAATTAACATGGTATGATTCGACATATTTCGATCTCCATTCCGATGCTATTCAAGTCGCTGAAGAGAAGTTTAGTTTCATCCGGCGAGTCACAGTTTCCTAGTGACCTCAAAAATGGGGCAAGAAATCCAGAAATCATTTTGCACCACGTGAATATTGGTGAATAGAAATTAGAAATCTGTATTGAAATATGTTTTCATCTGTATTCCTATAGACTCGAAGTAGCTGAATGGGAAATAAATATTGGTTTTGATAGCTCGTATAGCAGCATGGTTCTCATCTGAAACAATTTTCAGTCGCTGTAAACCCGTACCCACATTGCGGAACATGACATGTTGAATTCGTGGATTTTTGACCTCTTTTTGGAGTCAGCAAAAACTGTGATGTGATGGTGCAAATCCAACATCGGTATCGTGTTCAACGACCAAAAATACAGGGGGGTAGGGGAAGGTGAGTCAACTCGGGCAGAATTTTTTTTCCCTCTTTTGGAGATTAGAAAAAAATGATCGGGCAAATCCAACATTGGGATCATGTTCAGCAGCCAAATATACCCGGGGTTAGGGGGATCAGTCATCTCGGACAGAATTTTTTTTATTTTTGACCTCTTTTTGGGGTTAGAAAAAAATTGTGATGTGATGGGGTAAATCCATCATCGAGATCAGCAGCCAAAAATACAGTGGGGTAGGAGTCAATGTAGTTACATTCATTTGTATTGTTAGGATTTATTGGGTTATGGGAATTTTGACTTCATTTTGAAATTTTGGTTCTTTCAGTATTTGAATGATTATGTCATCTCGGACAGAATTTTTTTTATTTTTGACCTCTTTTTGGGGTTAGAAAAAAATTGTGATGTGATGGGGTAAATCCATCATCGAGATCAGCAGCCAAAAATACAGTGGGGTAGGAGTCAATGTAGTTACATTCATTTGTATTGGTAGGATTTATTGGGTTATGGGAATTTTGACTTCATTTTGAAATTTTGGTTCTTTCAGTATTTGAATGATTATGATTTTGTCGATTTGAATGATTCGACTTAGTAGCGTTCATTTGTAGTGTGATAGAGTATATGAAAGTTTTAAATTTAAAGGATCATTATTTTGTTAAATTATAAGATTTAGTTCAATATTTTGCGGGTTGAGTTCATTTGTTTGTGATGCGTACCCCTCATTAATCGGTAGGATTCAGTAAGATTTGAGTCTCGAAATTCTGAAAATCTGTAAAATCGGTTTGTGTATAAGGGCAATTTTGATTTTGTTGACTCTGAACGTTTGGTTCAATATTTTGTTGATGCAATTCGGTGAATGCAAATCTTGGATTTGGATTTTAAAAAATTCTTGTGTCGCGTGATAATGTGGCCACAGGTTCTGACTTATTATTTTGATTTGTCAGGGGTCGATTTATACTACTTTGACATCGGTTAGAATATTTTGGAAAATTATGGGTGGTATAGACAGGACCTCGCATCTAGTCTAGCAGGCCAATGACCAGACTCAATGGCAAACAGGACTTGGAACTAGCGTCACAACGCCTGAGCAATGCTATAATCACCCCCTTTAAGGCGGACTGCCCATTGAAGAAAAAATCTCACTCGACCAAGGTCCTATCATAGAACAAAGAGCTAGAAAAGCTCAGGTCTGAAGTGAGGTATAACTTCAATAGGGCAAAAAGATATGGAACACAAAATCTCTGGGAAGCTTTCAGAAGCTCTTAGAGAGAGTACAGCAAGGCTATAACAAAAGCCAAGCGCAAGCTTAACAAAATATTAAGGTCAGAAGGATGTTCACACCCTGGGAAGTCTTAAACGCACAGACGGCACCTACACTGAATGTATAGATGATACTTTGAAACATCTTATGGAGATTCATTTTCCAGGCTTCAGTGAGGATATTAGGACCCCGAACAGATGCAACGGGATTTACAAGCCCAAAAACTGGGCACTTGCTGCGAAAGTAGTATACAGTGAAGGATTGGAATGGGCAATAAAGTTCTTCGAACCCTACAAGTCACCAGATTTAGATGGCATATATCCGGCTCTTCTGCAGGAGGGGATAGATGGGTTGATTAACATTTATAGGGCAAGTATAGCCCTAAGATATGTTGCTGAAACTTGGGGTGAAACGAGAGTGGTTTTTATACCCAAGCCAGGAAGAAACGGACACATCTTGGCGAAGGACTTCAGGCCGATCAGCCTCGGCTCCTTTCTGATGAAGACTTTGGAGAGATTGGTTGATGGGTATCTAAAGTCTCTTGATTGAACACCCTATAGCCTCTAACGGAGGGCAGGTGGACTGAAACGGCACTGCACCATCTGGTGGGCGACGTAGAGGTACGATTGGCGAATAAGGGATACGCTCTAGGCGTCTTCCTTGATATAGAGAGAGCTTTTGATAGCACCTCATACTCAGTCATCAGGGACTCAATGACCAATCACGGTTCACCCAGTGCACTGGTAAACTGGGTAGGAAGCATGCTAACCAGCAGGATTCTAGTTAGCTATGCTGGAACAGATATTAGGGGGTACCCCGCCAAGGGATGCCCGCAGGGAGGGAGGTTGTCACACAGAGGGCCCTGAGGATCACTCAAGGATGTTGCATGGCAAAGGGACTAACGATCAATCCATCAAAAACCAATGCCATGATCTTTACCAGGAAATACAAACCCCAAGAAATTGCACCACTTAGTTTCTAGGGCAATGAATTGGTTTATACGAGCTCGGTGAAATACCTTGGAGTTCCTCAAAACTAAACTGGAAACAACACCTCAACGAAAAGAGGAACAATTTCTACAGGTCTCTTTGGGCCTGTAGAAAAACTCTGGGCAAAACTTGGAGTATGCAACCCAAGGTCGCACTGTGGATATACAAGGCGGTGCTATTGCCTAGATTAACGTACGCAGCAGTGATTTGGTGGCCCAGAGCGGGCACGGTGGATTCAAAAAACCTACTGCGCAGCCTACAGGGGAACTACCTTAGAGCGGCAGTGGAGGCTATAAGAATGACACCAATGGAGGCGCTAGACGTAGCACTCTGTGTCCCATTACTGAACCAGTTCATCATCTACACGGTAAGATTAACAGCGTACAGACTGAAATGGCAAGGCGATTGGAGGAATGGGGACCGGGGACACTCAGGTCTGAAATTCTTCCATGAACGCCCATTCGTCTTAAAACAAGATAAAATCACGAAAACAAGACAAGTCTTTTTCTGTCCATATATATATATATATATATATATATATATATATATATATATATATATATATATATATATATATATATAGTAAAACCTCGATTAACCGAGTCGCGATTATCCGAGCTCCGAATTAACCCAGCCAATCTAACAACCTGATTATCCGAGGTACGCGCGTCTATGCTGCATATTAACCGAGCTTCTAAAATATGTATGTACTTATTTTCATTTAAAATCGTCGGGGCCTTCGGGGAATCCCCTGGCCCGTGTGAAGGGTTGCCCTATTTATGTTTTTGGACTCTTTCAGCATGTAAATTTGCGTGAATGCAGTGCGTTATAGCGTTTACTACGGAGAAGTACGAGTATACTCACATAATTTATTTGATTGGAGTTCTGGTAGTTAAGTGTAATTAATACGAACTGCTTTGTTTGAATTTTTGTTTGTCGTATTATAATGGAGCGAAACAAGCATAAAAGAATCGTCGTTCCTACTGAAGAAAAATTAAAAGCCATAAGAAGAATTGAAGCAGGAGAGACAATTAAAGTTGTTGCACGAGATTATGGAGTAGGTGAGGTAACAGTTGGAGATTGGAAATGAAACCGCACAAAAATAAAAGAGTGGTGTATAAATCAAGCCTCCTCGTCCTCAGGAAGAAAATCAATGAAAACCGGCGACTACGAAAAGGTTAACGAAGCTTTATTCATGTGGTTTAACCAACAGAGATCAAAAGGTGTACCTCTGTCAGATCCAATTTTACAACAGAAAGCAATAATGATTAGTAGGCGATTCTCAGAGATAGATCAGTTTACCGCCAGTTCTGAATGGCTTGACCGCTGGAAAAAACGGTACGGTGTACGACAACTCACTGTATGTGGTGAAAAACTTTCTGCTGAGGTGCCATCCATTGAGAAGTTTAAGCAGAACTTTAAAAAGCAAATTGAAGATTGTGGATACACATGTGATCAAATTTACAACTCTGACGAAACTGGTCTGAATTATAAAATGCTTCCATTAAAAACATTGGCATCTCGACAGGAAAAATCAGCTCCTGAGCACAAACGAAGTAAGGAAAGATTAACTATAATGGTATGTTCCAATGCATCTGGCAAGCACAAAATCCCACTGATGGTGATTGGCAAGTCTGCACGTCCAAGAGCTTTAAAAGACATCTCACCCAAAGTCCTACCAGTCCATTACAAAAGTCAGAAGAGCGCATGGATGGATGCGACCTTATTTACTAACTGGTTTGAAGAAGAGTTCGTGCCATCTGTGACTAAATTTTAGAACAGAAACCCTCTTCCTATTAAAGCAATTTTGTTAATGGATAATGTCCTCTCTCACCCTGGAGAAGGACTTCATGTAGGCGAAATTGTTGTAAAATTTTTTCCTGCAAATGTAACCAGCATAATGCAACCAATAAATCAATGCATCCTCGAAAACATTAAAAAAAGTTATAGGCGTTTATATCTTGAACATCTATTAGAATACACAGAAAAGGAGGATATTATCAATGGGATGAGAAAGGTTAGACTGAAAAATGTTATTTACTGTACTGGGTAAGTCAAGCTTGGGATTCTGTGCGTACTACCACTATTCAAAAATTTTGGTCAAAAGTTATTGATTTTGAGGACTGTAATGACAGTGAAGATGATACTCCATTAAATGAATTAGCTTTGAAATTGAGAAGCCATGGAGAAATGTCCTGTTCAAATTTTGACAGCGAGATAGAAGAAAAAGAAAAAAGTTTATTTGAATTAATGCAAAAATTAAAAGCTTTGCGAAAATGTGACAAGAGAAGATGTTGCTGAATGGATTACAGCAGATGATTTAGAAGAAGAAATGAGTACTGAAGAAATAACGAATGTCTTTCAGGAAACCGAAAAATTAGATGACGATGACGAAGCGGCGGTGTATGAACAGTCTCCCACTAAGATCTCTCATCAAAACCTTTGAGGTATATCGAACAACAACAAGAGGCAACCCCAGCAGGTTTGCTTCCTCTTAATAGAGCGAGAAAAAGAAGACGCAATGTGAAACAGAAGCGCGTAGATACCTATTTCACTGTTTTTATAATGTATGTACCAATTTATATGTTAAAAACATACATCGGTTTAAGGATTGGTGTTTATTTTTCGAATGAATAAAAAACAAATCCGGATTGTCCGAGTTTCAGTTAACCGAGGAGGGCGCCCCTCCACGTTACCTCGGATAACCGGGGTTCTACTGTATATATATATATATATATATATATATATATATATATATATATATATATATATATATATATATATATATATATATATATATATATATATATATATATATATATATATATATATATATATATATATATATATATATATATATATGTACATATATAGGGACAAAAATACTGAAAAAATTAAAACTATATATAATATCAACTTATTCTAGATGAGACCCACATGGAGAAATGGTATTTACAATATAAGAACGAAGCTTGAAACGTTCATTGCGTTTGACACTCACATTTGTTTCGTTCTTTCTTCTTTCACGATTTTCTTCTTCCAGTTGGTTGTTTTATTGCAGTTTTCTTGACTTGGTGACTAACTGATTTCTTAGTGATTGGATGATCAGTTTCTTTGATTTGATGATTGGTTGCTTAATGTTTAGTTTCGACGAACGCTTTGTTGTTGAAGATAGAAAAACGCTACTTAAGTACTTGAAGCCTTTTGTTTTTATAAGTCTCTTCCATTTATGAAGATTATCTTAGATTGGTGCTTACTGTCTTCACAATTTACGTTCAAGGGATTGTTGTCGGAAAAGATACGTAGTAGATCGGTACTCTCTTCTTTTTAGCAACGTTTTGTCTTCGAAGTTTACCTTATATCGGTGCTTTCTAACTTCTTTGACTGTTGTCTCAGGATTTACCTTAGATCGGTGCTTCCTAATCCTTCTAC